>WAAD01004007.1:4589-132743 GCA_013389945.1 Fregata magnificens | reverse complement strand
CTGCCAACCTGTATCACTAACAGTGGGTAATAATGCAACCGTAGGATCAGACTATAGCTTGCAGAAAATTAACTCATCACAGAGCTGTGTAGGGTGGACATCATCAGCACCAAATGTTTTATTCTTCAGATCCACTTATGTTATGCTGCACTACTTGGTAATGTTGACAGACCCTAAGATTCCTTGACCAAATTGGCAAAAAAAAAAAAAAAAAAAAAAAAAAAAAAAAGAAGAAGAATTTGCCTTTAATTATCATTTTCCATGCCACAGTTTTATAGCAGCTCTGCTTTTCATACAACATACATGTTAAACTCAGCAAAACCTTTGTTAGAATGGGGGTATCAATAGAAGACAACTTTCCCAAGCAAGCACAAATGAGACATTTCTCCTGAACATGGTGTTTCCCTGGCATGTCTCTGTTTACAGCTGGATTCTTTATTTTCTTCATGGAATTGGGGTTTGGTGTCAGGAGCCAACACACAGAAAAAGCAATGGTTGTTTCCTAAGTGAAAGGGGTATGAACTTCTTGGAGCCCTCACCACATCATGTAATTGTCAGCAAGTAAAGATCAGTTGTTTATCAGCATTTTTGTCTTATTTACAAGGTCAGAACAAAATATCATTTTGAAAACGTCTTCTTACATGTATGGCTAAAGCCCAGCCTAAAGAGGGTCCTAAATCTGTAATCAGAGCCTTATGCTGCTGCTATGATACGTGAACAATATTCTAGTGATTTTAATAATTTTCACCATATTTGCTAGTTAGATTAATCACATATACAATTAAACAGCTGCCACTTTCTTCTATCTCAGTGCTCACCATCCTGGTGCCACAGCCTCTACTGAGCACTGTGTGCTAGAGACATTCATGGGGCTTCGTGCATCCCACCACCACCCTGGACGGGTCTGATCTTGATAAGCTTCCCTGCATACAGAAATGCATGCTTCAACCTACAGGGAGAACTAGACATTTGTCCCATTTAGATGATGGTCTGAAGAATGTTACTTAGCATATGGAGAGTTATAGACATTTTTTAGTATTTTTTCTGATCCTGAATCATCTCTGTAAGGAAAAAAAAAAAAAAAAACCAGAGTAAGAACTTTGAAATTGGACCTTTTGCTAAGAAGAGGTGTCGTTTATAATTTTTAAAGGGCGTGTTTCACTCTGACCTGTAGGTTGAACACTCCCAATGAAAACCTCTGGGAATCCATGCCGGGCTGAGACCTTTTCTTGTATTTTTGATAGCTTTAGTCCCATAGTGCACTTCTGAGACAAAGTTAAACACTAGTGAATGAGATTCTGTAGGTGCTTCCCACTGTTGCCACATGGCACTGCTGACCTGGAAATCTCTCCTGTTTCACCTCCATGAGAGCTCTCCCCTGCTAGAAAACACACATGCTTTCTGCTACCATTAGGAGTAAAGCATTTCACTGCTCTGCTGGTCTCAGACACGTCTTGATGACAAAAAGGTCCATCGCTTCCTTCTTTCTTGCTATTCATGATCTTAGATACTCTGCCTCCTCTGCTCTCTAGGAGCACAGAAAGCTCCAGTCAAGGGGGCTGGCTGGATACTCACCCCTCTCTTTAGCACATTTACAAGACTAAATGCTGCTCTAGGTCCTGTGGCTGCCCTTGGTTTCCTTCTTGTAGGGACCAGAAGACAGTTCAGAATATGTTCTGACTGTGTGGCATCTAATTGTTTCTAGGCTGTTTCCTATTGTCTTGCTCAAGTCTGAGAAGCCAAGCAGAGGTGTGATGCTATGTGCAGTGTAAGACTGAAAGGACAGTAGGTACTCATATGTCTGCAGTATGTGCCAGGATGCTTGCATGCTTCTTCCATGTCTAATATCAAGGTCACCTTCACAGGATGTACTGTCACACTGGCACCTATTTTCAACCTATTTTTCAAGCCTCTTAAACTTAGATTAGACCAGTTAATTATTTTAATGCCTTCACATTCAGAGTTAGGATGTTGCATGGTATTAATGCCCATTTAATTAAAGACAATCAGCCAAATCTTCCATTTAAGCTTCATAAGTTTTGCCAATTAACAACACTGTATTTTGTCTATCCTTACACAGATCACGACACGGATGCAAAGAGAAAAGGTGGAGAAGTGCATTTAATTAAATAGCAGGCATAGGTCAAGTGTCTGCCTCATATGTCACTGTATAGCAAAGATGACTGTAGGAAAATCTCAGGAAAACCAGCTCCCCAGTAAACCAGGTCTGCTGGAGAGCCCTGTGGTCTCTCTCTCTTGGAGAAATCATCCACAGAGGCTCCTGCCCTGCCTCGTACCTTCATCTGCATTATGTCATATTTATTTACTCAGGTAAGAAAAAAGAAGCAGCAGGACCACCTGAAAGGGTGGATGTTGCTCATCATGAGGAAAAGAAGCCGAACTGGACCCTTTGATACTGGGCAACAGCCTTTTTTCATGGATTTTCAGGAAGATCTATAGACAACACACATCCTCCCTCATTAAAGGCAACTCGAACAGTTAGCAAAGGTCAACTCCTACCTGGGGTAGAGGTGTGGGGAGACACGAGGTTAAGGCTGGTAAAATTCCCATGATACCTTATATCAAGGTGAAGAGATAGCATATGAGAAAAAATCAGAAGAAATATGTCCAACTACTTAAGAGGAATGAGCTTTTAACTGTTGGAACTTCTGCAATAAATATTTGTCAGCTGATATCTGGACTGCTCATCACTAGCTACTCAAAAACAATCCTCTAGCAGTTAGTTTCTGAGAAGCCTTTTTCCTGTTCTCTTTATCTACTGAAATGCTGCTGTGCTGCAGTGGGAAGCCAGCCAGTGCTCATTCATATTATGTGGAGGCCTCAGTCCTGGATCAGGACTCTACTGACAGGTGCTGCCTAAACGCAGAGCAAAAAATGATCCCTGCATCAATAGTTTGTGAACAAATTATTCTTACAGAGATTCTTCTGTGTCTGTGGATTATGGTAAAGGATTGTATTATCTTTACTTTTCCTTAGAGATGGGCCAAAACTGTCATCCCTTTGAATTGCAGATTTAAAATAAAATTGCAGAAAGTAAGTGCTCCCTTACATCTTTATTTAGATCAAGATTAGGGATAAGCCCCTGCAAATTTGTAGAGGGCAAAAATGTGAGGAGGGCTCCATCAAAACCAGCTTTTGCACTTGGTTGGGGAAGGCAATTTTTTTTCTTCACTAATTCCTCAGGGGTTTTGCTGATGTTTCTTGTCATTGCAGAATGACTCCTGTTCTCTGTACAGCTGAGGGGAACTGATGGTGTTTGGTGCTAGTGGAGTCACCAGAACTTTGCACTGCCAGGATCTAACCTTTCTCCCTCAGGGCTCAGCTGGACATGTCAGAGAGTGATGGTGTAGCCAGCAGGCATGTCCACCACCAAATTAACAGCGAGCACTGCTATAGCTTTGTTGAAGGCAATGGCAATGCCCCAATTAATAGGACCAGCCCGCGTAGATTGAGAACTTGATCCTAAAACCTAGGAAGACCCAAAAACCCCAAGTCAAATCATCTCTGTAAATTAAAGGTCCTTCAAAGGCTTCTCTTTTTTTCAGAAGTTCAAAACTTGGTACCCATGTTTCTTTCTTGATTTTCTGTTTTTCCTTTTCCCTGGTTTAGCTGTATAGTTGGACTCTTCATGCAGTAGTTCAGAGATAATAAATGTTTAGTGGCAATTTGCCAGCCTGAACTCACAAGTGCTGAGCTTATTCATTACTAGGAAATAGTGATTCTCTGTGGGGAGATGCCTCCAAACATGAAAAAAGGAAACCCTTATGAAAGTTGCGTGCACTGCTAATCAATGGCAAATAGTTTCTTGGTACATTTCCTGACACATTTACAATGCTGCCGAATATGAAGAGTGAGGTGGGAGAAGTGGGGAGATGACACCATTTCTCACAATAGGCTCTTGCACAGATCAGCCTGGAGTGAACAAGGAGAGTGCTGGGCCTCTGGAGGAGGTTGTGTGTGTTTTCAAATGTTCCTATCCCCAATTTGTCTTTTCCCACACACCAGTGAAGCCAGTTGTGTTGCAATGTTGACTTCTCCTAGTAGGATGAGAAGGTGTACTGGTTAGAGGTGGGAAGTTTTTTTTACCTTCCTGCGTGCTTCTAACTTTAGTCTAACCTAGTCTCAAGGAGCCAACAGCTACATCTCATCAGTAGAAGAATTAACCCTTGGCCTCTTCCTCTAGCGACATCAGAAAGTGTTGATGCAAGAGGGGATCCAAAGC
This sequence comes from Fregata magnificens, assembly GCA_013389945.1. Lineage (NCBI taxonomy): Eukaryota > Metazoa > Chordata > Aves > Suliformes > Fregatidae > Fregata > Fregata magnificens. The sequence continues at coordinate 128,500 of WAAD01004007.1, read as the reverse complement.
ACAGAGAAGAGCCACAGAGCAGGTGTCTGATGCAGGCATGCAGAATTAGACCAGGGCTGTTGGTGTAAAGATGAAGAATATTTATAGCGAGCTCAAGTGACCTTGTAAATGTAGTTGTGTTTGAGATTTAAAAAACCAAGATGAACACACTTTTCATTATCTTAAAAGCATATTACTACATGTTTACAGTGCTATTGTAATTTAGATCTGTCCACAAATTCTCACGTAGGACTAGGTATCCTATTACCTTCCTTCCCACCAAAGCTTTCTCAGAAGCAGCTGAATCCTGACAGAAAGCAAAATCCATGTGAGTTAACGTGGAAACCTCAGGGGAACTTTAAAATTATTCTTGAATAATTTTAAAATCTAATTGTATTTACACTCCCAACTGCTGTAAACCCTTTTTCAAATTTATTGGCAAACAAGTGAAACACATCTGAGTTGTATGATTTATCACATGAGATTTCATCAAGGGTAGCACAGCTGAAATGAACTGCATATTCTCAAAAGCTAACAGGCAGATCCTGCCCCTTTTGGGCAGGCTGGAGTTTTTGCCAGTGACTTTCTAGGGGGAGAGTCTTATTTGTTAAAAAAAAAGTGCGCTCCTCTAAAGAACATTTAATGTCATGACTTCTAACATTTGCTGCTGGGGATGTTTTGCAAGATACTGATGAGAAAGCAGGATATAAATTATTAGACTCACAATTTCAATATTAATAATTCTTTGGATTCTCACAGCACTTTTCAACCTAGAAACTCAGTGCACCACCATGCATAGAAATGTATGTGACGGTAAGCTAACAGGGCAATCATGTAAGGCAGTATTTGTTCCTTGGAGGCCAGCTGCTATTTAGCAAGGTGAAGCTACAGCTCACGTCCCTTGGAAGGGGATGATGACAGTGAGAGGCAGCATCCTGCTACGCTGCCTCATCATAGGAGGGTAAAGCACTATCAACTCTCAGTGCCTCCTCTGGTGGGGCTGTCAGCAATCCTCCAGTTCTTGGTACCTCTCAATTTTCAGGTCCCTAACGAGGGCCCTTCACTCTCAGTAACCACGGAATATTCCATGGAGACAGAGAATCCTGGCAGTTCATATAATAAGACTGTCCCTTTCTGTTTTGGTCCCAAAGCATCGCATTCATGATCTGTTTTTTTAAGCACTTAGTTACAGGATTTTGCTCTTATTTGGGTGTGTACAGCTGTAGATTGGAATGCAGACACAAGGAGGATTTGTATCTGATCTGCAGAATCAATTGCATGTGTACAAAGACCCAGAAACAACCTGGTCCTTCACAGATTCAGCAACACACATTCAACAATTCCGGGTTGTAAGCACTACATCCAACACAGTACTTATGACGCTGAGTGCTCTCTATTTTTAGTAAAAACTCAGCAAAATAATTTCTGGCACAATTTTTATGTACATTGTGGTAAACGATGCTTTTTCTGTCTTGCAACATTGAGTTGTGCTGCTTTAGCTTTAAGGGGTAAATGAATCGGTATACAGTCATTGGACCAGATGAAACTTGCAGTTAACAGATATGAAAAAGCTTAATTATTACATTAAGCACACGCAAAACTCACAATTAACTGTTGTTACAATGTTATGGCTGTACTGATATCACAAAAAGAAAAAGCTAATACAAAAGTAAAGGTTTTAATGCAAAAGTTAATTCAGCTAGATTGCGTATTCTGCCTTTTTTACAGGGCACAGGATAGAAGCTAAGCTGCAGTATTCATTGTACTGCTCCTTGGTCAAAAATGCAGGAGCACTGCACACACAGGACAGCCACAGTAACTGAGATTCTCACAGCTTTGCAGTTCTCACATTTGGTGATTGATTGTGCAATTGTATTAATACTATATTAGCCTGGTATTATTAGCATTTACTTTTCTTATTTATTTTAAAGTCCGAGTGAAAAAGAAGCTGGTGATATTGAATTTAATTCGCTTACTACTACCATTTGCTTTCCCAAAAGTTTGCTCTGGCAAATACACACAAATATACATCATGTACCTTACTCACCAAAGACCATTGACTGCAGCAGAACTAATCACAATATTAAGTATAAATGCCTGCAGACATTTTTATGGGATCAGACCCTTAACGTTGAAAAGGAATCACATCTTACTTGGTTGAAGGTGGGTGCTGAGTCACTGTTTGGATGGAGATACTTTTCATTTTGCAGTATGACGTCTCTTGGTAATAAAGAGGAAACAACTTTGTAAAGAGTAAAATCTTAGCAGCTAAGCAACAGCAATGTAAAAACTTGTAAAGTTGTCAGGTGGGGGGAAGACTTCCCATAGGTGTGTAAAGAATGTTTTTAAATAAGAAATAAATATTTTGACTGCAGGAAATCTCTGAACATGCCATATTTTTCAGAGCCCACATAGTGACCCAAAAAAGAAGCCAGCAAGAAATCTAGGCTTATTTTGTAAACAAAAACAGAGATGCTGATGCAGTGGCGCAAAAAAATTTCTGGATATTTACTGGTCTTTATCTGTTGTGTTTCCTGTAAACCAAAGTCCACATTAGAAATGTAAAAATGGCAGATTTCAAAATATTTTTATGGTAGTATTGTCTTTTCAGCACATATTTCAGCCACTTCTTGGTCTACTTTGAACAACATGACAGTCATAAAAAGAGCACGTTTTCTGTGCCCGCCAACTAACGTACCACTACAGCAGGGCAGCCCACGGGGCCTCCTGAAATCAAGGAGCAGGATTTTTTGTTGCTTTATTTACTGGTTTACTCTTCCGTAGGAACAAAGCACTATTTGATCCCCTTTTCTTTTTCCACTAAATCTCATTTTCTCAGAGTTTACCCCCATCCATGTGTTCAGCAGAGGTATTTACAGCACTAATAAAAGCATTTTTCTATGAAGGGTCAAAAATCATCACTCTTAATACATTTGTGGCTCCGCTTTTGAACATCATCCATTAGTCGTAGCAGGTATATTACAGCGGAAACTGAAAAATACTTTTTTTGGTGTCAGAATTAATTAATAATTCCAGCATATGTTAGAAAACAGTCTTTTTCTTATATCAGTAACAATACAAGTGCCGTGAGAACTATTGTCTTCACACATCTTATTTTAGCCATCTACCTGCAGAGAGGAAAGCTACCGTGTTCTCACTGCTTAGCATGTGGGAATTTAGCGGTCTTCTCTTCCGATATGTTATGTCTGCAGATTAGAAGAGACACAAACTCATCCCTGGCCAGGAAGCTGCTGGCTCCATTCTCATTATGGCAGATTGATCAGTTTATACTGATTACAGGAAATGGCTGTTAACTGGGTGAATAAATAACACATCTGTGAGCAGGGATTATCTTAAAATTTATTATTCCTTTCTCCAAAAATGATCATGTAGAAAATCAGAGGAGGGGCAACAGTGTTCTGTTTGATCACAGAAAGATTTTATTCACTTCCAATAATGGCAGATGTTCACTTCCCAATTTACACAGAGGAGAAAATAAGCATCGTTTCAGAGCTTCCCTCACAGACATGCTGTATCCCAGCTAATACTGACAGCTATTAGCACATAGTGCCCTTGTGTAACTATTATGTTATTTTGAGAAGGAGTGGTAGGTTGATACTAAAAACACAGAAGAGTTGCACATTACCTGGGCTGCAGGCTGACAAAATGTACTGTACCGTGCATGTGCCTGGGACACTGGTCAGTACTTTCTGAGTGGGCTGTTTTGATTTGGGGAATGCTTCCCACACCATGCAGTGTGGCACAGTTCTTGCACTTACTTCGCCAAGAGATGGAGAAAGGCTGGTGAGAAATGGAAGTGCAAGTTCACACACTGTAGTTGTCTGTCTTGAAAGAAATATATTACATCGACCACTCTATTTGTGCTCGTTTGGAGAAGAAAGTTTAGTGGCCTGCACTGGGCAAGAATATTTTACTCTCTTCATTTTTTCTCACCTGTAAAAAAACCTATGTAAGTAAACTTTTTACATTTGAGCCATTCTCACCTGTCTATATTTTAGCATGTACTCCTTATATCCATTTCCAGTCTCATTCATAAGAAACCAGGTTTTTGCATCATATTACAGGGTTATTTGCTTTACCAAGAGCATGATTAAATTTTAAAATAAAAAGAAATTCAACTTTAATATCACTGTGAGTGTAGAGTAAACATGTTGTTTGCACTAAAGTTTTCATCTCCATTTGCTCTTGGTGCTTATTATAACTTAATAAGTTTTTTTATTCGGTTTGTAAAGTGCCCCGTTTTAGCCTCTAGCTGCTGGGTGGCACCATCTGTGATTTCCAATTAAATTAAATTAAGAGAAAATTCAATTAACAAAAAGATTGTTGCTTCCACAACTTCACTGAGTGGCTTGGGATCATATTTAAGTGGCACGTCCTTCACACAACTGCTGTGTGAGCCAGTGTAACTTAAAGGAGGAGATTTCCCAGAGAATGGAGTAGTTAACGTACTCTTTCCAGTGTATCATGCCCGGTTTAATTAATGATTAATTATCATTAATGACCCTGGCTCAGCCCTTCTTGGCAATAGGCAAGCAGAGTGACCTCTCCATTATTCTTCAACAAGAAGCCCATCTCCAGGCACATCTTTATTATGTCCCCCGTGCTCCGAGAGCGCGGGTTTTGTTACCTGAGCAGTCCCCCTGCATGCAAGCAGGGACTTCTCTAGCTGAGGGAGGCTATGCAGAACAATGGACTGAGTATAGGGCATAAGCATTTTGCTTAGAGACTGAAGCATGGGCAACATGACACATTTGTTATTCTTAATATTCCTGAAATGACTGGTAGGATCTGAGGTCGGTGCAAGAGCAAGGAAATAAGGGAATTACAAAAAAATAGTTGGTGGAATTAAGAAAAGGAAGAGATCTTTTTGCACCTGCCATTCTCTCCTTTTCCTTTCTGCTGAGAAGCACTTCATTACTTTATTTTCTCCCTTCCCATAACCATATTATAATCTTCTCTTTAACCAGTTCATAACAGGAAGCATAATGAGTGAGAGTTCAACAAAATACCAGTAAAAACATCCCTTGGGAAACAGTTAAGTGGTCAAAGCTTGGAAATGTGGTTTATATTATTGTATCTGCACTGACATTTTGCTCGCCTCCCCATAGTCTTTTGTGAACATATCTAAATGAAAGGTATAAACTAATTCCCCTTCCACCATACTCCCCTTTGAGTCAGAAAGATGTGTTTATTTTTCACCACCTAATTTTTCCAGGGTTTTCCAATAGGACTTTACACAGTCCGTGGCCTAGATGACTCATAGTGTGGTTACCAAAGAATAGAAGTAGTGATTTCCACCACAGTGGTGAGCTAATTTAATAATGGACACAAATCACTACTTACAGAACCAGAACATCAGAGTATATGACAATAATCCCTGCACTTCCCAGCAAACACTTTGAGAAAGTGGGGATCAATGTCTAATAGTATTGGTTGTCATTAGTGTCCTCCTGACACATATAGTTTTTTTCCATCTTATTTAATACAAAAATGAGGTCACTTTGAGAATATATTGGCAGAGAAACTTTACAAGAAATCTCAGAGGGTTGGGTGTTTGGGTTTTTTAAACCAAAATAACCTTCTATCTTCTAACCACTGTTTGCAGAATCCCTTCCAAAGAACATGGAGTCCTTAGCTCAGGGAATGTGGACTACAGAAAAAGGACTTAACTGATGGCAGCATAATTCATTTTTCATTTTATTTTAGCTTCTAGCTACAAATTTCTTTTCCAGGTGGACCGTGTGGTCTCTGGTACATCTCCTTGAATGTGACAGTACAGTGGGTAAACCATTTGATGAAGGTTAGCAGTGTCAAAAAGAAAGAAAAAAGCGAAGAATAAGACATCAATCCAAATTCTTTATACTTGAACATTCAATTTTATAGTTCTACCCCTGATCACTTAGCATAGGTTGGGAGTTTTCAGTGAAGTCTAGCATATTTGGAAAAAGAGGCATGTGTGGGGGTAAGCAAAATAATAGGTGTCACCAGGTGTCACTATTACACGGGTATTTTCTTTCTGTGTGAGCAAATAGCCAGTTTGGGGAAGATATATTGTATTATCAGTTCATGCTTAAGCATTTGGTATAGAGCCATCAATGTAGGTAGAAAGGGCTCTGCAAGTGCAGGAGAACTTGCTCTCTTCTCTGGTTGGTGTCTTGCACATAATTGATCACTGGGAACAGGGGGAGCCACTGAGCTGAGGTTCCTGCTAGGGGGAATTGCCCCAGGTACTGTTGTAGCACCTCTGCTCTGGAATTAATATGAATACCCATAAATAAAACAAAATGTGTTGTAATATCTCCTGTAAACACATCACTGCATCTTCTTCACTGACAAATTGCCTGTAGAGGTCTGATCATCTGCTGCTATCTAGGAGAAGATAGATGCAGTACTAAAACAAGGTGCACCACTCATGTGTGTTTGCTTTACAGTGTTGGTGTATTATATATCAAACAGAGAAAACAAGTGTAAATATTTGGAGAAGAAATGGTAGACCATAAGGACAATGGTGACTGCAGGCTTACTTTTACAATAAAATTGCAGACATGGACTTACTTAACAAAGAATAAATATGTGCTATATTTGAAGCAGGGGTGTATCTTTCTCAGAGGATACCATATGACTTCCCACAGTACCGTGCATTTCAGAAATCCTAATTGATGTGTGGGTAATGCACTGAATGACCCTCAGACTCAACCCGGGCTAAAGCTTTATGACAAATCCTGCTTGCATTCACAAGGAGTGTGCAAAGAGCCCCACTTCTGTCTTGCCACAGGTGGGAAAGGCATAGGCAAGCACAGAAGAGAGAGTTTGGATGTTTGCCGAATGAAGCAATTTTGCCCAGCTATTGCATGAGGGAGGCAGTTGTCTAGATTGGTGTTTGTATACTACCATTGAAGCAGCTGGCATAGCTGCAAACATTTGATATGAGGTGAGGTTGATTGGTTTTGAGGAAACTTTAGATTCAGCCTACCTTATGGCCACAGGATGGTAAGGAAATGAGCCTCTGCTGATCCCAAAGGCTGAGCTGGGTGGGGAGCTCTGCAGAGAAAGCACTGAAATACTTCAGGGTGTAAGTGTTTGTTGCTTCAGTCTTAGTAATCCACCAGAGAACGCCATCTTCAGCAAAAGGAATTTCTGGCACATAAAACTGTTTTCAATAGCCACCTTTCTCCAAAGCTCACTGGAGGCAATAGGAACCTTTAAGCTGATCTAATAGACTTTGCATCACTCCCTGTTTTGAAGATTTCTTGCTTCCTACCTAATATTGTGGCTTGTGATTTGCTGCATTGCAGCTTTGTCTCTGGAAGAAGCAGTGTTGGAAATGATGAATCACTCTCCCTCTTGAGATATTGCCATATAGGCCTATAACTGTCATAAATAATATTGCAGTAATTGAACTTAAAAGTCACAATCTGTGGAAGAATCTAATCCCCTTTGAACATTCACAGCTGCCTGCCTTTCACTCTTTACCAGTAACTTTCACCTGATTCACTTCAAGGGGTAAGCCTCTTTCAAGATATTTTCTTTCCTTTGCTTAAGGAAACACTATCCTTTTCTCTGCATGCTCTGACATTGCTTCTTCCCCTGAAAGCTGGTGCCCTTGGACATTTGAACCTCATTAAATTTAGAAAGCCTGGTGACTTGGTTTTGTTCCCATAGTGATGTTGCAAATCTCATATTTGCAAGGGAATTGCATGGGACTCTTTTTAAACAGATTCATGTTCTCTTTTGGGTGCTGCCACTAAGTATAACTTCACATCCCCTTTTATTTAGAAAACATGAATCTGAGACCTTTCCATGAGGCATAGAGCTTTATAGCAATGTAGGGAAAAGGACAGAATGCAGTGCAGAAGTAACTACTCAGTACCTTTAATAGTGGGGAAAATGCAGAAGGTAGAAAGAACAAAAAAAGTTTGAGGCAAAAAACCTGGCAGACATGTGCCAAAGTAAATTGAAGACAAATTTTAGACACATAGGAAAGCGTTCACAGTCCTCTCACCTGTCTCAGGATAAGGCATGTGACAGGGGGCTTACCTGTGCCAGAGTAACAGAACTTTGATGAGTAACAATTCCTTCTTGTGGCTCAGCAAGCACTGTCCTGATCATGACTGCCACAGCCTGCAGGTGCTGACTAGCTCATCTCCATCTTAAGCACTTGCTCCTGGGCACTCAAAGGAGGACTGGTTTTATTAAGCCAGTTTGAGGCCATCACAAATATGATACTCCTGATAGCTCAGGACTAAAATAAGGTAGTGCATTACATATTGTGTAATAAAGATAGCTGGAAGCATTACAAAATGGCTGGAGAAATCTCCAACATTAATATTTGATTCAAGATCTTTTAGTTGTCTGTGGCATATTTTGATTGAGGAGGCTTGTGAGTATATTTATTTATTTTTAGGTTTATGTAAATGTGCGCAGTCAACATCTCTTGAGGCACCAGTATGGCATCCAGTAATATATACTGCATAGAGCAAGCCCATTTCCATCAGAGCAAAGAAGCAATCCTGCTCACCCCACCAAAATTTAAAAAGAAAAAAAACTTGCTAAATTCCCTGAGGAAGCCCTTGACAATGCAGGTAACAGCTCATAGCACTTCCACTGGGCTGGCAGCAAAGCCAGCGCGATACTGGGAAGGAATTTGTGTTTCAGGGTCACAGATGCTGGTCTGACACAGCTTGGCCTGGTTCAGTGACCCGGAGGGTGTTTGCACAGTGCCCCAGCCAGCCTGGCAGTGCATTGGAGGAGAGGCAGCTCTTCTGCTGCTCCTGCTCTGCAGTATGCTTAGGTCTTTCAACCAGAAACCATCTGCAGGGGAAGCCAGGAGCCCCAGTAGTAGGCAAATGGCCTCAGGAGGTGCTGCAGAGACTGGCCCAGTCTCCCCCAGCACAGGCAATCTGTGGGCACTGGGTGTGAGCTCTGCAGCGACACCCGCTTGGTCAGCCCCAGAGGAGAGCAGCTGTGAGCTCAAGGCTGAGCTATTTCTGAGCCTATCTAAAGGCAGAGCTTGTTCGTGCAGAAAGGCACATGCCTGCAGCCCGTGCTCCCTCCCTGGACCATGTAGCCTTGCCGATGTAAATTTTGGATTGAGGTAGATACATGTTTGACTTTCTTTTTTAGTTCCAGCTCTAACATCCTGTCTGCCAGTGAAATGACATACGATTATCATTTAAAAACAAAACCTATCCTGCCAAGCCCTAGTAAAGCAGCTCTCTAAATAGGTTTTTCTGATGGGGAATTTGTTTTAATGAAGAGTCTTATGACAAATATATGTAGTCTGCAATGATTCAGGAAGCCAGCATATGACTGCGTGGTGGCTGTTATCTTAAAGCAGCGCAGCTGAAGGAAGGGATGCCCAGGTCCTGTGTTGAGGGGTGGTGTCTGGGCACCGTTCAGCATGCTGTGGGAGAGGCTGGCTCTTGCCTGCCCTTGCTCCGGCATTTTCCCTTCCGAGAAATGGCCCATGAGGCTGTCTGATCTAGGGGCTTTACCTGAAGAGCTCCACTCCTCACAGCCACCCATATGGGTCTCTGCACTGGACTTACTCTGGCAGGGAGACCATGTGTTGTGCCACAGCAGGCGGTCCAAGGGTGTGCAGCGCTTGGTGTCAAGGAGGGGACATCCAGTGTGCCTCAGGGGGGTTATGGTGAGCAGCTCCTGTTTGTTCCCATGGACTGAGCACTCATTCAGCACTGAAGCACAAATCAAGAGTGGTTTGATTTAACCACTTTGCTCTTCCTCAAGCCTGAGCAGGTCAAACTGTCTAATGAGGGCTGGGTTTACAATATTTTTGACCAAGATACTTTTTCAGGTAGAAATATGACTGTTATCAGAGATTGAATTACAAAATGTCACCTTGTATTTTTTAAAAAGAGAAAGATTTCTTACAAACATTTGTGAATTTTCTATTGCTTTGAAAGCATAGAGAAACATCTGTCTTTTTTGCAAAATTTTTTCATTTTCTGTTTCCTTAAGAAAAGTGGGGTGACACAGAATTTTTTTTTAAGAAACAGGTTAAAGATGAGAGAAATTAGGCCCTCGATTTTTACATTTTTTTTCCAACAACAACATTTCAATACTCTTAAAATAATTTTACACTTTAAACTCCTTTTTTAGTTAACTAAAATACCATTTAAACAGGCTTTTTATGCCTCGGTTTTCTCTCAAGTGAGGACGATTAGGAAAACACCCTCTTAAAGGAAAAAACTAAAGATGAATTAGAAGGTGGTCTCCCCACTCACACTCTCTTATTTCTTTTCCAGAATCATCTTCTCTATTTTGCAGCATGAGTTGAGTGAAAATGAGGGTTAAAATCTTCCTCTGAGCCTATTTGCCCTCCTAAATTTTCCTGTACTCAAACACAATCATTTTCTCACTTTCATCTCTATTTCATATAAAGAAATGTGAGGTAAGAGAGGGAGTTTCTTGCTCCATCTCATTCAAGGAGAAGTTTTGAAAAGAAAAATAAAGATAAAACGGTCAACTGAAAATCTGATTTTCCAGAAATATTTCAGGACAGAAGTCCTGCCTGTCCCACCAAGACACTAGCCCTCCTTACCTTGAGATGCCCCTGTTACCTGCTCCCATGGATGTCCCACCCATGGAAGGTCTCTCTCTCCTTTGTCCTGGCTCCTCTAAGTTAAGAAATAAACACAGTTTTAGGCTTGCTGCTGTTTTCCACTGGTTGGCAACTTCCAGCTTTCTGAGAAATGCTTTTGTCTAATCATTTTGGTAAGCAATTCAGCTGCAGCCTGCAAGACAACAGCGATTCCTCGTGGCTGACATGGGCTGCTTTGTGCTCATGTCACAATGTCTTTGGAAAATTGTTAGCTTGCACTGTGGTAATTCAATTTTGATGAATACCCCCTAACTTAATTTACTCTGTGGCAAAACATAATTGTATAAACAAATTGGCTCTGTCCACACCTATTGTACCTTCACAGGGCATCATTTTAATATTAAGCACTTTGAGCTATGATAGATTATAGTGTAGACCCTGAAGCAAGAATGTATTTGTAAGCACGGGGCAGATGGTTTTAGTTTCACAGTACAGCTTTTACAGAGATTGTTCATTGAATGTGAGAATAACAGACCAAAAAAAAAAAAGGAATTGCCATAACTTATCAGAAAAGGTGAGGTGTGATGGCAGCTGAGAGACCCTGGCAGGGACTGGGACACTGTTGCATGAGGTCCCGCATGGGATCAAATGCAGCGACAGTCACTGTTCCAAGGAGTGCGTAGCACAAATACTACAGAAATAAATTTTAGTCCAGCAATTATGTTAAAAACGTGTCAAATATTCCCCATTGTTAGCATAAGAGATAACAGAAAGTAGTTAAAGAAAATGAAAAGATCCTTTCTGTGATACCAGGAACAACCTACAGCTTGTTGCACAGCTCAGGCTATGTCTGCACCACACAGCCAGTGCACGTGGCTGATGCTGGGCCTGCGTCTGGGTCAGCACGTGCCACTGAACTATAGCTGCATCCAGGGCCCCACAATACCTCCTGGTGAGTAAAGTAGCCTGGTCTTAAACTGCTGCTGGAATCTGAAATATGATTTGTAGCCCTAAAACCTGGATAATTGCCTTAATTAAGTTTGATGCAGGCATACATATGGCCATGGACTGTGGGGTTGCGTTGCGGTGAGGAACACCACTTTAGTTTTTGGATAACAGACTATTGAAGGCAAAATCAACAGGGGTGTGCTGTATTGTGTTTGCTTTAATTTATGGAAGTGTTTTACACAAACATTATGAAAATTGCAATATTTGAGCCTAATAAAAGCAGAAAAGAAACATCAGGGAAGTGTTAATAACAGCAAGGCAATTCTGGTCCCTTCATGTCCTTCAGAGCCACCCTGTGAGTTTGACTTTCATTTACACAATGGCCGCTTTATGGAGGCACAGCTTTACCTGGGAAAAAGGGTGATGGAAGATGTTTTGAAAGAGACCAAAGAAACTGACTGCCTTTGCACTGCTACAAAAGTGCAGTGTGAAGCTGGCCAGGCTCACCTTTTAAAAAATCCTGATAACCCTATTGATCGGAGTGGGATTATATCAAGGGTCAGATCAGCCCAGTGTTACTTCCAGAATCACCATTATCACCACCAGCCCCCACTCCATGCTCTCCAAATGTCCAGTTTGAACCCACACATGTTTCCAGGCACTCTCAAGGTAAACATGTGGCACAAGCTCTTTGCAGCCTTTCCTTTAATGGATCAAGATGGTCTTAAGAAGGTGTTTAGCATATGCTTCCCATTTGCCCCCTCTCTGATACACAGAAGGGTCTAGTAAGTCTGCAGATACTTCCCGCTGCCCAGGTGCCTGGCAATGGAGGCTAGGTGCTATTTTAAAACCTCACTAGCATTAATGCTGCATCTTTTGACACTTAAATGCATGTAAAAGTTTGGCTCTTACCTCTCACCAACCCTCTGTGCATGCCAAGCTGCACCGTATTCAGTCCCTTCGTAATGCAAGGTGAGAGGGGGGTGTCTGGCACCCCACAGCAGGAGGGGGCTGTCTGTTCCCAGCGCAGCACCTGGTCAGCAGGTGGCTATGGCCAGCTCGCCAGTGAATCAGTCATGCTTGTTTGAAATCTTATGTGAGGGTTTCAGCAAGTGGTAAAGACTAATGTAGGTGCAAAAAAACATTTAGGAAATTTACTTTCAGAAATCAGTTGTGATCTTGTCTTGGACCCAGGGTGTTCATCACAAATAATATTAGTTGTTTGCAGCGTCTGCCTGAGCATCTCCTTTTCTAATCTGTGGACCTGTTGTTAAAGGAGAAAGCTGGAAACTTAAAAACTACTGGTGTAAATGATGTAAAGGGTATGGATTTAAGCTAACGATGCTTTGCACAGCAGCCAGAAGCCATAGGAAGAGCATGTTACTAGTTCTTCCCAACGCAGTGACCCGATGCTGTTTCTGCTCTCTGATTGTAGTAAGCTTCGTTTTTTAACGGGGATCTTTGGTCAATGCTATCTTGGACAAATTCAAGTTTCCCTAACACTGTTGTGAATATTTGTGGCTAATAGAGAACATGATCATACGGACAATGACAAATTGCACTTAAATTGCTTATTTATAGGCAGCTTCAAAACTGCTGTTGTGTCTTGAAGTAGTTTTGCAGGTCTAAGAGAGATTTTTAGCTGTGGACTCCATTGGCCTTCAAGAAATAGAACTGTTCAACAGCATCATGGGTTATAAACTCTTTCCTTGCACTCCAAACGCTACATATGGATCTGTCATTTACCAGCAAGTAAAGCACATGCCTGAATGCTGTCCTAAGCAGGACTGGATGTAACAACGTACTCAAATGCTTTGCTGGCTTGGGACTTGGTGTATGAATGTAGGCATGTGCATAAATATTTGCAGTATTTGGGCTATAATAATTGTTCCATTTTACAAAAATGGTTACAAAATGGAATAAACAATGGAATCAAAATGTTCCCCCTTAATTTAGAGCAGATATCTTTTAAGCAGCATTTTGGAGTTTAATCTTTTGAATTTTATTGTTGGTTTCAGGATTTGCTCAATCCTTCTCTGATCTGCCATGAAATGTTAGGTTATTTCCACCAAAGGTGGTCTCTGTATTAACATGCAAGCTGCTTTAACAGTAGATTAACCATTGTGATTAATGATGATAATGGATGAATTCTTTTGTCACTAACGAAACTGCATGGCCACATATAAGCTTTAAAAACAGAATAAAAAAATAGCATTGTTTAATCTGTTTCAAGAAGATTGTAAATGCCTTGAGATATTGATCCAGCCTGCAAGCCTGCTTATAAGGATACTCTCTGCCTGCTGCAGTGTGCTTAGATACAATCTAATAAGAGCTCATTGAATAATAAACAACGGTAGCCACCCAATCCTAAAAATTTAGATTGACGGAATTCCCTCCTCAGTGAAGAGAAAAAATCTAGAGCTGCCCATAAACCCATTACTGTCCACTCACCCATAAGCCAATAGAAGATCTTGGATTATTGGAACTCTTAGCTTTAAGAGAAATTGCTTTCCTAAATTTGACCTCTCACACTAAATATAAAATATGGACCATCCGTAATGAAGGGATTGCAGCCCAAATAGCTATCATCTCTCGGTGGCAAAGGTTAGAAGGTTGATGCACATTGGCTCCATGGGGATGGGGATGTTGGTGACCTTTTGGCATGAAAATGGTCACTTGGAGCTGTAATGTGAGAGAAAGGGGTCGGGTATTAGCCACTAAAGACTCTCTGATGCTGCATCCTTGTTAAGCTTTTACAGAAAAAGCCATGGAGGCATTATGGGAAACAGCATCAAATCCCATCTACCAGATCTGAATATGATACAGAGGAAAAGTGAAACTGGATATATGCTCCATTTAGGCAACATTTCTTCACTTCTTAAAAGGACAAATGTCATCTGAGCTTATATAGAGTATTCATTTCAAAGAAAAAAAAGGTAAAAAGGCAATTTAGGTGTTTGTGGATTAATCTTTTGCCACTCCTGGCCTCAACGTTATGTTTGACTGCTCATGATGGGCCAAGTGTATGAGTACAAAGATGCATTCCCTTTTCTTATTTACTTAAGGAATTAAGTATTGTAGAAAGCAAAACAAAAATACGGTATGTGGTTAAATGAAATTGCCGCTGTCCGTACCCTGTGTTTTAGTGTAATTCCTGTAAATGATTGTGAGGGGCTATAGAGGGAAACGCAGTGAACACAATGTTCCTTTTTGATCAGCAGCTTTTAACAAAGGAAGGATGTTGAACATCTGAAAGTAGGGAGTGCAGAGTTCACTGCAGGTCACCATTAAGGACAAGAACAAGGTAATGTAAGAGGCTGTGTGATTCAAGGTTGACAGGAGGATTTTAAAAGATCAAAAGTGTTTTACGTATATGTTATAGAGGACCAGAACTGCTTTCAGTCAACAGATGAAAATGCTAATGTTTAGAAATTATGAAAGCAAGACAAATGTGGTGGCGAATTCCAACTCAGTCATCAAAACAACAAGTATTCTTAGTCTGTGGTTTTTAAAAGATTACTGCAAATTGTCCATCAGTGCAGGTGTGGTAAAAATGGTTATTCTGTTGCTATATGAACAGTTCACTGCATTTGTTATTTTGGGATGGCAGAGTTGACAGTGAGTTGCAGCTTGCAATATTTGTTTTTTTAGATCTAGACGTATTTGAATAAGCCTGTTAATTTTATAAGCTTTATATTGTGCTCTCTTCCTTTCAGTAACAGCAATAGAAACGTTTCTACTGTATAATTAAGGAGCTGGAGAGAAAAGAAAGAAACAATTAATAGCTGTTTCTGATAGAACCTTCATCAGTTTAGTGTGAAAAAGAAAAATGATGGAGTAATATTGCCACCAGCAATTCCTCAGTCAGGTGACTTTTTTGCTAGATCAATTCTGGTTGCCAAGCAACAAGCAAAAAGGCACGGTTATGTTTTGGTAAATCTTTTATTTTTGAATATTCTGTGCTGGAGTTTCATGTACTGTATCTATTACTAATGCTGTTGATTCACGACTCACAGTATCTTCCAAGCCATAAAAGCCCATTTTTTCTTATTTAAAAGGGACGACGTTATTTAGTTTTCAGAAAAACTTTTGTGGCTAATACACATTTGAAAATACAAAACTGAGCCCGTGATTAGAGAATGTGTTAAAACAAAGCAACAGAAAAATCATTAAAACAACTCTGACATTTTTGGTTAATGATATCTACATTAATGAGTTAATTGCCAATGCATCACATTTTATGCCACTATCAAATATTAATGTTATCAATGTTATAATAATAGCATCTATTGATATAATTGAAGCTTGCTTTCCAATAGGTGTCACCATGAATAATACCATTGCAGTATTAAAATCAATAATAAGAATATTAGGAGGGCATTATAAAATGTCAATACAATGAAAACCACTTAAATAAATGCTTGATATAAAACAAACTGACTAAATATACTAAGCTATAATTTAAAAGAATACGTTCACAACCCTACATATAACAGTTTGGACATTGCAACTTTACCATTCTTAAAAGCATCAGACTGAAACTAATAATACAATAGAGCTAAGAAGAGAAGAAAATCCTTGTACGTTCAGTGAGAAAATATTTTAAAAATATATGATATATCTGAGGAAATTATAAATATTGGAAGTTATTTGATGTTACATTTAAGATAAAGCCTTTGTGTTGCAACAGTCCAAAATCTGCTAGCAAATGTCGATGCCTGTCTTCCTTTGAGGTCAGTTCAAGCCAGGCACACAGCTGAGTCTTGGAAGGATGCATGCCTGGCTAGCTTACACTGTGTATAAAGAAATCAGCAGCCCAGCCCTGGAAGAGGTCTGGAAGGACAAAATTCCAATTTTCCAACATGAAACATGTTGTCAATCTGTGGCCATTGCTGTTCCATTTCAACAGTAGCAAACTGGCGCAAGGATAAGGGTCTGAGGGTAATTCTCCATGCCTTTTGGCAAGTGGCAATGATACTGAAAAAGAAAGGTTGCAAGAAGGAGTCTTTGAAAATTTAGCACAGTGCTGTTTGTGTGGAATAGCAAGCAGGACAAATACTTTTAAAGAAAGGCACAATTAAGGTGCTTAATAGCCATCCAGGAGACAGGGTGAAATGCCCACAATAGTCTAGACTGTTGTTGGCACCAGCCTTTATCCTGACAGCCACAAAGAGCTAGGTGGTCGCTAGCAGCTGCCTGATGTGGGGGCATTTGTTCCTATGCTGAGCCTTTCTTTGTCATGTCTGTGCCCTGAAACAAGGAGAAGGATTGCCTCTCCTACAGCTGTGTAGCCGATCAGAGGAGAGGAGGGCTGGGGAAAGCAACCTCCAGAGACTGCAAGGGTGGTCCATCCTAAGAAACAGTTATCCTCAAAGACATGCCTTGCCACTGGGGAGTCATAATTTACTGCAGAAAAACAATTTTACATTACTTTCCATCCTGCATGTTATGCTGAGCTGGGTGGGAGGCAACAGGGTGTGCACGTGGAAGCCAGGTCCAAGTACCTTTTCCTGCGGCTGGAGGTGGGTAGTAGACACAGCAGCTCTTTCCAGGACACCATAGCATAAGTTATAATTAAACCAACAGAGGCCAATGGTACTTTGAACAAGCATCCAAGTTATTAGCTCTGGCTGTCTTGCCATTTTTGACTGCCCGTGGTACCGATCTCCATTCCCCACCAAGCAGGGTTTGCTGCTGGAGATGCATTGCACTTGAAAGTTTACCTGGGAACTCCGTAAATCAAAATCGTTAATCTGAAGACTTTTTACTACCAGTGTTGTCTTCAGCTATATCTGCCAAAAAAGTTTTAAGACAACTCAGATTTATTGGCCCAAAACCATTTGACATTTACTTCATTACTCAGTGGACTGCATTCTCTTTAAATAAATTTTCCAGTGATCTGGACTTTCACCATGAAAATCTGTACAGTGAACTCCTAGTTTATTATGCCTACTTGAAAAGGGTAATTTAATAAGGCATCAGTACAAATACTTAATTGTGCAATGGCTATTGACAATGCCTTTAAACAGTTGCATATTTGCCAGATTTAGCTAATGGAAGTAGAATTGCCACTTAATGTCTCAGTTTGCACTAGCTGAAAATAAATTGTATCTGACATTCCTTTGGCTTTTAAAGGACATATTTAGATATTTACAGTCAGATTGATCTATTGTTGCATTTATGTTTCATGTGTGAAAAAGTATGCAGTAATTCAGATGGAGATACTTATTTACACATTCAGTATTTGTAATAGCTTCACACAGTCTGATGTTTCACAGACTTGAGATATTGATATCGGAGAGAGCTGGCTGAAAATAACTTGACAAAATCTATTTTTTCCAAAATGCGTGGATTTGTCAAGTGTGAAATAATTTGCTGGAACAGGCTACCTTTAATGACATTTCCATTTATAAGAAGTTTTGAAAAATAAGTTACAAATTGTTCATACAGGATTTTGCATCATTTTCTAAAAGTTCCGTTTCATCACATTTTGTTTGGAAATGTAATTTATAACAAAAGTAAGTCAAAGAAAAAGTGTAAAAGCAAAATGATGGTATTTTGAACATATGAAAGCAAAATATTCTGATCAGCATAAGCTGAAATTTTTCTTAAGTTTTTGGTTCAAAAAACTTCTACAGTGTTTCATTCTGATTTAGGATGCAAATGAGATCTGAAATATTGAAAATGTTCATAAGATGGGAAAACTATTTCATATTGAGTTCTAGTGCAGATGCATCCAACTCATTTTGTATTCTCCGTTAGAAATATAATTACTTATCTCTATACTTCCCCTTTCCTCACACCTTATTTTGAAGCAAAAACTTTTTCTAATGAAGCAACTTATCATCACATTAAGAGGCTCAGTAGCAATTGAATTACGAGTATTGTGATATTGCAATTTTTTCCATGGCCAGTGCATTTTTAACTTTTGTAATGAATGTACACTCTACACATGTAAAGTGTGTATCTACTGAGTGTGAATCTACTTAATTCTGATGAAAGCATTTTTTACCTTTAACAAGTCTCTGTAAATGTTAAGGTTTGTTTGTAGATTGATATGTTAAAAAGTTTCTACTTTAGATTTCAGAATTGTTAAGACAGCATTGAAAATATGTAAACATCTGAGGGGTGCAATTTATTTGATTTAGGTTTCACTTCATTGTTCTATTGGAAGAGCAGTGCTTTGTTGAACACAAGGCTTGCTTTTCAAAAATTGAGCTGTCTCTGCTTGGACAACATATACAGATACTTTTACCATTTTAATTTCCATTGCTTATACAAATCGAGGAATGACTTTGTGCCTTGCACTGCTCAAGTCACAGGGCAGGACCAGGGTTGGCAGCAAAAGGAAGAGCTCTACAATTTGGGATCAGGTTTTGCTAAACCTCTGTGCTCCCTGGGAGCAAGGGTGAATGCTGAAACAGCTTCTCCTGGCTGAGCCAGTGACCACAGCTTCCTTGTTTCCACTATTCCTTTGGATCTCAGGACTGAGGAGTGTCGTGGCTGAGAGCAATAGCTGTTTCGATGCACAAGGTTTAATGCTGGAAGGGAATTTAAGTGTTTTCTACCTTGTTTTCTGTTGCCTGCAAGCAAAGAATAAGGCATAAATTCATGTTTCTTAAGCTTCCCCTTTGTTTGTGACTACTGATTCGTGGGTGACTTGAAATCAGCCCTTGAATCTACATTTTCCAGAATCCAGAGAAGTTCAGCAAGACTTTGCTGCCTAGACCAGTTGCACCATGCATAAACAATAAGTAGTGGCAAATACCCATATTTTTAGTCCTAAATGCTTAGTCGGAGACTTATGAACAGGCATAAACACAGGAATTTGGTATTCTAAGCTCTGTCTCCACAGACTGGAGATGACCTCCAGCAGGCTGCCAATTCTGAGCCTGGAGAATTGCTGAGGGTAAATGGTGACAGAAGTTCTATCAAGTGTGCAGGGCTGGAGCCATTAAGTGCGTTTAAGGGAATAATAAAACTTCAAATTTAACATGGGAATTTTATGGATAGTCAGCACGCGGAATATATTCCAATGCTGTAGTGATGTGTTTGAATAACTTGGTGACAGATACTTATAAAACTGCCAGTCAATCGGCTCTGAAAATACTAATTTTAGACAAAATAGTAAGAAACACCTAGATTAAAATACATGCATTAATCAGATGAGGATTAACCTCTGAGATTGATGATGTGCACTTTGTACCATCCAGTCTTTGGCATTGGCCATACTTAAGTTTAAATTAAAAGGCTGCATTAATTTACTTTGTTAATTAGCAACTCACTTCCATTCAGGAAGCCTTTCTGCAGCCCTTCCAGCCACTGACCACATCCGTTGTCTTCCACGTGCATGATCATCATGTGTCAGTGAGCCCAGAAACATGGCCCCATGGTTTGGGTGCAAGAACTCAACCTGGACATGTCATGACACTTGTTGAATAACAGGGCTGGATCAATGTATTGAGGTTTCAAGAAGGATCAAGCATAATGAGAGAAGGGACCATATAGATAATGTTTCCTTTACTCCTGCTGTCACTGTATTCCCCAAGAAGATACCCCGACACTCTTGTGGACTAAAATTTTGGGGTCAGGTCAGTGATAAGTTTTGGCACCTGTTACAAGTCCACTCTATTTAACACCTCAGGCAATTGCTTTTGAGGCATTTAAGGGGGTTTTTTTGCCTGTACATTTGGTGGGTTAATTTTGCTGATGCATATGCTCAGATGGAAATAACCATTGGAATGAGAAATAGTAGTAGGAATCTTAATACCTAGATTCTCAGCTTCCAAAATTTCTGATGTGGCATAGAGAGGAACTGACTTTCCAGTCCATAACATGATGTCCTTTTGTACCTCCTGTTGCTTGGGCAGCAACATGCAAGCTATGTGAATTCAGTCAGCTCGCTGTTCTTTTGAATCTAAAACAGTGGTTAAGAATTGCTGTAGTTTCCCTCCCTTAACTCTGTTTTTCCTGGCTGATTTTATTTCTGTCCTCTTTGAAGTGCTCCATTGGTTGCATGTCCGTTGACTTCTACCTGAGAAGAGCTTTGCATTTCTGGGCATTTATGGGCCCATGCTGCATTGTACTGCATCTTTCTGCACACTTCTTTATAATGATCTCAAAGACATGTCAGATAGAGAGAAATTTCATTCTTTTTTGTGATCAGTCTATGCTGAACCATTCCTTAATTCTGTGTGTTCTGGAAGTGCAGATACTATATAGTGATAAGGAATTATGTTAGGTTTAGAAGATACCAAATCTTTCCCCTGGAGAAGACCACTGCCTGCAATATTATAGTGAGTCATGCAGTAATATATGGAGAGGGGCAGAATATGAAACGCTAGTACCAAGTGGTGAAAACGGGACAAAGGAGGAAGCAGTAGAGAAACTAGATTATGACCCTTGAGTCCAGCAGGATTTATCCCTCTGTACTCAGCGGTCTAAGGACAGCTCAGCTCCAATGATGCAATGACACAAACTGCCACCTAAGCTACAAGTTCTCATATTTGGAGTTTGCTCTCAGCTGATTTGCCAAAGTTCATTATTTCAACATTAAGCAGCACTGGAAAATTCCACTCACTGCTAGAGAGAGAATAGATTTTTGCAGCTAATAGGAGTGAATAAAAAGTCACTGCCTATGGTTTGTCTATGAAAAAGTGCACATGGGACCTCCTATGTAGGAAAATGTGTTTGTGTTTGTGTGTACATTCATTCTTTGGTATTTTTTCAGCAGTGAAGCAGATACTCCAAACCTCAGACATTTACCTAATTCTGTTGAATAGCTGTTGCCAGATCATTGGGAAAGTTTTTCTGTTGAGACATGGGGCACACCAGCTATGTAAGGGAAAACTATTTCATGCTTCCACAGAGTACAAATTTGTGACCAAACTTTCATTCAAAAGCCTGTAAATGTCCACAGGGAAGATAACAATTTTCTCCTCTTGCCACTGTTTTGTTAAAAAAAACTAATAATAGAGGAAAAAAAAAACTTACAACAAGGAGTAATAAAAAGGTAATCTATAGTCTGGGGCCTTGTGTAAACGCAGTAAACGTGAAGAATTTATTACGTTTTTCTTATTCCAGGTGGAGATTGTTAAAGGCAGGCTTACTTCTCCTGAACTGTTCAAAATTAACTTTCTTGGAGTACAAAGTTTCACTAAGTGTCTTAAAATCAACCTCAAGCTGGATGGTCTGAAAACATGATAGCTGAAGGAATACAAGCAGTGTGAAAATAAGGGGAAAATAAGTATGGGGGGAAGCTCTGTGGGTGCTCTCCTGGGGCTTGTCACTAGCAGGCTCCCAGGAGAGGCCGGGGAAGGCAGACTGGTGCCCTCCCAGAGGGGTCGGCACCTCCAGAGAAGGAAAAGGGCTCAGCTGCATTTTGGAAAACCAAACCAACATCTGCAAAATAGTCCTCAGAAAGAAAAGAAGAAAATGCAGACATGAGCCAGCCAGAGGCCCAAAGGAGCCGGAGCAGCAGTGCCCTGGGCTCGGTTCAGTTCAGGTATTTTCTGCCCTTTTCACCAACCACTGCTTTGCCATTATGTGAGTCATGAGTCAGCTCCGGTTCCTTCCACTCAACATGATGTCCCCACTTAACCTACACCCTCACAACTGACCTCACACCTCCCCCAAATCCTGTGCAGGTAACCACTGTTTGGTGCTGGGATGCGGTTGGGATGTGCATTCAGCACCTTATTCCTATTGTCTGTGCTTTCTATTAAGATTACAAGCTTCTTGGGACAGACTTTGTAGTTTGTTTTTACAGGCTGTAAAAACAGGATCTAATTTTATGGTCTCCACATAATGGCTATCTTTATGCACTCCACTATAAGCCCAGTTCCTCATAATTAATGAAAAATACTCAGGTAGCAAGGTCAAGGTGAAAAACTCTTCCTGTTGGTTTGAAGCACTTTTTCCATTTACCTATTAATATTCTAACTGATGTTGAGTTGTTGTGGCTGTGAGCTCTCTCTATCTGGCATTTTAGATCACAGCAGTTTCACCAGGAGAGGACCTGAGTTTGAAAACCTTAATAATTTGTGCAGTCTCAGCTAATAGAAGTCTTCCTATGGAAGACCCTTAGCCTCTCCATGCAAATGCACATCCCTCTCTCTCTTTATGTTCAGTGAGACCTGTGTCACGGTTATACTGAATCTTGCCACTAATAAAATTACTATTATGTTATCTATTATAGTTGAGGTAAACTGTAATCTTTTTGGAAACCTTATATTTTGTTGAGGAAATAAAAAATAAAACATTCGAAAGCTCACTTCTACCTTTCTAAGCAGCCAAACACCTGCAAAGTTGTGTATGTTTGTTTCCAAACATAATGTGAATCTGTTTATAACTGAGATATAAATATCTTCATTTCCACACTGTATCAAATTTTCAACTTAATGAGACTTTCAGGTATAAGAACCCATCAGCTACAGGTCAGCAGCAAGAACCATGTTTTTTTTCTGCAGGCAAAGTTAAGATTCTTGCTCCAATCTCATAATGTTTTTAAGGTAGACTGTTAAGGTGTATTAGGTGTGCTATGAAAAGCTACACAGAATACCAATATGTAACACCAGGGTGAATCCTCTTTCATTTATAAATCCTCCACAAAGCCTTATAGGTGCATAGTCTGTGCAGGACTCATCGTTAAGAGTCTAAAACCACATGAAGGCTTACCAACATCAAATGAGTCTATATTTCAGACATGAACAAAGGAAAATGGCTTCTTTTGATTGTACACATCTGATCTTGCAGCAAAATATCTAGGCCTACTCCCTATATATTACCTATTTTATTATTTTGATTATTGATAGTATTACATGTGCTAGTAGATCTTACTGAGTTCACAGGTTACCCTGGTAACAAAAATGACTGTGCACATTGTTCTGCATCTGACAAAGTTGAGTTTGTCGCTCAGCCCCAGCATACTGCTCTCTTGTTCCTACCTGTAGCACAGAAAATGGATATATGCGTGGATGAGGTAAAGGTGATCAACATCAAACCTGAAAGAGTATGTCCCTGAATGCCGCCATCATGCAGTAGCTGGGAAATTTCTAATTATTTGATCAGTTCTGAAATTAACAGAAAAAATAGCCACAGTCAAATTGCACAGTGACTCTAGGATCTACAGACACGCTGCAGCACAGACAAGGCAGACCCTGACTGCTTGGCAGTGTGGCATGGGACAGCACAGCCTCCGTGCTCTGAGATCTGACCCTGGCACACCAGCAGCCAGCTCCTCCTGACCGCAGGTTTGGTGTTTGCCTGTGCAGTGAAGTTGTCTGCAGTCACACGTGCATAGTTCAGTAAAATCAATGGAAGCATTTCCATGGAGCTCAGTAGGTTTCGAATTGAGTTTGCTTCATGCACCGTAAATGACAGCTGTTAACACTGTGCATGTGTGGATCTGTTAGTGCACGTTTCACCATTTCATGAGGATGTGGTAGAAAGAGGTCGGTATCATAAAGGTGTACAAGAATATCATTACTGTATAGAAAATAGAGTTCTAATTCACCCTGCACCTAATGTGCTATAAAAGACATGCTGACCGCTTAGTAGATTCCCCGATTCTTCACAAAATTTAGTGGCAGAATTCAGTTCTTAGTTACAGATGGATTGCTGAAAAGGAAATTGCTCCTTGAAGACAAATTCTGACCTCACTTGCCAGATTATAAATGCAGAGTGATCCCTCTGACTTTGGTGAAGTCATCTGTGCTTGGAACAGTGTAAATGAGAGAGAATTGGGAACTATATTATAAAAATTCAACACTTGGGATACTTTATGAGATAATGCATTAGGGCATTAAAACATGAGCTAAGGTACGTATGCATTTTATTTCATGAAAAGTCTATTTTTGATCTACATTAAAATTATTTGTAGTATTCTGTCTTTATTCTAGATTCCCCCATTTATGATAATAGCATTAACACTGCAGTCCCCTTCCGATGTGGTGTCAGTTACGCTCTTCACTTTCATGGAGTAACGCTTTGAAATTTCAAAATACTTGAAGATACTGTAACAGCCAGTGCTGCCAATATAGCATGGAACTGCTACTTCACAATTCAAGTAGTCAGCTATTGACTCGTGGCAATCTATATCTGCATTAAAATGGTGAGTTTTGGATTAATGTGGAGCTGAAAGCCCAACTGAGGCTCTTTGCTGCCAGCCTGTCTCTGTAATTGCAGCATGGATTTCACCAACCACAAAGGGCAAAATGAATGTGATCATCCCCAGCAGTCGATAGCACATTGATTTTTTTCACTCTACGATTCGCACAAATATTGAAGCTCATTTTTTAAGCAAGGTGGATTATTAATCTACATTTCTTAAAAAATAAGTCCGTTTTGAAGCATGGTACCTTGCAGGGCTTATTTAATGTGCAATATGTAAATCAGATAAACAAAAGATATGTTTTTTCTTTTTAACCAAAAATTGGCATTCTCAGCAGGCTGTGAAACCTCATCCTCACCATTGTGCTGTCATGTGTTGTATTGTTTGGTTAAGAGATTAAAGAAGGAAATGTTGGCAGGTCTTGTTCTGGTCAATGGTCTGCATTTTCTTAGTTTGGTTTCATTTTCACTAACCCCTGAGGTTGTAAACAGACTGTGTACAACATTACCTGTGGTTCCTAAGATGAAACAATGATTCAAGACCATTTCTTCCCTAAATGGATGCAGTTAATCTGTGGTATAACAAATATACTTTAAGTCAGGGAAATAAAGAAAGTTCCTGCCGAGTAGTGGTAATGTTTCTGAGAACTGCAACATTTCTTTTCATCATTGGCATCAGCTGTTTCTTGGACAGGGACTTTCTGGAATTATACCTTCAACTGTAGGGCTGTGAGAAAGCTTCAGTACTGAGGACCAGATTTACTGCTCTTCCCTCTGTGTGTACGCAAACTGACAGTGGTTGTTAATATGTGCCAGCTGCAAAATAGGCAACTGACCTGCGTGAACAAAATAGATTCATTCAGTCCTTGGTAAGCTGCAGTCACTTCTGTGTGAATGTAATATGAGCCATATATTGGCTACAGATTGAGTTGTTTGACTGCAGACTTTCCTGGTTTTGACTTTACCTGCCTGATTTTGCAGGTCAGATCACAGAAGATTTCTTCAAGCCTGCATTTCCACATCACTTTAAGGAGCACAGCTGCTGGGCCAGCTCTGCGCTGGATTTGGTCTATTTGTTAAAACTTTTCTCAGGGGAAGCACGACTCATGGTAAGAAACATTCCAGGAGTGGCTTTAATGAAAAAGTAGCAAACGAGCACAAATTAGATTACCTTTATAAATGTCCAAGGTCAATCAGGGCTCTCCTGTTCCTTCCTTCATCCCAAGGCAATATTAATGAATGCAAAACCCCCCTTTGCCAAGGGGCAGCCTTGAATATCAAGTCTTCATTTGGATGGATTTAACTCAAACCCCTGGTAAACCTTGAAACAAATGCAGGGTGGTAAACTACAATATAGAAAAAAAGACTGAGACACACTATTTACCCTTTGCTTTGGTTTTTTCACAGGCGCTGCATTACACACTCCCAGAAACAAACTGTTATTCAAGACATTTCCCTCCGTGTTCCCAGTTAAGTTGATGAGGCACCTTCATGAGTCAGAAGTGCTCTTTTAGGTAAATGTGACAGCATAAGATGCATTTGAAGCTGATCAGGCTCCTCACTGTCATAAACTCTGCTTCTGGTTTTAACTGTTTGTCCCAATAAATCCTCAAAGTAGAGCAGTAGCTGTGTGTCATTAGCTGTGTGTTTGCTTTCCTCGGAGTATTTAGCTACTTGCTCTGCAGCTTTTATTGCACTTAGCAGTACAATAACATCTCAAAATGTCCTACCTTCAATTCCAGAGAACAGTCAAATGAACAAATATTAGTCACACAAAAAGACAATTCCCTGAAATAAAATACCATTCATATTATCATCTGAAGAAGCTCAAACTTCAATGTCCCTTATTTCCCTAAATGTAAGAACAGCCTCAAGTATGAAACATTTAAAGCATGAACTGTGCTTTCTGCTTTTAGTGTGCAGAATAATGGGACTGTGGTTCTCAGCTCAAAGCCCTTGTAACAAACCCTTCTCCTGTAAGTGCAGTTCCAGAGGGAGTAGCGGGTGACTGGTTGAGTTGTTCTGAGAATCTTTTTTTCTTTCTTTCACGGTAGTCACCTGGAACAGAGAATGAATTATGATGAAAGGTAGCAAGTCATGCAGAGCCTTCCAGGCATGATAAATAACATAGCATAGCAGGTGTATATAAAACAATCTCTTAACTAACTGTACTCTGAGGTCACTACTTGATTACACCGTGAAATGCCTTGGTTGGACTTTGGACTTTATCTACTCTTCTGGACATTTGGAATTAGGAGGAAGTTTTCCAGAGGTACTCAAGCAAAGGTGTTGTGAGCTTCCCCAAAGGCTCTCTTTTATCTCCTAATTATGCCTTTTTATCTCCAGCTGTTTTTTACCTAACTTCCCACTGTCCCACACATGTCCTTTACATCCTCCTGCTTCCACTGATAGTGGGGATTTCAGGTGACATCAAGTCACTTCAGTGGACTGACTCCAGTGATACCCACCAACAGAAAAAATGGCCTGAGAGCATAAATCAGGAAGGCATGGAATTAAAATAATGTGTCTGCAACTTAGCAAAACAGCTCACATATGTTTTTTTATCTATCTATAAAATGAATAGGAGAGTTCTCCAAAGTGCAGGAGCTCTGCTCTTGTGTTACCAGAGTCCTTCTGAACAGTGTGGTTAGTTTTTGCAATGTTTGTCCATGACATTGATGACAAGGTAGAGAATAACTTTATGCGTTTCCAAAACCATTTCTGCTGCATGACTATGTAACTTCTGATGTCAGTGACCTTTGCTTTTGCCCTTTTATCAGGCCTTTAGTGATGGACAGACTTATCACAGGGAAAGAGGGAATATCTTTAAGGGAAAAAGTTATTCTTATTTCCAGCAGATTTTACCTATAAGTTCATGGGCATAGATCACGTTCAAAATAGTCAGTGCTCACAAAAGAGAATCATGCACCACTGGGAATTAAAGAGCACTCATCTATGTTTTCAGGAATATTTTAGTCCACTGCCTAATGAACTAGTAGTTGTAAAGTAGTTATAAATGCATTACATTAGAATGTCCTGTCCAAATTTAGTTCAAACTGATCCGACTTTATATGTTTGCTCTTCTATTGTTCCAACATATCTGCAGTCACTGGAATGCTGAGTTTGTTTATGCCTTCTGTTTTTGTTTCCATCTGAGAGTCTGTATGCTTGAATGTAATAGTAAAGCTTTTAAGAAAGGCAGGATGGTCTTGGGGTTAGAGCATAGTAATAGGATTCTGGAGACCTCAGGTCTCAGTGTGATGCTGCCACAGCCTTCCTCTGTGATCTTAGGCAGACTACTTAGTCTTTGACTGATTCTTCTGCTCTGTAAAAGGGACATTAAGATATTAAGCCCTTGGACAGTCGTGCATCAAAAGTACAAAAAAGAAAAGTACAAAGAAATAGATTTTGTAAGGGCAAAAAAATAACCCGCTGTCCTGCAGCCATGAGAAAAAGGCTGTTGAAATCTTTCCCCAAACAGTGCTGTGTCATAAGCTCTCAATTAAAAGCGTAATGGGAAAGGAGAATACCTGCATTTTGCAGTGCTAGATAGCTAATGAGCTGTGCAGAAAAAACTACTTGAGAACAGTTGCAGAACTATGCTCTGTGCTGTTTAGCTCATTTACTCTTAGACATATCTGCTCTGTTTTAACTAAGCACTGAGAAGGTTGTCATCAGTTACCATATTGAGATTATCAGTGTGCAGTTTAATATAAAGAACATTATTTGAACAAGGTCCAAAGACATTTGTACACAAAGCGTCATTGGAAGCACCTCCCAATTTCTTTGCAAGTGAATAAATATATTTTCTCCATGGTTACAGACTCTTCTTTACTTAGTTATTCATTAGCTGAGTCAAGCAAACTTGTAACCTTACCTAATGCATTCTCACCCTCCATTTGCCCCAGCCATAGATTAAAATTTGTACTTAAATTAAAGGACTCTTCCGTCTTCCACCAGTGACTCCATAGTCTGCAGCTCTGGATGGCATTCACCCATGTCAGCAGCTCTCTTTAAAAGCACCTTAGATATTTCTGTGGAGGCAGGGCTGCCTGAAGAAGGGGACATGTTGTTCCAAGTCCCTTTTCTGAGAAGGCATAGAAGGCAGTACTCATAACTTTATGACACCATCTACAGCAAGAATGATGGTCCCGGTTTTTAGCATTGCTTCATGCTCCTGTGTACAGCTCCATGGGGCCAAGCTTTCCCCCCCAGCCTGCAGGCAGAAATGTGAGGCCTGACCTCAGCCTGCTGCAAAATCAGCATCTGATCGGTGCTCTCCTTTGACAGACTCAGGGACAAGCAGGGGAGTGTGAGCCCTTGGTTATCGAGGAAGCTGCATAGGGAGGCAGAGGTAGCTGCACTGCTGAATTGCTACTCCACATAAAGAATTGGCAAAGCTGAATAAGGGTTTAGAGGAATGTAAAAGGTAGAGGAATCCAGATATGAACATAAAATATGTCATTCCTAAACTGTGCAGGAATAAAAGACAAATGGTAATAGGTCACTCTGGAATCAGAATCATGAATGACAGAAAGAGAGCTGGGAATGAAAGAAAGGGCAGGTAAATGTCAACAGTTAGGGAACAGAGATCATGAACTCTCTCAGCTGGAAGAAAGTGCTCAGAATATTCAGCAAAAGCAAGTTCAATTGTAAACTAAACTTAATATCTTCAGTCCGACTGCCTGGCTAGCAATGTTTTCTAAGGTATTGTGACAGATGAGCAGCTGAATGAAAGAGAAAACCCAGCAGAGATGAGAGATCCAGCCAACACATGGAGTAAATGATTGTGACACACAGACACAGATACTTCTGTAAGATGTTGACGGCAGAATATGTTGTGTCACCTGAAAGGGAGGTGACAGTCCATCTCACACAAGAGTAGGTGCTAGCAGAAGGGGAAAAGATGTAAAGTAAGAAGGAAAAGTAAACAGGCATGAGAAGTGAAATGTAAAGCAGGTAGCTGGAAAGAGGGTACTGCCCTTCCCTTACAGTGAAACAACTTCCACTTTTTTGGAGTCTATAGAGATGAACAAATGTCCACCATCTGTGAATCTTACCTATGAACATGTTTCTTGTGCAATATTATCAAAGAAGCACAAGTTGCCCGCAGGAAGTTGTATTTATCCAGTGTTAACATTTGGCTTTTTTTTAAAGTATCATTGAAGAGGCCCAAAAGGTTTCAGGATTGGCATTAAGGTGTGGAACTTTATGGGGTGACACTAACCTAGATTAGCAAAGTATAGAAGTTGATTGCTGCCATGACAGTTTGATGGCTTATGTGAAATAAATAATGTCTGGATCCAGTTTCTCATGCACATTAATCACTGTATTGTTTGCATTAGTTGTTGTTCGTGTTGGCACTAGACTAGTGGTGGGTGCTGATGCACCAGGTGAGCCAAAGTTGGTGCCCTCAGCAGGAGTTTTGCACCTTCTGAAAACCGAGGCAATAAAGTCTGTGTGAACAGCCCACACCGACATGCTTGAGATAATCTGGTTTTTTCTGTGGATAAAAAAGACTGTTCCAGAGATTCTGAATCCAAAACATTTCGAGTACATTACTTTTAAAAAAATAAATAAATCCATAACATTCACAGCAAATATGCAGTATTCAGCAGATAACAAATCACATTACCTTAGCTCTGAGGCTGTTCATCAGACACATTTGATATGGAAGTGGTGGGTTTTATTTGGCTTTAGAAATTAGAGGGCACAAACTTCATAGCAAATGATGGGGTACAGTTACTTGCTCTTTTTCCTGTTTGCCAACTGTCTATGAGCAGTCCTGTCTTGACAAGTGTGCCAGTTATTTTAGTCTACAAGTTGATCTTTTCTCTTTGACTAAACCCTGATTATTCATTGTTTGCTAAGTTGTTAACAGTGTACATTTGCTTAGCTCTGCCATAGGATATTCTGCTTGATCTCTGATCAGGTATCTGAAAATATCAAGCGGGGAAGGTTTTCAAGATAGGTGCACAAACACTTATATCTTGAAGTTCCAACCAAGTGCATTCACATGATTATCAAAAATTTTGATTTTCCTTTAACACAGAAAGAAAATATCCCTTGAGTAATTCAGGAGATGACTGCACAAGCATGGTGCAGCCAAAATGAACTTCTTTTTTAATTTGAACAACTGTTGTCAAACTACTTTTTTGTAGCAACTCCCCAGCCCCATCCAGAGCCTTGCAAACCACAATAATAAAAAGAATATCCAATGCCCCAGCTGGAGAGATAATCAAATGCTTCTTACCTTTCTGACAAACTATTTGTTACTATTTTTCATCTCCCACTGTGACATTGCCTTGTCATGGGTGTAATTTTTTAGCATTTCAAAAGCCTGATGTTGATCTTCATACAGAGATTATAGATCTCTGCAATGGTTCTCCTTCATTATTTGTAATTTACATCTTTCCCTACAATCTAAATACCGTAATAGTCCCTCTCTCAATTCTTGTCCTGCTGTTACTTTATCCTATCCCTTCGGGCCTTGCTGGTGAAATTAGTATGATTGGATTCTGATTTTTAATTACTATAAAAGCTATGTGGCATGGATTGGTCTCGACTAAATGTGAAGTTCAAACATTTGTGTGCGCACCTGATCAGAACTCTGTTACCCTATTACATCTGAGATTAATTATTTAGTGACTGTGACCAGGGTAGAGAATGGTCTTGCTCTTTGCATCCCTCTGTCCTGGGGGGGGCACCGAGGTGGTGGTATGGCGTGGGTCCGGCTCCATGCCAAGATGAACAGGAGGTGCTGCAGGCAGCAGGTGTGTGTGGAGGAGCGCAGCCTTTACCAGCTCCTCAGGAACTCCTGCCACAGGGTTAGTCTGAACTGACTTGCAGCTCCAAAATCTTCATTTGAAAATGTGACTTTTTAAATAGATAATTTTCAACACAGAGTAGCTTTGGAATACTTTTGAATTGGTTTTGCATCTTTTTTATCTTATATTGTTAATCCTTAAGTAATAAATAGAATTGCTCTGGTCAGATGCTTTTCTCTGCAGATGTACAGTATTTCTGAGGCTTCCTTCTGCCCAGAGATGGCTTCAGGGTTAATTTATATCCATTTAGCCAACTGGTGCAATTTTTGTGCTTGTACTCTTTTATATCAGCCTAAAACAGATTATGCAAATTTAGTTCATGCCTGTAAATTCATCAACACAAATTAAACGAATGCATGAATACTCCCATGCAAAAGTTGCTCCAATTTAATTAAATCAGTATCAAACAATGCTCTCCGTGCCTTTGTGTATAGGCCAGCCCTTAATAGCTTATGTCACATAACAAACAGTGGACAAGTCGCCTGCTGCAGCCTTGAACTTTTTGGGAGAGGCTCCCTCTTTTGCAATATGTAATTTCACAGTGCCAGGCACAGCAGGAGACTACTCTTTACACACTACCTCACTGCAAATCCTATACAGCAATGCAAACATTCATTTTGTAAATAAATAGAAGCTATGCTGATTGTTACAGCAGTTACATAGCACCTAATTAGGTTTCTTGGTTTAGGGGGTTTTGTTGTCTTTGCTGTAAAGAAAATCAGATTCAAACAGTGGAACTGATTTCTAAAATCATCTAAGAAAAAATTCACTCCTGGGCTAAGAGCTAAACTGAGCCATCAGATGCATGTGAATGCAGCTCCCACTTTCCTAAGTAGAAACTGTTGTGTTCATCTAAGAACAGAATTTGTCTCTTCCAGAAGCCTGGCAGAATGTTTAAGGGCAACAAGGAAAATGGTATTTATAAAAGCAGACATCGTTGGAAATAAGAGTGTTCACACTGCTGTGATTTCAAAAGTTGATACTGAATACTTAGCAGCAGGTGAAGCACACAGTGCTTAACTTACCACCACCAAAGAAGAGTTCTAGCAAAATTTCATAGTGAATTAGAGAGAGAGATAAAACAGCTTAGGGGATTGCACTGTTTTCCTTATTCTAATGAACTTCTTTGTTGACGGTGAGAAGTTACTTTTCCCATGTTCCTTTCTGTTGTCACACATCAAGCGGTGCTGCCACTGAGTTTCATCCACATAGCATAATTGGTGCAATTCTTTTTTGGTGTTTTAGTGTTTTAATATTTGAGGCACCCTTCTTTCTCCTCTTCTCTGTCCTTTCCCTTTTGCTGAAGATGGAGAACTGTAGGACTTGAATCCTAAGGGGGTTAGAAACAAGAAAGCACATAAAAAGATTCCCCATAGGAATTCATTTTAAGAACCTCACATTCTTTCAACCCAGCTCATTATTTTGTTAGGGCACTCCTTCCTTCTGAATGTTAACAGTACTGGAAGTTAGAAGGTACTTGCAATATCTACCCACTCTGTTGGTGGAAGGAAAACAATTTTTACTTGAAACAAATGAAGTTGCATACAGTATTCAGTGTCCCATAAGTAGCACTTCTTCCTAATATTTGACCTCGGCTGCAAAACTAAAATCCAGATTGTAGTAGTAGTAGCCTTGTGAACACAAAAGTAAATCAAAATACTCACACTGTTTATTCATTACTTGTCTTTTTTTAAAAAACATATTGATTCTTCCAAAATTAACTGCAGCTGATAATGAAGCCAACAAAGGCTTAACCCAACAACTGTTTCTGAAGTAGGGAGTACCCTGGGAGCCCTACAATGGGGACAGAAGTCATATTCCAAAATATCCTTTGATATATTGCAAGATATGGCAAGATGCCCTATATTAATTCCATTTTAATTAAGGCAGTTATATTCTGTGACATCTTCCAAAATACATATAATCACTTCATAATAAATTGCCAGGTGATTTATGTTACCATTTTAGCTCTTCTAAACTTCTATTTGGGTGCCAAACTCCCAGGGTGGATGTGTGAAACTCACCATTGCAAAATATTTGCTGTTTTCCTCCTTCCCTTGTGAATGCTTCTCTCCTCTATCAGGAATTCAATTTTATGAAATCAGTTGTGAGATTCCTGTGCTTACAAAACAGCTACATGTTCAACAAGGTTCCTATTTTGTCTTGATGAAAAATGAACATTGTATTTCTGATCAGCAGGATTTGAACCCGAGTGCTGGATGCTGGGTCTCATCATTACAGTAACTGGGGAAAAAAACAAAAGATGAGCTGGCTTTCTGTACTGCTCCAGTTAAGTGACTGGGCTGGCATTTCTGGGAGGGATCTAAGGGAAGGATGCCAAGGAACGGGGTATAAGAAGTGGAAAAAAGCCCCCCTCGGCCTCTATCCAAAATGAGGAAGAGCCCTTGAGGATCCTGAAGAGTCAAGGCATGTAGCTGGAAACCGTCAAACCCAGCCATGCATTCCTGGGGAGAATGTATGGGCTAAGAGCTGGAGAAGAGAGCCATGAAAGGCAGCTGGGCTAGTGAAATAACTCGAACTTCCAGTGGGTTCCTGGGAGAGGCAACCTTTCCTTTGTTGGCGTGGTAATTTAATAGAGATGTCCTAAGTTTAAAGAGGGAAAAAGTAGCCCATGAAGCCAAAGACCATATCAGGGTCCTGATATCTGCTAGAAATATCAGTAAGTTCTTAGGTAGATACTGGTTTCAGAGCTAAGAGAACATAAAATGAGCCAGTGTTCTGTGAATAAGTCTGGTTTCTATGTA
The DNA here is from genome assembly GCA_013389945.1 of Fregata magnificens. Lineage (NCBI taxonomy): Eukaryota > Metazoa > Chordata > Aves > Suliformes > Fregatidae > Fregata > Fregata magnificens. The sequence continues at coordinate 94,289 of WAAD01004007.1, read as the reverse complement.
ATTTGTACTAAAACTTCCGTCCCATGATACTGAATTGTTTTCTCCATTGTTTTGTCATGCTGTCTGTATGACAGTTCAATGTTGTTATTTCAACTGATGAAAAATGTTCCAATTGGGACTGGGTTTTGAGGGGAAATTGTGTTTTTTCAAGAAGTATTTTCTTGGAGGCAAATGTTTCAGATTTTCATTCAGGATGTCTGGTTGGGCATCTCCTGCTGTAGTCAACTGTGTTTTCATACTCATTTCATATCTGCATACAGTCAGAAACTGAATGTATAAAACTGTGTCTGTCCCATAGTCACATGGCTGTGTAGGCTTAGGGTTGGTAAAGGAGCTCAGATGGAGTAAAGAAACCCAGTCTAGTAACTTAGCCATAAGATTTGGTGTATTAATGCTTTCAGGGTACTCTCACTCTCAGCCTTTCTCTCTCGTCTTTTCTTTTCCTTTGTAATTTGTTTCTCTTCTCCCCATTTCCCTCTCATTTTTACTGACCCTCTTTTTGACTGAAGTCAATCTCTGCTTTTGTTCGTTCTTTTCCTGTTTTCCCTATGTAATTTCTTGTCCTGTCACCCCCCTTGTTGTGTGCACACATAGGAAGATTGCTCTGTGTTTTGGGAACAAGAAATCAGTTGTGGCTGACTTTGGTCTTTATGAAAGCTGGCTCTGAGGGTCCATCAAGTATAGCGAGGGCATGGGCTTCTTGGTCATGCGCCCATAGCACAGCTTGTAGTAGCTGAGATGAGGTGCTAAAGGGAAATCTTGTTGAATCCTAGGTGAGGGCTGGCTTGATGGGCCTTGGTGAAAAATTAGAGTGAAGTTCTAAGGAAAAAGTACAAAATAAGACTGCTACTTTGAAGCTGGCATTGTGAGAGGTCATGGCTACTATTTTGTGTCTGAGTAGTACAAACAGTTCAGCTACACAGTTACAGGTAATCGTTTCTAAGTCCAGTGTTTGGAATTGTGCTTTACACCTGATTCTTCAGCTGCATTCCTGGGTCAGTCAAAATGTTCTGGGAGTTACATGCGAAACATGTGCTGCATAAAATTGATTATGTTAGTATTTGCATGAACTTTAGGTACGATGACCGAAGTAGCATCTGTAATCTAGTACTACCTAAGCAGCCTTTAGATCCTGAACTAGTTGGTTGCATCCAGCACTTTAAAAAAAATCTCATTTAAAAACTTCCCTTTGGGAACTGGCTTGTCTCAGAATTGGTAATGGGATCTTCTATCTACACTGTTCATAGTGCTTAAATGCTATTAACATTTAACGGTTTCTTGCACCATGTGACATGGTTGCTCTGAGCACCTGTCCCTTCCCAGTAAGATGTGCATTTGGGCAAGTTCCTCATCATGCTATGTCTAGGATTACCTTGGTTTGGCCCAGGCTTCTCCCTCCAGATTTGGCTCCTGGCAGCCTCATGGAAGCTGAAGTACGTATGATCTACAACAGCAAGTGATGCAGTGAAATAGGAACAGATCTGTAGCTGGTGCTGAGGGCCTGATGTCCTCACTCCTTGCCTTTCAGGGGATTTATGTCAGATTGGCTCTAGTTTGGTCCCATAGGCTTAACACCCATCGGTGCCTGGAGCTGATCCTGCTCTTCTCCAGCACTTCTTTTGGCTTAGCTGTATCTGCTGAATGAGGTGAACCAAAACTTAGTAAGCAGAAAAAATTGGAAATTTGCTTCAAAAGTGCACTGTGCTCCCAACTAAAACATTAGCATAAATGCAAACATAGTGAACTGAAGAAACAAAATATTAGCTCTATTCTCGCATCAGTAGATTAAATCAGAGATTACATTATTTTCTTTCAAGACTCTTTTGCTACCTGACATGCATAGGTTACTCCTGTTAGTTTAAATCCTCTTCTGCGTTTCTAGTCATTATTGCTTTTCCTGTGGTCTGATTCCACAGCTATGAACCTTTGGAAACCACTGGAAACCAGTATGCCACAATTAGTTAAAAAAGTAGGTGCTACTTCTTTATTTTCCATTTTATCATTCCTATCTCCTTTCAGTGAAGAAAATCCCAACCTATGTTGTTATAATATGTACAGTATATTTAAAAGAAAAATTTTAATTTTTCACGTATTACCTCAGGACAGTAAGTAGAAAAGTGCCTTCCTTCCATCTATCTTGTGAATGTGTCATTGTCAGCTTTGATTGCAGAGATATTGGGACTCTGACCTTCAATGACATTGCTAGCAAATTTTGACTGACAGCATGCAACACTGCAAACCCCTGCTGCACATGCCCATCCTCCTAGAAAAAACCTTTTCTCTTTAACAATGTTCTTATGCTCCTGACTGTAGACTATCCTAGATACTAAAATACAAGGTAAACCAAGCAATATCTAATTACACTTATCAAATACAATCTGGAAATACATTTGCAGTTCTTGTGTAACCAGTTACCCCTTCTATGGTATACTTCAGTGAGGGTATAAAAGATATCCTCAATATCCAAATTTAGAGTATGTATCAATAATATCTGCGAGTGAGTGCCGATGCCATGTGCTGTGAACACTGCTCACATTTACTTGCTCATGCTTTACCGTGGGGAAAGAATGCTGTTTTCATGAAACCATTGTATATGAATATGTGATAGATATGTGGCTGAGGCATTCACAGGCTCTGAGAATCAGGACCAGACTGAAGACTGTCCGTAAGTCAGAATGCAGGTTGTGTTGGTAGCTCTGCAAGCAACTTCAAGCAACGAAAAAAGAAACCCAGACTTTGCCTTCCGTCACCTAATGTCTTCAGAGGAACAGTGTTTATTTTAGTAATATCTCAGTACAGCAGCTGTGCTTAGAAAGACATAGGTTTTCAGAAGCTACACCTCACGCGTGGTTTCTGCAGGTTACATCCTGATCAGTTTGTCAGGCCACACAGCAGCAGCATGTGCTCTCCCAGCCGTAAGGCTCAGTCACTGTGGTTTCCATTTAGGGCACTTTTCAAGCAGCTTTCTCTGCCACTTGCAGGTTGTGCAGAGTACAACAAACGGTTTGCTTACAGGCTCCCTGCTGCACCATGCCCAGCTCCCTGGGGATGGTGCCTTGTCTAACCTGAAAGTCTGACCCACTAATGGTAAAAACAGTGTAATCCTTGCACTTCTCAGTCCTGGAGTAGTATAGACCCTGTCTGAATCCAAACTCTTCCTCAATGGTAAACCAGATAGATAGGCAACAGCCCCCTGGGTAAGGCCCTCCTACTTATGTCCTGCCTTGTGTCCTAGGCTGTCCTTGACTGCCAACGGGACACTGACCAGGGCAAAAGTCAGTGGCACTGGGCCCTGGCGAGCCCCAGCCCTGTGGAAGCAGCACACATGCCCCTGCACCAGCCTGGGTGGGAAGAGGAGAATTAGGACCCCTAACAGCACCACCCAGTGCATGTTGCATCCTACCACGCCACACTGAGGACCCCTTGCTCCTGTCCAGATGCAGCCTGCATCTCTCCCTGCTGCCCGTCTTCTGGCCAAAGCCATTTCACTAGGTGGGTCCAATATGCCTCTCCCTTTCCAGATCTCCTTCAGTCTCTGCCTCCTTGCCTTAAAAATATTCAAAACATTTTAACTGTGTTTTCAGTTTGATTGTTATTGACCCCATATGAATAACATCTCTTGCCCTCTCCCCCTGATACCCTTGATCAGTTTTTTATTAAAACTTTCAGGCTGTGGTCCTTTAATGTAATTTTTAATGCATTTTAAATTATTTCTGGAATTTTGTATGGTGTCCCAAATGCTTGAAGAGAGTGAGGAGATTTATAAGTAAAATTATTTTTATTACACTATAAAAGAAACTGTAGCATTAATGCTGCAATGATAAGATAAAGTATGTGTGGAATCCCTTTTCCTACATGCCATGTGCTCCAAGAAATTCTGTTTATATGCAGTATTACAAATGAGATAGACTAACCCAGAACAGTATTCCCAGTACCAATCAATAAACTATGAACACATTAGTATATTAGCAGTTTATGACAGTATTTTGGATCATACAGTACAATAATGAAATACACTATCTTCTGAGATACCAGGCAGTCGCATTGTCTGGCATGGTGTGAGTTGTCATGTCCAGCTCCTGCTGTTGCCTAGGCAAAGCAAATAGCTTTTGCAGGTACTGATTGCTTTTGCAGTAGCAGTACCCTGTGCAAAGGTCTCTGATACAGTATGTTTGAACAATCATTGCTGTATCTTATCTGCTCTAGGTAACAAAGAGATTCAAATTTAGGGGCACCTAGCAGGACCGTGGTCACAACTGCTAAACAGAATAGTGTCTGTTGTGCAAGTTACTTGAATTGTAAAAATGAATTTTCAGAGCCGGAAAATGCCCAGTAACTCATTCCTTTAGTCTTGACAGTACTTCCTTTGACAGCCTGTGTTCCAGTCCTGCAAAGACTTAATCAGGCTCTTACTTACTGAAATTGCTTCTGTGGTGAGCAACGGAAGAAAGGAAAATGTAAAATTTGTTAATGGGTATGTTTCTGTCATGGAGAGGGGCTTTATTATATGTCACCTGGGGATCCCAGTATGGCTATCTAATGAAGACTTACTGAAAATGGAGATAGATTATGCAATATTGATACGATTCCCCACTCATAGAAAAAATGCCTTTTCCAGCTGTTCCCTTTGCATGCAAGAAGAAAAAAACACCATAAAACAACCAGTGTGAAAGCAAGCGCATAGCAAGTCATGATAGTAAGTGGCAGAGAAGGAAGCCCAGTCTGTGGTTCCAACCATTGTGTGTTGTGTCAGGTAGAGAAGCCTGTAGGGAATGGGACAGGACAATATTCAGGCATCCTCCTGTTCTTGTGAGCACAAGGGGAGACAGAGAGTGGGAAAAAGCAGTCTGCATATTTGTTTGGAGTGTGGAGCAAAGTCAAATTCAAGAACACAGCACTGTTGGCAAAAGTAAAACCTAAAAAAACCTGACACCACAGATTTGGAGCATTTGCTGCCAGAGCTAGAAACCATCCAGAATGCAGGAAGCTGTTTTGCAATGGGAAATGCATTTTGTCTGAGAGAGCCCTCCAGGATGTTTCCAGCCACAAAGAGGATGGGGAACTGACATTGCTCACTGCATGAGCATTTACTTGTCATCCACAAGGTCACAGTGCTCTCTTCATTCAAATCCTTCCTGGAAAGCTCCTTTTGCTCCACTGCCTCTGAGAAGGTAATGGCTGGGTAGACGAAAATACCCCTCCCCACTTCTCCCTCCCCCCCAAAAAGGGCTGTAGCAAAATAAACTTCCATGTGCATTAGCCCTAAGCCTGCACATACATGCTTTCTACAGCAAAGGGAAGCTTCCTTGTCCCTTCCCTGTCCCTCACCTGGCAGGCAGGTAGGCTAAAAGCACCTGGCAAGCTGAAAAAGGGAGGCTGCTGTTGAAGAGATAGCAAAAGAAAGGCTATTTGGCCCTTAAAGGATTAGGACTTCTGACTTCGTGCCTGTGACAGAGGTGCACTTCAAATGGAGAATGAAGCACCCTGATTAAGTAGGTATCCACAGAAAAGGCTGTCCACAGCTGCTGAGGGATGAGGTTGGTTGAGAGAAGTTGGAGGGGCAGTGTGGACGGCCAGGGAAAGGGCACTCAGAGCTGTAGAAAGTGCTTCAGGTAGCAGTGGTCAAGTCAATCCTGGACCAAGGGACTGGTGGCTAAAGGATTGTTTCTTCCTGAAAGAACAAGTGTTTGGAAGATGCACCAAACCCTCTGAGCTCCAAGAAGCAATTGGCATTGCAGTAACTTAGACCTTCTTTAGAGTTAACTTATGTATATTTTATACACCTAATAAATTTGAATTTGTCTAAGAAGTCTAGAAATCATCTAAGTTACCTTTGAATCAATGCACCTATTTGCAGCACTCATTCATCAGTTTAGGGAGCCTGCTAAATGTCCTCACTTAGTGTTTGCAGTTTCAGCATGCCAGACTTGCCTGTAAGCCGTAGTTTAATAATCTTAGTCAGACATATTTTCCACAAGCACAGGAAAAGCTTTTCTTCAGAAGATGATGATTCCACCACATTTTCCCCTCCCAGCTCCTTGTTCTCTCACTGGCTGTGCTAGCAGGCCTTCCCCAGGATCTGAAGTAGCAGGACCCACTGTGACTTAGAAATTCTGGCTAGGTGCAAGAGCTTTGGTAATGACATCTTCCAAAAATCATTTTCTAGGACAAGAACTTTCCCCTGTATGTATTTATATACTGGCTACCTACATAACAGGTATTATATGAAAAGCTTCAAGCAAGCAAGTCTTGTCAGAAAAGGGCGTAGCGTGTTCAATGCATCCTACAGGCAGAAGAGAAAAAGATAAATATTTTGCACTATATGATACAATTTATATTTCATAATGAACTCTTCATTTCATAATTATCTTTTCGTAATAGTTTGTTTTAAAATTGCTCAAAAATAAGCAATTCTACCATGACTTTTAAAGATTTAGACAAATATTCATTTGTAACAACCATTTTTTTGAGTATGAAAAAATTGTTAAATATTAACACCAGATATATCCATGTCCTATTCTATAACAGCACCATGAGATATACCATTCTACTCCACTTTTCTCTCCATTTGTTTATTAATCAGTATATATGAGTCTTAGTGACTTAGTGGACTTAGTGAATGATTGAAATGTATAGCATCACATGTCAGACTTTTTTCAAAGCTCATAAATGATCAATATATCTTTGAGAGGGAATCTGATTTCTGATACATTTATGTTAATAAGAATGGAAACACGGGCCACTGGAAATTGAGAGATAAATCAATAGAGAGGTTGGACCTTCAAGAAGTTCAGTGTACAATAAAATAGACAGCAAAATATGCTTGCTGCTTGTCTGCAGTGCTTGGAGTGACTACAGCTGACCAACAAGGTAAATCAAATCTGCTGCCAATACATTCTTCTGCTGTCCAGATAAAACAGCGGACTAAGCCGGTGAACTTTCACCCTTCACCCGAGCTCTCTAAGCCAAAGTACAGATTAAAAAAAATCAATAACCCCAATCGATGGGAAAAATATTTTTAGTCTCTAACTGAACGATATGTTTTGACAAGGCCAAAGAGGCGCACAAAAGAATGGGAAAAGATAAAAGACAGAAAATTAGGATTTTGTTTTATTGGTTGAGGTAGGATCACTATTCATTCCCCCTTCCTACAAATCCCATTGACACTGGCTAAAATTATCTCACAGGAAGGAAATAAAATGAAAGGTTATGAATTCATTAAATTGTCTGATTTACTGTGTATCCTTGTAACATGTTATCTTTACTGGTTTTTGTTGCCATTACTGGACACTTAACATTGAGAAGACACTTAGGAATGCATTAACATGGAAATAGGCACAATAAGCATTTTGCAAGGAAAAAAACCCAACAAATATTAACAACTTGTGCCTTTTCCTCATGCTGCTTTTCAGCTCTGAATCCAGTGCACCTAACATATAAACCACAGAGTACCAGAAACCCCAAAGCAAAACAAGAAGCCTGTGGTACACCACTTGCAGAGCATTGTAAAGTTAGTAGATGTGAGTTAGGACTTGCTAACATAGACATGAGGGTCTTAAAGACTGACAGAGGAAGGTTTGGGGAGTGCTTTTGCTCAACAGCTTAGCAGCTGCAGCACCATGTTGTGTGGTGCATTAAATGCCACCCCAGAGTCCCGGCTGGGCAGCAAGGCAGTGCTGTGCCGCAGGCTGGCACACAGGCACAAAGTGGGGAACTGGGACTTTCCTCCCCATTCCTCCTCCCTGCTCCCCTCCCGCGCACCTCAAGGGATGCAGCCCCTTGCTGCCTCACGCCAGCCCTGCTGCTGGGGATGGCAGGGGACCGGTGGGACCTGCGCTTCTGGAGGGCTGCTGGGTGACTGGTGTGATTCAAGGCACTATGCATGGGGAGAATTTCCAATTACTTGCAATTAATAAGGTTTATGCAGCACTTGGACATTTTTTCCTAAAAGGATGTCAGCAAACTCTTTTACTCATTAACGTGTTATCTAAGTGGTCTTTGTTGTTCTGTTTACAAAACAGACAACAAAAGGGGGGGGGTGATTACAGGCAAGTGAAAGGTGCTGTTGAAGGGTATACTCTTCAGAGAACAGCATTGGATTTTTTATGAATGCTGATTTTTATGTTGTTTTTGTAGTTAAAGTGATTATCGTTACCTCTGGCAGGGCCTGCAGTTCGCAGGCGATCCCACTTCCCTGGGAACCTCCAGGCTGCAAGAGCATGATGGCAAATGGCAGGCAGGCACATGGGTAGAAATAAGGGGACAACAACCAAATCCACTGTGCAAAAATGGGAGCAGGGATGGGTCTGATCAGCACTGACACAGGCACACCCTTTGACACTTGCTTTTCTGCAGCGGTTTCTCATCTCAGAGTACGATGACCATAGTGCAGTTTGGGGGCTGGGAGGGGTGCATAGGAATACATAGGGGTGATATTATTGCCTTCTCACTTCCTTGTGCTCTTGCATCTGTAACTACCTTTTGCTTTGAATTTAGATTAGGGCAGAACCTTTTTTTGTTTCATAGTTTCACAGGAAAGAGTGCTGGTCCAGGCCCTTGATTCCTAACTATTGCCTCATTTTAATCCACTATATAATTGCAATAAAATCAAAAGCCATCATTTTGACATACTTCTTCCTAATTTATTTGGTAATTATTTTCACATTCTGCAGGTGTTTCATCTTGGTTTTCTCTCACTGACTTTTCAGAATGATCCATCCTGAAGCTTTTATGGAGTAGTGTTTACAATACAAACTCCCATGATTGAAATGCTGTAGGTAGCTCTTATCATCCTTGAAAGCTTTCAACATATGCAGTGCAGTATGATGACTGCTAGAATTAATTAGAGAAAACAGATGTCAACTATTTGCCAAGAGTTATTTAAAGAAAATCTATTGTGTACAGATAGTTGATGGTAGGGTTTGAAATGTTACTAGCAGCTGAGAAATAGCTAAACATTTTTCTGCTTTGTAGGAAGCATACCTAAAATACATTGAAAAGAACACTTTGGTCATCCATAAAAATAAAAGCAGAATAACATGATGGTGGCCATACTTTTCTTCTTATTAATAGTTCTGTGAGACCCTTAAAGATGATGGGCTTGCCTGGGTTGTGAGCAGGAGAAGAATTTGACCCCTGGGACAGCTCCTGATACATTCATGGACAAGGTGAGACCTGGGATACGGAGCCCATTTCTCCAGCAGAAGCATCAGGAAATGAATCTTTCAGAAAAGACAGGAAGAATTAGGAGGGTGACTTGGCCCTGGCTCACACACCCGCTCCAACAAGAAAATATCTTGCTCCTGTTCCTATGCAGATTATACCTATGTTTCCATCATCAGCATCCACTGACTCTCTGACAGAACAAGTTTGAATGCTCTCTGCAGCAGCCAATGCACCCTGTGGCCTGTTCAATCCTTTCTGCTTAAATGACTTATGTCCTGGCCTTCATAATTCTGTCAAAGAAAATATACAGCCTTCATCTTTGTTATCTTTCATTGTGCCTAAAGAGGTCAGAAGTTCAGAGCAGTTCGTGTAGATAGCCTGGCTGAATGTAAATATGGCCATCAGTTTTGGTGCAAAAAGCCTGCGAGACAAAATTGACAATCTTCTTCCCACAAGTTTTGTGTGTGCAAGCATGAAACTTGCTTTCCAGTAGCATTTCTACTGTCATACAGCGTTAATGGAAAGCACAAATACATGAGAATGCAGCCAAAGCCAGTTCACAGAAAGAGTGGATGAATGTTTGTAGGAAATTCAATGCTTCTCTCATCCATCATTATTCACATTCCCTTCCTTGCCTGCAGGTAGAGGCACAGAGACTTATTGGATGGGATTCATCTTACCTAACTTTAGACATATATAGTGTGGATATTTCTATCTCAGCTTGCTGTCTAGACTCTTGTGAAAGTCAATAGAGAGAAGCAGGCAGTTCTAAGCCCAATTCATCTCACCTGTTTTAGACACCTTCTTTAGGAAAAGATGAAGCTTTCCCTAAAACTGCCTATTTCTCTCTAGCGACTTAAGGACAATTTAGGCCATTAAATCAGGTGCAGATATGTACACTGTGCTATCTACATGTGGTGAATCCCACCCATCTAGCGCATTTGATAATATTTTCCCACAGTTGGATGAGCTTAAAGCGACCTTCTTGGCCCCCAAATTACCCAATATTCTCCTGGGCTTTTCCCCCTCCCAAAAAGTGAAATCAGTTATACAAAATGGTTATTTCTTTGGTCTCAACCTGTTTCCCTGGCACAGGCAGAGGCAATTTTTCAGATCAGGGTTTCCAGACCAGCCTGCCTGGCAGCTCTGGAATGCAGGGAGCGTTGCCTCCGCTCACACCTGGATGCTCCATATCTCCCTTTCTCCCCGCTGCTCTCCATGTGCTTGCCTGCTGCTGCCTGTCTTTCTGAGCCAGTCCCAGGGCACCGCTCTGCCTGTCTCTCTTCTGCTGAGGATTATGGTTCTTCAGCCCACACACTTCTGCTCAGGCTATGGATAATGGCTTTCGCTGTTCCTGCTATCACTATATGAAAGCCATTTAATTGCGTCTTCCATTCAGCCTGAATAAAGGGTGAGTAGGACATCTATTTGCTTTGAGCAGGCTTGTGATTGATGCAACTGTTAATACTTTCCAGCGTAACACAATCTTCCCTCACCTCCCAAGGATGCTCTGTTGGTAACATGTCCCTGCGTAACTTTTTCAAGGACAGACAGAAAGTGGTATAAAAGGTGAGAGATGGCAGTGGAAATGCCAGTGAGCCTTCGCCGTGTTGCTGAAGGGTGACCTCCTTCCAGCATCTGTCCCACCCTTCGCTGCTGCCCTTGGCATCAGCAGAAAACGTGCTGTTTCCTTGCTCAGCAATCATTTCTAATGGACCACTGGCAACTTCTCTGTGCAGATCTGCCTGCAGTGTCCTAGGGTCATCTTGCCCCCTGGGAGAAAGCCAGGAGAGACACCTTCTGCCGTTAGGCATATAATGAGGTTTCATTCTTTCAGGCAAAGCTGAGGAAAGTCATCTTCTCAACAGGGCTGTACTGAGCAATCACCCATCACTTGCCTTGACATGGTGAAGTTGTCAGGGATGGCAGGTCCCTCTGCCATACCAGTAAAGTGCACTGGTGATTCTCATCCCAATCAGACACCATGCCACATGCTCTCCCCCAGGATGGGCAGGGGGAGAGCCCCCTCTCAGATCTAGAGATACACCATGTGTCTTTGGAGGCAATGATTACACCCAGAGAACAAAAAGCATAGCACAGTAAAAAAATGTCTACACACAGAGCTCCTCAGTAAAACAAGTCCAACTTGTATTATATTCATGGTGCCACATAACAGAATTTAAGCCATCCTTCAGGTTACTGTGAGTCCCAGGAAAAATACAGCAGCGTGTAAGGAGGCAGAAGGGGAAGGAAGGGAGAGAGAGAAAAAGACTGCGACTGTAACCATCAGGAGAATAACCACAGGGCTGTCAGGGAGGCTCGTGGGATCAAACCAGTTTACTCCCTGTTATGCACAAAACCACCCCTAGGGCCCCCAACAGGGCATATATAACTCTGTTTTCCTTTTTAGCAGCCTCAGTAGAATCGGTTGCATTCAGAGATTTTCAGCTAAAGACCACCATAGAGTTACAGCAGTTTACACAAGCTGCGGGGTTGTTCTCCTAACGCAAGACACAAATAAGCGCGGTTCATAAATAGCAGTCAAGCAGTCAAGCCACAACTACCTGCAAGTGTAGGGGTGCTGCAACAAGGTAAACTCATCATGGCAATGACAACATAGGCAGGAGATATCCTACGCTATCAGAGTGCTGCTGGGGCAAAACATGGCCAGTGCACTGCAGATGTTGGCTGTAATATGGCCAAGATGCCTTGTTCAAAACAGCAGGGGAGGCAAAAAACCTCCCAACATTTGTACACAGGAATTCAATGGCCTTACCTTCAGTATGGAAACAATCTCATTACCTCTGCGCAGTCAACAAGCAATCCTATCAATAGGAACATACCTCAAATACCCTAAAGTGTCATTAGTCATTCAAGAATCAGCAATAGGTGGTAAGTAGGATTGGACGGTTACATACCATTGCAGTCAGTGCCATTGACTGTGTAGGACAGGACAGAGACAAGCTTCCTTAATAGATGTGCTTATTTTCTTGTTAGCATTTGATTTCTGACAAACGTCAATGCTGGTGATGGTATACATCTTCTGGCTTTGCTTTGGGATGCACTGCCCAGTACTTTTTTCTCCGAGCACTATGCTTTTTCCCCACCAACAAGCTGGAGTGTGAGTCAGCCTTTGCTATGGGGCTGTTGCTACCCTAATGCTACAAGAGACCAGGACCAGGCCAAGTAGACTGGTCTGTGACTTATTGTCAGAGGCAGGATGAGCATCTGTCCTCACCTGCGTCCTTCATGGTCCTCAGTACCCCTGTCTTCTGCCACTTGCTTTCTGCTATCTATTGTAAATGCTCACAGGTCTGTGTTGTATTATCTGGAGCAGATCATGCTACTCTTTTGGACCCCTCCTGGGTGTTACTATCCACAATGAGATAAGATTGGGAAACACTAAAAGATTTCTTCGTAGAAAATATTTTTTTTTCAGAGGAAATAGCATAAGAAATAGGCTAAACATTTTGAAAGCTTTTTTAAAATTATTAAAAGAGCTATAGGCCTAAGTGGAGTCCTTGTAGGAAAATAGGAAATACAATAGCGGTGGGAGACCCAAGAGAGATGAAGTTTTGAAACTTAGAGAATAATTGTAAAACTATCAATCCTGGGATATAGAAAGATAATTTAGATACTGTAGAGCCTCATAGTGGCTTTCAGCTATTTCTGTCGTAATTTTCTGCCATGTTATTTTCTGTCAAGCCTTACAATATTTCTATAATGACTAACCCATTTGTTTCACCAAAACTTATCTTTGAAAATTATACACAAGGTCAGAGCTATACAACTGAACACTCCATTTATTATCAGGAACAAGAAAATCTGTCTGGGCCACATCACCAATTGTAGCTGTCCACCTAATAGGATGAAATAGGTTGCAGGGAGAGTAACTGAGCGGTAAAGAGAGGCACTGCAGGTGACAGAACAAGAGTGATAAGAAAAAGATCAACAAAACTAAAAGCAAGAGAATATACATCATTGGCAACAAAACCAAATCAAGCTAATGTCTTCTCAAAGCAAGACAGGTAAAACAGAGTGACTCAGTAAATGAGCTGAAGTCATTTGACAAAAGATCTATATAGCAGATCACTTTCTTCGTAGAAGGATCTGGCTGGCATCCTTTGTGACTGGAGTTTATCCCAATACACAGTATTTTCAAAGTGACAATGGTAAAATTCTGCCTATCTAGTAAATACTTCCATTCCTAAAATGCGCTGATACTGCAGATTGCAATTTTTATTTTTAGTGCTTTCCTACAAGTTTGTGCTGCATCTTCCAGTCTGGCGTGAAGAAGCATCGCCAAAGCAAGCTGAACCATTTACTAGAGCTTGTCACAAAATAGAGCTCAGCTCTGAGACCCTGAATCGTGAGACAGTCCCACTGAAGTTGACAAGAATCACAGTGTTGAAATACCTGAATTTTCTGCAGGTCATAAATTCTGCCTTTTGACGAACCATGCCAGTGGAGTGCAGTGGCTCATACTGAGGGCTGGATCACACACATAGAAAACCTAAAAATGTTGGTGCCTCGTAAAAGCAGCGATGGTGAAAATGTGATGAAGGACATGCTTCAGGGCTCATTTAAATGATGTGATGCGCTATGAATCTCATCTCGGTAGAGGGCCTGTCTTCGGAAGGGGTGTAATCGATAAATCATGTGCCAATTGTATTTATTCAATATGTCAACTTGTACTCCACTCTAGAGTGCCCGGGCCAGTGCCAAGAGCTGGTGGTGTCTTTGCTGCACCTCTCACTTTCCTGATGTTGAGTTAGGGTTTGCTGTTTGGTACTCACATCAGCTCAGAGAAATGCAGCTTCATCGCTTCCTTCCAGAGGGAGAGGGGAACTGGAAGGAAAGTGGCAATGGGAAATCCCACACATGGGAGGCAGGAGTCCATGAAACGCCAACGCAGGGTGCAGTGTGCTGTTTGCCAGGGACAAACTGAGGAAGTCATGCCCCGGTGCCTGAGGAAAATGGACAGGCTCTTGGGCTGGGGGTCTCCTGGAGCCGTTGGTTAGGTCTGTTAAATGGTCTGAAACTCTGAAGCCATTACTGACAGTGCAGTGCTGGTACTTTTGGTTGGCACGTGGCAGGTACACAGGCAGAGCAGGAGATCCAGGCATCTTAGAGCATAGCCAGAAATAAGAGCTGTGCTGTTGAGAGATTTCTTCACCTTTTACTGATGAATTATGCTATTAAAGACCTGATACAAGGTACACTGAAGTCCAGGGGAGACTTAATGCTGCACTCAGTGTGCTTTGGATTGAGCTTTAACATCCCAGTTACTAATTCACAGCTATCACGTCCCCTTTCCACACCAAACACACACTAACATCAGCCCGTATTGCCTGCAACAGCCCACTGCCCCTGCCACCCCCCCAAGTTCACAGCAGCGGGGCTGCGAGGCTGCTCTCCTGCCTGCTGCAGGTGCAACCCATTTCTCAGAGTGCCTGGAAAACTTCACCCCATCTCCATTCACAGTTTGAAACAACAGCAGATCAACCAGAAAACCAGCAAGGCTTGGAAATAGCTTTCTGCAAATTTGAGAAGTCTGAGAGATTTTTTTGTTTTAAAAAAAAGAGAAATCAAGTGAAATAAGCCTAGGAGAGACTTACCTTGCATTTAGACCTGGATTATGGTTTGTGCTGGTTTTTCTCTCCATTCTCCTGCACACATATGGTGGCGGGGGGGAGGGAGGGGAATAAGAGCTGTAAGAAGTGTAATTGATGGCAAAAGAGGTCCAAATGTGTGCACCAGATCCAGATGCTCTCCAAAATGTAATCCTTGTTTGTCTATATGATGGGAATAATAGCCTTCCTCACAGGGGTACTGGGAAGATCAATAAATAGTTGATGTTGGTCTAGGGAAATGCACAATGTCTACAGTGTAAATCAGAAGTAACCCATTGAAATGCATGTAGTTACATATGGATAGACCAAATGTAAAAATGAGCAGATGCAATTTCCTAAAAGAACAGTGCTAGTTACCATCTAAACATTTTCTCCTGTGTGTGGGGCAAAGAGTGGACTTTAGACAAGATTTTATGCTGGTGTAAATCTGCATCATTTAATTGACACAACTGGAAATATATCAATTTAAACAAGAGCAGGCTCCAACTCCTGATACCTGTTGGTCACGCAGCCTTTAACCACACCTGTAGCTTTCCCTTTGCACACTGTCCCAATTCAGGCTTGAAAAAATCTACATTTCAGAGTCCCCTGTATCTCATCAATGCTGTATTTTCAACAAATTAGAATAGGCAACACTAATGTGGGGGTTAGTTTTTAAATGTTCATACATTTTTCAACTCTCATGCCCACAAGGTCTCATACTAAGTATTGCATAGTTATCCTAGAGAAAATACCAGCTCCCTACCCACAAGGCCAGCTTGTTCAAATGAAAGCACGTACAGCTTCGGTGCAGACACCTCTTGCCATCTCTCTGAAGTACATCCATAGTGCTCTATACCAGCTCATAATATTAGAAAATAATATAGCAATTTCTGTGGCGCAATAAATTCTAGTCAATAAATCAAATGCTAAGGGATAGTAATTAAACTGGAGCAACTGTGAAGGGTGCTCAGTGGAGATGAGGTGTGAAGGCAGTGTTTCACTTGGGGCCAGCCAGCAGGACTGAGTCCGCGCATCCTCCGAGTACTCAAAAAGAGGCAGGCTAGGGCCCACAAAAGGCGTTTTTGCCACAAGCAGGACAGTCTCTAAGGAGATAAAGGAGCAAAAATTCCTGTGAATCCAAGCTGAGCCAAAGGAGTGTTGTAAAAGGGGGATAAAGAGAATATAAACAAATTGCAGTTTCCCAGTCCAAGCAGAGCCGGTGGGAGTTCAGCCCCTGCGCTTGGGTTGGCCCCCGCAACCCCCAGAGCCTGGAAACATAATTAACCCCCACAGATCTTCTGAGGGAAGAGAGAGGAGCTATTTCCAATGGGCTTCTCCTTCTCCCCTTTTGTCTGAGCAGGAATTTTCCTGTATGTATTCCCTCAGGGAGTGGCAAAGGGGAGGTTTGCACATGTGAGTGCAGAGATAAGGATTTGAGAAGTTGTGATCTCCTGAAAGGAGAGCAAGGCTGCATGTTTTGCTTGCCGGCTCTGTAGGCTGCTGTTTGATTTTTTCTCTCCTGCTCAGGTGTGTGCACTCTGAGGGGAGGCTGGGAAGCAGGTACCAAATAACTTAAAGGTGTTTTTCACAAAAGTTGCCTGTAGTGAAACCTCTGTCAGTCTTACGCATGAAAAAGTGAGACTGTATTTACAGAGGTCAGCCCCTTACCTGCTAATGTCCTTTTTTCCCTGCCATGCCATTGTGTTTGCTCTCTGACTGAGTGTCACTGCTGCTCTGGCAGCCTGAGGTATGAGGAGGATGAAGAAGAGTGAGAAGGTGAACCCAAACTCACCTAAAGTATGGGCCAAGAGGTCCAACCAGGGCAAAGCATCAGCATCACTCCACGCTGGGGCTGCCCCGGACCCAGGGTGAGGTGGCCCGTTGGACATTGCTCCCCATCTGAGGAAGAGCGTGGCCACGAGCAGCAAAAGTTTCCCACTGTCACGGCTGAGACAGAGCTTAGAGCCACCACCTCAGAGGCCAGGGAGAAAGCAGCCTCTCGCTCACTCAATGCTTGCCTCTCTGTGAAGAACGATAAGCCAGATTATTTTTTGTGATGTGGACATCTGTCTGCTGGGACCTGTCTTGCCACCACGCTAATTTCATGTAAGGCCTTAAACCGCTATCAGCCAGGAACAATTTTCAATCACTGCTGACCTGGGCTGCATTTGGACTGGCAACTAAGAGGTGGAAAGCAGTCTATGTCCCTTCCCCGATTCAAATCTTTGGAGCTATCCAGTCACCCACAGGACTCCGAAGTTCATAAAACATGTGCCTATTAGAACATGCAGAGGTTTGCACTCACGCAGATAAGCGTGCAGTCGGAAAGCGTGCCCTTTTCTTGATTGACTCAGAAAAGAAGAAATTTCTCTGACCCAGTAGTAATCAAGGAATCACAGTTATAAGCAGTGTTTACATGCACATCAAACACCTGTTAATGATAGGGAGAAGATCAGAAGGGAAGCAGCAGAGGTTTTTAGCTAAGATGAACTGGTCGGATAGGCAGGGATCTGCAGGCTTTCCTGGAGGAAAAGGAGACAGGAGGCAGAGAGTGAGAGTGGAGGTGTGCATGCCGGGTAGGGAGAGGAAGAAAAGCCTGGCACATTTGCCAGTAGCAAATTGGGCTCCCGCATGGTCTAATTCCTGCTTCACCACAGACTGCTAACACAGCTTGGATAAAAAGGGAAAAAGGGAGAAAAAAATCTATGCAGGAGGCTGCAAGAGCACATAGAGTCTGTTCTGAGCTCCTTCCACAGGCAGACAGAAATCAATAAATCAATAGGAAATGTTCGCTGGCTGTAAAATGGGTAGAGAAGCCAGTGTCAAGCTGCTTTAAGATGGATGGACAGTAGGTTTGCAGTTTGCAGAAAGGCTAGAGGTGACTATCACCTTGAGATGGGATCAGCGGCCAGCAGCCCAGCAAGGCTTTGAACCTCAAGTTTATGATTAAGGGCTGGGGCACAGATTGAAATACTCCTGTGTCCCCTGCACAGTCCTCCCCGGACTTTGCTGGCTCTCCTCCTCGGCAGCACCGGTGCGCTGGCAGCCGGGGCCCAGCAGCTGCCGGTGCTGGCCCTGCTGTGCCACTTCATTGAAGTCGAGGCTACAGAAGACTGAATAAAAATTGACTAGATGCCTGGTGGTAGTGAG
Organism: Fregata magnificens; assembly: GCA_013389945.1. Classification (NCBI taxonomy): domain Eukaryota; kingdom Metazoa; phylum Chordata; class Aves; order Suliformes; family Fregatidae; genus Fregata; species Fregata magnificens. The sequence goes on along the minus strand of WAAD01004007.1, from coordinate 76,359 downwards.
GATTGATTGAAGACGGGCAGGGGTTTTCTACCCCACAGTTGGATTTTTTCCTTTCTATGAAGGATTTGACATAATGTAGGCAACGATTCCTGTTCAGAGTATCGCACCTTCATTCTCTCTTTAATAAGACAAGCACAGGGACATGAAGCAGTGCCAAAGATGCTTAGGGAAAGCTGGCATGAGTGGCATCCTTCTTTTCTTTTAAAGGCAAAGTATTTGCAAGGGGTGGGACAGCTGTACTTGCAGCAGGCTCGCTGTGTGTCTCCATGTGCCCATTCAGGCTGGAGGGTGGCTACTCTTTAATCGATATTTTTCAAATGCAGAAATGATCTTCACTGTGGTGTGGCTCCTGCAGAGACAGACAAGCAGTCTTGCTTCAGGCTTCCCCACTTCCACAGCCTCCCCTCCAGGACTTGCATTTCCTTCAGTCTCCGTGAACTGCTGCTTATCCTGTTCTTTGAGGATACCCGGGCCCTCTTAACCTCTTGTAACTGAGACACTCTCTCTCTCATAGCCCTCAGAAGCAGTAGATTTGGGGCCAGCTTCTTGCTCTTGCCAAGTAAGACTCTTTGCAACACCATCATTGCCACACACGTGTTAGGCATTACTATCACTTATGTACTGGGTCTGCTTAAAGGTGTGCCTGCTGCCAGGCTGCCGCAGGGAAGCTGCCACGCTGGCCAGTACCTTAAGCAATGCAGCAGGAGGGATTTCTGCCCAAAGTTAGTTAGCACTGTACAAGGTTGCTTCCTTTTGTTTATCAGCAGGTTTTCCAAGGCAGCATTCAGCTTCATGCAGCATACACAGATGAAGTATAAAGAGTAGAAAGACTCCCAATTTCTTTACTTGCATTTGGTATCTTAACTTCACACACTATGGTATTGACAACTAAATATTTATATTGAAGTAGTGTGCTTTGGTGTTAACGGTCTGACTTCAAGGAACTGTACGCAAGAAATGTAAAATTCAGTTTATAAGGTTTTTCTTTCATTCACTCTGTTAGACCAACAGTCTGCTCTCTTTTAAATAGAATTTAGAGAAGAAAATACCAGATTTTAGTACATACATTGCAATAGAATAAAAATTTAAGTCTAATCTGGCGAAATGGGACCTGGTATATTCTCTAAATGCTCCCCTGGAGTTACATGTAGTCACATTTTTCATAATGCTGGTCAAGTAATCAAGAATTCAGTTTTCTGGTGTGTTTTCTGAATCTTTATTTCATTCGGACTTACTAAGTCTTACAGTGAAACTCCCACTGGCAAACCTGACCGGGTCTCTGCAAGTCTGACAGCAGTCTGGAAATGGGCACTCAGAGTGCAACAAATAGTCTAGTGAGTGATTCTGCATAGAAAAGTCACAGAGATACTGTTTTGGGAGATTGGCAGGGGCCAAAATGGGGCTTGCTTTGCACAGTGGAAACTAACTGTGAAGAGATTTTGTCTACTTGCCTACATGGTGAAAATCAAGAAATTCTGGAAAATCAGTATCATAGCTTTGGACTTAAATATCTGTCATCTTAGGCTGTATTGACCAGTGAAGTCTTCATCACAGAGCCTTGCTTTCAAGGAGAGAGTAGGAGCAACCCAGCACTGGACAAAAGAAAGGGAAAAGACTGTGAAGAGCCAGGTGGTCTGGCACTACCCCCTGCTGCAGGTTACTTATACAGGCAGATGAGCTTGCTCCACAAATGCTCTGATTTATTCCAGGAGCGTTCATGGGAAGCTGCATGTATGCCACACCCAGAAGCATAGCTCAGCATTTGGTGTCCAAAAAGGCAGACCTAGATGCACTAGCTATGGTTATTAGCGATCAAAATAAAAAAACCTCATCTTGTTAGTATAGCAAAATAATAAAAAAAAGAGCTAAAATGAAAAACAATAAAGTCGATTAGCTAATATATAGTGCTTACAGTGGTGAAAGGGAAGGTTTGCTCTCCTTTAATTTCCTGTTAGTTTTCAGATTTAGGCTGTGTGATTCACTGCAAAATACCCACTTGCTCTAAGAAATGTAAGAAATGAGAAAATATCTTAAGTCAAAGGAAAAAAATCTGCTTAATCTCTGTTGGATGGCCCAGTGCTGCTGTCGAAGTTGGTGATGACGAAGGTGTGAACAGTATTGGAAATGGAAACAGGACTTGCCAATACTTAGCTGTTGCAGCAAAGAGTGGGTTACCTAGATGAACCTCTGGAGAAATCATTTGCAATATTTGGACCGTAATCAAACCCCACTGAAGTTAATGGGAGCTTTAGCTTTGAATGGACTTTGACTCAGTCTCTTTAGAATAAAACCCCAGGATTGTCCTTTTTTACTACTCATGTATTGGTGCCCAGAACAACAGATACACTTTATTACAAACATATTTTATGCTTCTGGGCTAGGTACATCAGTAATGAGAAAAGTCAGAATTTTCCATCTGAACACTGTCCCTTTGCTGCCACCGGTGTACAGTGCAATCCACATAGACACTTCAATACCGAACCCATTCATCTGGAGCAACAGCAGATGCATCAGCAATTAGTGATACCTTAGTCAAGCAGTGAACTTCTGAGTCCTTCATTTTACATGAGCTCATTCTGAACTCATCCCATGAACACTTGGATATTATCTTGAGAAGCAGAGAAGGTTTTGTTCAAAAAAACTGTATTTGGTGAAGTGGACCATGACACAGATTATATACGTATTGCTAGGACCTGGTATCAGTTTGGGTTTTTTTTCAAATATGCCCATTTCTACCAAAACTTGCTGAAAAAAAAGGTCAGCCGCAGCCAGTTATGAGAACCAATATACAGAAAGAGAAATTTAGACCTCTGCAGTTAAACTTCTTAGCAAAGTTATAAACCATGGAATAAAGGCTCTTCTAGGGGAAATGGCAGGCACCTTAAAGTTCAGGTACAACTGTTAGGAGACACACACCCCTGCACAGGCAGCATAAAATAAGCAGAAGCTTAACAAGAGGTTTTCAGCCTGAGCACATTGCCTAGGTTTAACCTAGTCCAGATCAGCTGATAGCCGTCGTTTCTAAAGTAAGGAGAATTTTGTCTCTCAAGCACTGCATGATTGTTTTGTAGATTTTTTGGTTCATCTGTGGTAGAGTGGAGGACTTGTAATGAAAAATTCATTAAATTAGTTACTTTTGTTCTGTTTTCAAATCACTTGGAAATAGAAGTTGACTTTGATTGATTTCTTTGTGGCTTGAGGTGGTGCTATGCTCTCTGTGCAAACATGGTTTATCCTGTAGTAGGCTTTACTATGTATCTTTACTGCATCTGCTGTCCTTGTTATTAATTATGCTTGGTGAATTCACAGTGCAAACCATAGAGCATACTTTCTGGACGACTTGCAAGAATTTCAGTTCCATAGGTGCTTTTTAAAGCAAAATATTTAATTTATAGGAAACTAAAAAAAACAAATTTCAACATAAAAATTGTGCAAATAACTAGTTGCAGAGTGTTGCTTTTTCTGTGCTGTACTCACTCAGACATGAGAGTTCCCCAGGTTTAGCAGAAATATTTGCAGATTTAGACACTGATCTTGAAATGAGCCTGTTAAGTAGAGTGCCACTGGGACTATATAGTTCCATGCTGGTGTTGGAGTCCACCTGCAAAATCTCATTAGAAGGTCAGGGCCTTAATTTTTCTGTTCATTAAAAAATAGCTGCAAATCCCACAATACTGTAGGGCACCCTTTGCCTCAATTTGATTAGAGCCTGCTTATCTCTCTCTCTCTTTTTTTTGGTGTGGTGTTTTTTGGTTTGGATTGGGGTTTTTTTTTTTGTTTTAGAAAATCATTGTTATTTTTAAGTTAAGAAATCATAGACAGTAGAACCCCTTTCACTAACCCCTCTTTTATAAATCTCATCAGGAAATTGTTTTTTTCTCCCCAAACATTAAGAAATATTGAAGTAAAGCAAAAACTGTGGGGGTTATTTTAAATTACTGTTTACATTTCGGAGGTTCTTTTTTAAAATGCTATCAATATTTTCAGTAAAACTCAATTTCTGTCAAACACTTCCATTCTGTTTTAAAACAACACTCTTTTTCAATTCCAGAAATTATTGATAAAATATTTCAGTTGCTAACTTGATTTTAATATATCAATAATTTTTAGGAAAGGAAGTCATTTCCTTGCAAAAGTAATGAAAGAGATTTTGTGTCACTTGGTACAAAGAGGAAACAATGCAGCAGGAGCAAATATTTCATATATTGAGTAGCAGTGAGTCGGCATACAGTTATCCGGTGGATAACAAGGCAGCGTTTGTAATTCACTCATCCCACTTAATCTTTCTTTCCTCACCTGCTACAGTTCCACACCAGCCTCATACAAACAGCAAATCGCCCTATTTCTGTTCACTGGCTGCTCTCCTTTTACTGTTGTTTTTCATGTTTTTATTTTTCCTGTTATTTTATTGGTGCATGGTGCCTAGAAGTCCAGCAAAGGATTCGTTGTGCTAGGATCCCACACGATATTTCTTCCTGCTTAACGGAAGAAAGCCAAGGCACCTCTCTAATTGTGCAGTGGCAGGGGGCATCCCCGATGAACACCTCGCTGGCGCTTTCAAAATCAAGCCAAGAGTCGCTCAGGCTGAGACAACAGTTTCCTTTTGAGATCACTCAGCTTCATAATGGGCATCGATAATTTGCCTCTCCACCTTCTCCTACAAGATTAATCAGTTTAGTACCTGAGCCCCTGTAAATAGCAGGTCCAAAGTATTACGCTACAGCCCAATGCTGGCTCTGCATTTTGCATGGGGAGAGCCTGCTTCCCACAGCCCCGTGCCAGAGCAGCACACAGGGCAGGTGGGCAGCGCCTGCCACAGCATGTCAGAGCCAGCCCAATGGCTTGCCATTGCTAGAGCTGTATTTGGAAAGCAATGGCATTGCAGCTTACACCACCCTTGCCCGGCTCTGTGCCATGCATACATGTTTGTAGGCAGAAGCGGTAAACTGGCTGAACACTGATGTAATAATAAAAAACGTGATCTTATCTGGGTATATCTTGCTGATGAGGACCTACTTTTGACTTACAAATGGTTCAGCGTTGCTGGTAACACAAAAGCCAGAAATATAGCAGCCTTTCCGCACAATGGGGGTGCCATGCTTGTAGCTAATAACATTTAATGCTTAGACAAGCAGACAGCAGCGCAATGACTCTCCCCTCCACGTTTCCCTCCACCTCCCCTCCCCCAGACCCCTCCTGCCATTTGCTGACGCCATTTGCCTGGGACTGGAGGTGTCTGTGAGCTCTGAAAATTGGATCACAGGGATAGCTCTTTGCTGGCCCTGGTCACGCTGACGGCAAGACTCGATCGATCAATACTCTGTGTGACACTTTCAGAATTCATTGGAAATTATGTCCTTTTCGAGTGACACCCACATTTTGTCGAGGGCAGCTCCAACAGAAAAGCACCAAGTGTGTTTTTGTAAGATATGTTTTGTTAGTAGTAAACTTCACTTTATTTGTAAGGTTCTCTGTATTTGGGATTTCTCCATCCCTCCCTTCAACCTCCCTTTTGAAGAGGGCAGAGATTTAATCTTTAAAGGTAGCTTTGTAGCCTGACATTTAGAGTGTGAGCTGTTCCTAAGCCTGATGTTTATTATGACATATGGCCTCTTCATGTAAAAAACAGTAAGCTTTGGGGGAGAATTTTAAAAGTAGCCTGAGGCTCATAGCACACAGCTAAAAACTGATTCACAATTTTATCCAAAATATTATGACCTCTGGGTAAAACTATTGCTCCGCTATGGATTCCCATGAAACTACTTGGCGCTGCTATCTTGGAGCCAGTTCCTGTGGGTGGGACTACACAGGTCATTCAAAGCAATTCTTCGGAGCCATTAATTGCTCATGTTGACAGGCAGCGATGAAGAATGGTGCTTGCAGCTGGAGGCTTCAGGGGTGAGATATGTAGAGAAGGAGAAATGGGGGAATAGTTGGGAATCTGTTTTGAAGGACTTGTAGAGAAATAGGTAACCTTTCCGCTGAATGTCAATATTGAAAAGGAATCTTTAGCCCTTATATTTTGTGACTCCAAAGTAAATAGCTCTGGTTGCTAGAGGGGTTCAAATGCTGTGTACCTGGCATCCTTTGGGGACCGCACAGCTGGGACTTGGAGGATCCAGACTGGGTTTTAATTCTGCCCTTCTCAAAACTAAAGCCAGTCGTATCATTTGGACCTAGACTCAAACCCACCCAAAATGCATGGGAGGTTCAGCCTTGAGCAACTTGGTGAGAAAAAAAGGAAAAGCAATTTCCCAAAATATAATCCTGTGTAATTTGGGATTTACAACATTCATTGAGCTGCACAGTGTCTACAGCATGGTAAGTCTGTGACCAGCTTAGCATGCGGGTAGTCCTAAAAAGAAGTGGAAAAAAGGACAAGGCATCATTTGTGGCCTTGAGACACATCTGCAGAGTACAGGTGGGGAAGCTCATGGCACAAAAGTAGTTAATGTGGGAAGATTCTTTCCGAAGATATCTTTGTGTTTTCACTCTATGTGCATGTCACGCAGAAGAACTAGCTCTGCACTTCGCTGCTATGCTGCTGTAACGCATGGGTTTCATCTAACTCTGGGCTAAAATCTTTCCTGGACCATAACTGGTGCACCATCACCAGTCCTGCACTAACTCTCTGCACTACAGTGAATTTCACCAAAGTGAAAATGAACGTTGCAAGGTCCAAAAGTTGGTGATAGGGGAAGAGAATATCAGAGGAGGACTATGGACTTATTAATCTGTTTGTCTGGTTGCCAGGAAACGTCAAAACTGTCATAAATTATTAGATAGCAGTTTATAGGGAAGTTTTCAGTTGCTAATCCTGACCTTGTAATAACACCTAACAGTTTCATTTACTTTGTTTTTAAGGAATGTGACCTGGCAAATTGGATAACTACTATCCTGAATTATAACATGAGGCTTGAATGGGAGAAACTATATATAGAGATCAGAGTGACTATTGCCTGATTTTGAAAGCTAATTCCTGTAGCTCTGTATGCGGAAGTAAAACAGCTTAGTAGAAAATGTATCATCTGAGCCCTGCATGAGGGATAGCACACTAAGAAAAAACGTCTGAGCTTTTAGTGCAAGGTATAGAGGCCAATGCTTCTAGTTCTGGTCACTGGCAAGTAAATGGAAGTTTGTCCAGGTGGGGATTTCGCTTGCTCTGGACAAGCATCCTCAGGCTAGAGGCAGCATCAAACTTCATGGTCAGGGAGCGTTATAGCTTGTCCCTCAATGGAGCTGCAAAAGATGTGAGTTTAGTGTGTCCCCATCCCTTAGTTTAACCTTAGTAAACTTTACTTTTAGCTCTAGAGGTCTTTGATTCAACTCTTGCTGTTAGAGACCACAATAAATATTTGCGGAGTGGAGACTTGTGAACTAGTAGAGCTTCTCCTCAAGAAAAAAAATAGTTCTATTGTGACTGAAACTTGTGCATCTCACTTATTTGGATGCTATGTTTCTGGTATGAGTTCCTTACTCATTTTGCCTTAGTTGATTTCTTGCCAAGTTAACTTAAAGCAATCTAAAACCCTGAAAAATAAAAGCATAAGAATATTTTCATGTCAGGATTCTGTGCTGCAAATCGGTTTCTGAACCAGTGTAACCGAGACTAAAATTCTCCTTGTAGACAAATGGGTGGTGATTCCCCATGCGAACACTTGGGATTGAAGTTCTGCTGGACTCCAACTTTGCAACTCCTTGCCTAAGACTTGGTGAGAAAATTGGTAGGGTGGAGTGATTGTACTGTGGCTTCACTATTAAAGCAGGCTGTCAGAGTTGCAGGTTTATAGTCAAACTTTTCTTCAGAGAGAATTAAGAGTCATCTGTGGTATTTCTCTCTAATTGCTCAAATGGTCTGAATGCTGGTCATGGAGGCACCTGATACCCGAGCCTTTGATGAGGGGATTAATGAGCATAAGTCTACAAAGGTCCCAAACGGGCTATAAAAACATGGGGGAGAGAGAATAAGCATCTCGCGAGCATCCTGAAACCGCCAGCTCACACATAATTGTTGGGCAAGAGGCACCACAGCGTTTGTGGGAAATGAATGGGCTTTGCTACTATTCTGGCATCAGTTTTTTTACTAATTCTCATTTATGGTTTTCTCATAATGTTCTTCCACCTGAGCCATTCTTAAACTGCAAACAAGTACTTATTTTGTGACAGAGTGATTTGATAATGGTGCTCACTGCTGTCTCAGGTGATCAGTTTGTGAGAAAGTTGGGTCAGATTTTGTGAGGCTTTGAGCTTTTAGTCCAGGAGTATCAATAGTAGCACAAATCAAATAGAGCAAATACAAAGTAGAGTAGAAGAACGGCAGGAGATTGAAGATGCTATTGTGCTCCGGGCCTTTTAAAAATATCCAAGAGTCTGGTTTCTCGAGACAAGCTGGGGCATACAGGCAGATGTGTGTCACGTTGCATCTCCTCCACCCCCCAATGGCATGGCTGTCATTTCTCATACTTAAGGATAGCATCAGGAATTTCATTCCCAACCTATATCCAATGAAGCAACAGAAAGAAAACCTGACTAAACTAGTATATTCCTAAAACAGAGACGTAAAAATGCCACATCTTGTTGCCAAACTGGTTAATTTAATAAAAAGGTAATTAATTTGGTGTGAGGTTGAGGTGAACTGGAACACACCACAGAGATACCATTGTGGTCCCTGCTTCTGAGCAGACTGAGAGAAATGGGTTCAAAGAAATGCTGTGGATCTGCAACTCCTATTGACTTCAGCTTCTATTAAAATTAAGAACAGTTTTACTATCAGCTTAAACAGATTCAAGGAAAGGTTCAGCATAACAAAACAGGTTCTGCAAATATTTTCTTTATCATGACAGCTATATGCATTTTACATACTTTTAAATATTTAGACACTTATGTGCACTAGAATCCTTAAAAACTCCAAAGATACTCTCAGTGAAAAATACCTTAAATCTCCTGACGGTGTGTCCTGTATAACTGACCAAAATGTTGTCAGCGAGGTGAAGCTTTTAGCCTTAAAGTGCAAGGAATCTTTTAGTCCTGCTGAGGTTTAATGAGTTGGGATTCTAAGCTGATTCAGCTCTTAAACAGTCTGATCATTAGTGCTGTATCATCTGTCACCTTTGGGTGATAATTAGAAAAAGAAAGTCAATAACAATAGTACATAACACTACTTTACCAAGATTTAAACAAGTTGTAATATTGTTGAACATCTATTGATGAGTCCAAATGTGCCACAGGCTATTGAGCACAAAGAGTGCTTTGATGTGATGTTTTCCATTATTAATTTGATGTGGTGGAGTTTGTAGAAGTGAGAACATTTGTTTTCATTTTATTACATGTGGGAAGAGACTGAGATACTTTACATATTCATTTTGTTTCTGTCTATTGTTTATTCCACTAAGGCTTTTGAGGAACAAACACAGAAGAAAAAAAAAATTGGAAAATGATTGTTCTGACTCAGTTAATACCATTAGACTGTTCATTTACTATATGTCTGATTTGTCTTGATTTTTATTGATTTATTTGACCTCCAAAATATACACCCTGTATGTATGCTAGCAGCCCCTAGATGACGGGGAAAAATTTAAGCGGAACTGTTTTTTCCCCAGAATAGAACAAGAGCTCAGGAACTCACCGCAGTGATACAAACACAGGTCTGGACTCATTACTGCATTACTTTAGCAATCCGGATATTGGGCCTGATGTGTATGAGACACCCCAGTAACGCAGTGGTCAGTTATTGTTTCTTATTAACCACTTCCTCATCTGCCTGTTGGTTCTTCCTTTGAGTGATCAAACTCGTTTGTAAAGAGCACAATTATGGAAATCACTGAAGAGTGAGCCTTTTGGAGTCTCTTTTATTGCCTTGTTCTGTCTAATTAATCCCTTAATGAAAATTCTTTCCCTTCCTCTAGCCTGTCCTTTTTATGCTTTCTGCAACCACAATATGTTAACACTTCGGTCATGGATCTGCAAAATGCAGTTTTGCTTCACTGATATTTTGCAGTGATTTAAACAGGAAAGTTGTTAAGCCAAAAATAGAACGATGTACACAAAATATCTGAACATAAGATAAATGCATTTGCAGATTGACTACGTTCTTTCAAAGAAACACAACTGAGACAAGCTGTTTTCATCTCATGTCTGGAAATATCTGTATGCAGCACACTTGAAAGAAGGTCTAAATCTCTCAAAGCTGTGAGGCGTGTTTTTCCTTAGCAGTTAAATGAAGATATTTTACTTCTCCTCCCTCTTGTTTGGAAAGAATAATATCAGTCATGCTTGGGACCCTGCAAAGCATCAGATAGTCCTGGCTAAATCACACAGATGTTTTGTGCAATGGAATCAACAGCTGGAGTATGGGTTTCATCTTAAGGGTAAATGGCATCTAACAGCCATATCACCAATTTAAATTCTAAGATGTGAAACTAGACTCAAAGGGTTGTTTTGAAATCTGGTTGTATTTTGTACAATAACCATCCCATACTTCATCTCTTTTTCAAGGATGTTCAGTACAGGAGCAATGGCAGCTAAGCAATTAAACAGTAACACACAATGTCTCGAGCTAACATTAATAAAACATTAAAAACAGGAATTGTTCATATAAAATATTGAGGCACTACATGCTGCCATTCTCACTATGAGGTAGAAGCACTTTACATGGATCAATTACTTCCCTATAAAATGTAAAGGGGAGCCCAAGATGCAAATGTAAACCCAAGTTCAGCCTGGGTTTTAAATTCTCCACATATTTTGGGATGTTTAAATAGGGGTTCCCCTTCAGTTTCATCACTACTTTAAAACAAAACAATGCATTTCATAGGCACTGGAAAGAGGTGAAAGATGGAGTTAAAAGCTACTTGGTTCTTTCCAGTAGCCAAATGTCCAGATTTAGTGAGTGAAGATCAATGAAAAGCAGGAACTTGCATCAGTAAAATATAAACCATACAGTTTCAAGCTTTGGTTATCTACAAATCTCTGTGACACTCAGCCTGTTCACATAGGCCTCTACACATAGAAGCAAGGCAGCACAATTGCTTCCCAGCACTCAGATCTAGCAAGTCCCATTTATTATATGTCATGCTGAGACGTTTCCCAGACAAAGTATCCACTGCTGAATGTGGCTGCAAAGTCCACTTCTTAGACAAGGGGCAGAGAAAGGTGATTGGGTTCCCCTCCTGATAAGTAAACTCTCCATAATCCTCGGGGATGATAAAATTTGTCTAAAGTCCAGAATCTGGGTCAGATAATTGGTTACCTCTACAGCAGTTACACCAATAACGAATTTGGACCTCAGACTTGAAAACTTAAAATATTCTTTGACGTATATAACTTTATTTTGATATACACATAAAAAAATCAACTAGGTCTGAAAATGCACAGCAAACCCTTCATAAACCTGAAGCATCTCCACTTCCATACAAGCCAGACTTAAGCATCTCAAAATAAATGAGAACATACCTTAAAATAATATCACTGTAAGAAGCGTTAACCTGTGAAGGTACCCAGCATTAGATTATATAACATAGTAGCGTTCCTAATTATTGTTTAAAAAAACCAAAATCTTTATTCTTGCATATCTCAAATTTGTACACTGTGTCAATTAGCCATACAAAGCAGATGACGCTTCTATTATTCTGAGCTCTAAACAAATGATTCAGGATTACCTTTTGTACCAGCCAAACGTTTTGCAGCTGGAAAGCTTAGCTGAGCGCCAAGCTCAGCCAGCTGCAGGACGAGGAGCTACCTTGGATGCGAGGCAGAGCACGGAAGCGGGAGGGCGGCAGGGCTGCACACACCCCGCTGTGCTGACCTCCTTCTTCCCTGCGGCTTCGGCAATCGAGAACCAAGTTCACCAGCAACTGCTTTACAGCTCTGCGTTTCACAGCCCTTTCTGCAGTAGCTAAAGCTAAGCCTGATTTTAAAACTGCTGTACCCAAGTGAAACTAGGCAAAGCATTACTTATCAGACTGGATATAGGCCAGAATCCTTGGAAACCTGTTGTGGGATCTGTAATGAGCTCAGCAAGTTAATTCCCTTCACATCGGTCACCCCCTGACTCCCTCGCCGGGGTAGCACTGGGACTCAGTGCCAGGTAGCAATGCTGTGGAGGGAAGAGCAGAGAAATGCTGTCTCAGGGACCTGCTAGTAGTTTCCCTCAGCACACGGGGTTTTCTTGCATGGCTGAGCATCTGATGTTTGATTCTCTGTCTGTCTACTTGCTTTGTGAACCTGTAATGTTGGCTGGCAAAGCAGCAATACCAATGTAACATTAAGTAGCTTTCCAGATAAATGAGAGTTTATCTTATTAAGCAAATGTCTCACACATGTATTTAGCATTATTAAGATAAGAGTTATTTTGTTTGTGTTTTTTGCCACTTACCACTTTTCCCCTTTGAAAACCCACTGAAGGTGGTGCTTAGAGCCTGTTCTGCCTCATGAACTTGCCACCCAAATGTTATCAAAGGATCAGATGACAGATGGCTCTGTGCACGTGTGATGCACGCTGCTGGTAGGGAGGAGACATTTTGACACTGCTCACCGAGTTTCGGGGGGGGGGGCGGGGGGGGCAGAGCCCTGCAGGCGCGCGGGGCCCCTCCACAGCACCGCGGCTCCAGCGGAGCACTCACCTTATTCCGTTGTTGATTTGGGATCTTGAATGATTAATTATATCATTGATTAGTTAATGTTTGTACAGTGCTCTCTATTTTCAGTGTTGCATAAGAAGTAGGAATCATTATCATTAGTAATAAACATTTGTTTATTGATGTTTGTACTCAAGCTATTCAAGTCACCTTCATGTGTTTTTGTTCTGTCCCCTCCCTTCCTTAGCCCTCCGTGGGGCAGGGTTGGTCACGTTTGAATTAAATGTAATCGGGCTGAAAGATTGATGATGAAAACTAATTGAAATTCCATCTGCATATTCCTACTCACACTTTACCTCACCCGGGAACTGCTCAGGCCATCCTTTTCCTCTGGGGCCAGCAGAAGTGTGGGTCACAAACCAACTTTTAAAACTATAGTTTTTCTAAGATCCATTACCAATTATTTGGCAGCTCTATTGAGGGACTAAAACAACCTAGAAGTGACTCTCAACAAGTCTCTCTTTTTATTCAGAATAGATATACATCAGTATGCAATAAGCAGCAACCCACTATCGGAGCATTTTGTGGTTTTGCACAGATCGGTGTACTGTAGGAGGAACTTCTTCCCTTGTCTTGCTCCTGGTGTCCTTTTTGTTAGAGATTTTTCTTTTAAAACTATGTGGATTTGCAGGTAACATTCAGAAACCATTTCTTTTGTTGTTGTTTTTGTAGTTTTCCTTGTAGTTCATTGATTTGTTCAAACCAAAAACTCAAAGCCAATCTCTGAGGCTGTCAGCCTATTTAGCTGAGGAGGAAAGTTCACCAACTTCTGTAAATAGAGATGATAGTATGTGGCCCAGCGGTCTGTTGTAACTCGGGGCCCGCCTGGTGAGGCTTTGCGCTCAGCCCCAGCTCCAAATAGCCCGGGGGGGCTGCTGACAGGACCCCTTTCCTGCAGCCACCAGCAGCAGCGTGAGCAGTGCCGAGCAGCCATCTGCAAATCGTAGTGCAAGTCCTCACACCTCCTCTTTATTGCTATATATTAAAATGACTAGTGCCAGCAACACTTTGTAAAGCAATAAGCACCTGCAAGCTCTGAAGATTTTCTTTTTTTGATCCACCTTAAAATCTGACCACTTAAAAAAAAAAAAAAAGAAAGAAAATGGTTGCCAATATTTGTACTTCAAAATTTTTTTTTTTTAAAGGTCGTGTGGTTAGAAGTGCCAAAACAAAGTTTGACCAAGGGGTCTTTCTGTCACCCCTGGGCAACGCGGAAGGCAAGAAAGCTGCTCTGCAGAGTGGGTGCTCATCGCAGCAATCGGTTTTGTTTTATGGGTAAAGACGTATGTGATACAGATGAAAGCAGCTGGTGGAACGTCTTGCTTTTTGTGTTCATTTTCACTGGCTGGCCTTTGCAAAAGACTTCCATCACAGAAATGAAACCTTAGTCCAGTCTGGGGCTGCAAGCATAGCAGCATCAGCATGATTCGTTTCCCACTTCTGCCACTTCAGAGCTTTTCTTCTTGCCATTAGCAAACTCACAAACCCCAACAACTGCCAAAAGCCTCGAGGCAGATGAAAGGAAGTGTATCCATTTTCCCTAAACCAGCTCTGTGACATTTTATGAAGAGCCTCTTAGCAGATCCAACGCTAGGAATATCTTCATCTCTTCAGCTCAAGAATACCTTTTGAAGGCCAGCGGGGTATGTAAGTGGGACAGGGATTAATGTAATCCCTTCCCCTGCTCCATCTAGAACCTCTCCTGGAGGGACCCTTATCTGCTCCTATGCTCTGCCGTCAGCCCGACCCCCTTACTCCCCGCACAGGTTCTGAACAGCTTCTCTCTTTCCCCGAGGATTATGTTTTTCTGTTACAATCAACACACCGAAAGGTCTGCAAGAGTAACATAGAGCTTTACGCTTTTGTTTTGGAAAAACAATGTGTTATGATAAATCTTCTTTAAGTAAAGTGGCATGTAACTCAACAGAAACTTTCATACATACTTTCAAACCTTTACATTGATAACTGTGGCTTCTATGATGCCCACATAGTAGTATTCTGCATTGTTCCTCTGTACTGGTGATTCACAGAGCAGAGAATGAAGACGTTTGTGATCCCTTCAGTTACACATCAGCTGGAGCTATTAAAAGTCAAGGAAGACCATCAGTTAGTTTATAAAGCCATAGATGATGCTGCTGTCTAATCCCCATCTCCAAACAGACAGGTTCTAGTAGTAACCAAGTCTACAGGCTTTTTTACACATTATAAATGATGTACAACCCTGGGCTTTGGACATAACTGTTTTTGTTAGAATGCCTTTTTCCTGGACTGCCTCTTCTTCTGCCTTTGCTGGAGATAAAGGAAAAAAAGGGGAATTTCTAGAGATCTCAGTATAGTTCTTATAGTGCATTTATTTTTCTTCATTTATAGAAGTGGAATAAAAAAACCTTGATATATATTTTCTAATACCATATATGAAAACTTTGTCAGCAACTTCACTCTTTTCTCGGCAGTGTATATGTGCTTGGAAATGTTTTTGTTTGTTCCAGTTACCGTATGTACACTGCCCCTTAGAGTCACTTTGTGGGAAAGGGGCTCCGAAAAAGGTATTTCTGCGAGCACAAACCGCGTTAGGCAGGGAAGCTCTGTTGAAAAAGATTGGCCACTCAATTTAACTTGCACAGAAACAACTAGCATGTGAAAAAAGAAGACGGTGTCTAAACACCCAGAAAGAGGTAGAGAAAAGTAAGAAGCCTGGGAAGCCTTCAGCCACCTTGCTGGCTGCATATTGCCTAGGACTGACTTCTTGGAAGCTCTGTTCTGAGAAAGATTGAAGAAACTCAAATATGCAGTGCAAAAAAGGCAGAGGTTTGTCATGGAGGGAAATTTCGGCTGAAATATGCAGGTTTCAGTGTCGCACCAGTGACTGATGCCAGTGATACCCAGATTCCCATCAGTATAGTCAGGGCAAAGGCTGGTGTGCCGTCTTCCATCCTTCCTACCAACACGAGAGTTCAGGAAGACCCTGGCTGAGATCATAATTTCACTCATCTGTTTGCCTCCCACTTGCACCCAGAAGCCACAGGGACTAGCTGGGACCTCTGTGCCCTACATGCTGCACAGACGCAGCATATGAGTATCACTGCCTTCAAAACTTCTCGGCCCAGCTCTCATATTTGAGCACAGCTAACAGGACAATATGAAAGAGAGCACCATTTTTCTATGTCCTCATCTTTTGACTGGTGGTTTGGCTATTTTTAAATGGAAAAGGTGTTTATCCCACAGGCAATTTTTATGCAGCAGACTGAATGCAAATACTTTGCCTTCATTACATCTTTGTAGGAAGAAAGGGAATCTGTAGTGTCAGAAAAGGCTGTGCAATACATTCATTCATCATGGAAAAAAAAAAAAGTCATATTTCTGACTCTTTAGGGCACATGCATCCAACTACTTATGGCTGATCTTAATGTCCCCTTCAGGTATCTCAACTTACCCAAGAAACTTATCCAAAAAATTCAGGACACTACGTCGAGATGGTCCGTGTTGAGAATGACAAATATCAAACACAACTTTGTATTTAATGTAGACCAACACAGCTATGTTTCTGGCTTTATCAGAAATTACTTGGTTTCAAGGGATCAGGTAGAATTGAAGTTCTCGATATTCCTACTGCAAGATGAAACAGGTGGGGGTTTTTTTCTTTGCATCTCATAAAGAAGTAAAAATCTGTGCAGACCTTTTTTCAGTAATCGTTGAAATCACATCTGCGACAGTTGTGGAGTAAAGTTCAATGAAAATTCACACAGCGAATTAAAAGCACATGTTACAATCTTAAGAGAAAGCGGATGTGTACCTACATCCATAGCGAAGTGGAGAAATGCTGAGGTGTGTATCTGGAGGTTGATTCTCACTTGTCAGTGGCTGGTAAATCAAAGCAGCTCCAGCAAGGTCAGAGGCATAAAGGCACAGTGGTGCCAGTGAAAGCTGAAACTGGGCCCACATAGCCCATTAACTGACTTGGGTAACAGAAAGTCCAAACTCAGAAAAACTCTGTAGTTTCTCTTTCTTATTTTCCTGATGTGAACTTATTGATATACCTCAAAACCAAAACATATTCAAAGAGCTGCTTTACAGAACAAGCACAAGGAGCTTCTTAAACTTGGGCCATTTTAGCTTTCTTAGAAGGAAATGAAAATAGTCTTTCCTGGGTAGGAGTAACCCCAAACCAGCAACAACCATTCCTGTGATGTTTCATTTCTGTTGCACAATTTTGAGTCGCGGAGGCTGCTTGGGGAGGCAGTTCCCTGGCCCCAGGGAGCAGGTGCAGCCGCCAGGTAGTCTCTTGCTCTGGGGTGGCTGGGGGACCTCTCCAGAGGAGACTTGGCACCTGCAGCCTTCTGCAAACTGGGCTTGCCCTGGCCTGGGGGGCCATAGCCATTTCCCAGCCACCCCTCCACCCGTCCCACCCTGCATCCTTTGGGAAAGTGCTTCACTGAGACTTTAGCTTTTCTTAGCTAAATGCACCAAACCCCACCACCACCTCCCCAGGTGTTTATTTAATGTTTATTTTGGAGGGACAAGGGAGAGAGAAGGAATAAGAAGAAAATGCTGACTCCTTCTCAGATCTGGAATCACTGTCTTATAACAACTGTCTTCATTTAAAACTAAATGGTTGTAATTTTTAAGGATATACGTCTGTGCTATATTGTTCTCTGTTTATGTTCCCTGTTAATACATTCAATCTTGCCCACGTTCGCATTCTGCAAACAATATGCTGCCAGAAAGTGTGTTTTTGATTGGACTCCTGTTCATCCTATTTTGTATTTAATATAACAGACTGTTATCCAGGAATGTTCTCAATTCCACATGAATACTAATGACTGTTTGTGTTTACTTGGGGTCAAATATTTCCTAGGAGCATTGCACTAAACAGAACATATCTAAACATCCAAGAAACTACTTTCAGGACCATTCAGATATTGTTTCACTGTGGCTTCCTTCACCAGAAAAAACCCAAGGGCCAAACGATGGCCTCTCTCACCACAAAAGCAAGCAGAGAGGCGAGCTGGAGTGGGCAACAGTTGCCTCCTGCCTTCCTCTGCTCTTTTCCCCGGTGGGTCGTGATGTGTGACATTGTATTTCTATGTGGGTATATCCGCTGCACAAATATGCTCATTGGTTGGTACAGCAGGGCAAGGAGTCAAGGCTTCAGTTACCTGTTGCCCCAAACTTACCTACCCTCACAGGTAGCTGCATGGCAGCCCTGGAGAGATGCTCTTGCTACCTTACACAGCGACTGCCCTTCCTTGGCGTGGCTCCATGCCCTCCACCTCTGAATAATGGTCTTGTTTCTAAAGTGGAATGTGTAATAGGGAAAAGGAGGTGGCCAGAACTCAAATGAAGGAGAAAAAAGAGCAGATGAATCAATTTGGGATGTTCTTTTGATGCTCTTGCCCTCTGTTTCCCTACTCGTTCTTCCAAGCTTTCTGTAGTTATTTCAGTGTGAGTGCTGCTAGCCACATGGTTAAGATTCAGCTTGCAAAAATGTATGCTTGCAGCAAGGAAGGCTTACCCTTTAACCTTTAGCAGCCATTTCCTCTGAAAAGCACAAGTTTCATTTTCGCTTACAGTGAAAAACGTGTGGAGGGGGAAGGGGAAGAGAACCTCATCTCTTTGTAAAGCAGCCGAACAGTCCTATTTTCATTCTCTGCACCAAACTTTTCACATAGCTCTTTTTGCATTATGCAGTGTGCCCTCAGGAAAGAGATCTGGCAGAAAAAGCAAATGCAAACTCTCTCGTTAGTCTTGAAAGACCCGTTCTTGAGCATTTGGGGTCAATCCCCTTCAGCAGGTTCATTTTTCTTCATTGCAGTTTCCTCAATTTGGCCATAAGCAAAAAGCAGACTTTAGTTTTTTAAAAAAAAAAAAATATTCATTAAACAAAACTGAAAGTTGCATGCCACATGGAAAAGTCAGGAAAGTAGAAGGAATTCCACACCCCTGCAATATATCCAAACGTCTTACAAATAATGTACTGTAGCACCAGCAGCCAACGGGGCCGTGTTTTCACCTGGGGTAAATCCATGTAACTCATGCTAGGAGTTCTAAAAACAGGACAAAGGAGATATTTTCACTTGAATGTCTTTCACTCAAGTGCTTTTCTGCCTAGAAAATATGCTTTTTTTTTTTTCCAGGTCTGACATGACTTGAAAGATGGGTAATAACATACCAGAACTATCAGCTTTATCACAAGTCAGTGATTTTGAATTCAGCTCATCTTTCTAATGGTCAAAAATTGTTACCAAGAGAGAAAAGTTTACTTGCCTGTTTGTTGCAAGTGCGAGAGGAGGCCAAAACCCCCACCCCTGCTTCCTCCTGAGCTCTGTTCCTCCTCCTTGGAGGTTCCCCAGGCCAAGTGTTGTGTACAGTGATGGTGCAACATGGTGAACTTCCGCATCACCCTCATCTTTGCTGCAGCGTTTTTGTGAGTAAAAGTGAGCGGTTTCTGGTTTTGTCAGTCTGCATTCTTCCACAACAATCAAAATGGCTTAAATAAACCAACTCCTTTTCTTCCCTTAGCAAATTGTCCACTTTCAACTTGCCGAGTACCAAGGCCTGATCCTCTAGCTCAAAAGTGTACGGGCTTCTCCTCTCCTGCAGCCTGCCTGGTATCAGCGCTGCCTGGAGAATGGCTGTCAGGACTGCCCTGCCCCACTGCAGGCTTGCAGCGATGGAGGGTGCCCCGTGCAGAGGCCCTTGGCCCCTGTGCCCCAGGAGCCCTCCTCCAGCGGCACTGCAGCCCTGGGCCTGGCAACCCTGAGCCACCATCTGCCTTCCCTGGGCTGCCTCCTGCTCTGCAATGGCATTTCTGAAGATTTGGTACATTTTTAGGATGAGTTGTTAGGTGCCCACCTTCCTGTAAAATCTTTTAAAATTATTTTTGAATGAAAAGTCCATGATCTCATGAAAAATTTCACTTTCAAACTTCCTCTTCAAACAAATATCATCACACTTTCTCATTCTTGCCAAACGATGATCCGAATGGAGCCCCTGGTCCCCCAACTGTAAGGACACTGCTCAGTCACCAGCCTCCTGTCACATACACATTTTGGGGACAGCAGCTCTTGTGACCTTTCTCAGCACCTCTAAGCCTTGCTAAACCACTGCTGTCCTTGTGGGGGTGAGCAGGGAGGAGAGTGTCCCCTCCCAGACAACAAAGGGTGCTGAAAACAATGCTGTTGCTGGTACCTTTCACGAGGGGTCATTGTATACCAATATGCATATAAACCACAAAATACCAGAAGAAATAGTAAGATATCACAGTAAACAAGATTAAGACATTTGACTTGAATTGAAAATAAGAAGGTTCCTGGTGAAATATGAATACATGAGAAATTCCCTCAATGTATTGTGAACCGAGAGACAAGTATTAATTCTTGCAATCTTTTTTTAAAGGGAAAATGCAATGAGTTAATTCTTTTATGAAGGTAAATGGAAATGAGGCAGTCGTATGGGATAAAGGTGTAAAGGAGGGAGTCAGGTGTGTGAGAATGGAGAGTGCGTAATGTATTAGCATCAGCAACACAGCCTGATGGGTGAAGGCTTTTATACTGCCTCTCTATTGATAGGTATTTCAACCAGCAGTAAAAAACGGCTCTTGACACTCATCTGTAGGGAAAAATATCCATGTAGGCTTTGCTGTAGGACCAATTAGCCTGTGAAAGCAGCTGGGGGGAGGCGCGGGATATAAATGCGGGATGCATCCACACTTGATTACTCTAATGAAATGTCCATTGATTCCTATAGATTAATGTGAGAAGAACGGCAGCTGCGGAGTGGCTAACGCCTCTAGGTCAGCAGCTCTGTGTGTGTGTGGACGTGTGTAATAGAGGGGGTAGCGCACAGCAGACCAAGGTAGTTAGTCTGGCTGCAGAGGGAGTGGTGGCCGAGGTGCATGGAAGTGACAGCCAGCGACGGAGGGAGATCCGCGGGAGGCCACAGCGAGGGGCTGCAGGGACAGCACAGTTCCTCCCTGCCTCGCTTACTGCCACTGCCCCTCGCTCCCGTTTGACTTTGCTGTAAGGCAGGCTGAGCTCACAGGTCATCTGTTTTTGTTAGGTTAATTTGATTCAGCATGTAGGAATAGAGGGCTGAGTGGGCTAATGGTTCTCTGCAGGTGACATTGGGAATGGTCAGCGCTTGCATCCACCTCCCCCATCCCTGTGGCTGAAAAAGGAAAGTCACTGGCAAGGGGCTCCCTCTGTGCCAGGGTGGCCGGCAGCACCGCACTATCCGGGGTGTCCTGCACCGCGGCTCCCGCACCCAGCACCGCCTCACTCCAACAACTCCTTCATGTCTCAAATACAAATCCCTTATCTCTTGCGCCATGTCATGTAGAAGGACTTAATTACGATAAGGGGCAAGGGATTTGCTGAGTGACTGCAGTGCTTGGTGCGAGGCTGGTTTTATCATGCAGGGGATAGAGTTACTGGGGACCCTGCCATAACTGTTACAAAAGATGGACCGTATCCTTTCGCATGGTAATTCCGGGGTTTTGTCATCGAAGGTGATGTGCAGGCAGCAACCTGCCTCCCATGCAAGGGAAACCCACAGGAGCGACCGCACAGTGCAAGATCGGAGCTGTAAATTGCACTGAGGGAAGAGGCGGATGTGAAAATATGAAGGGGTAAAATATTTAGGCTGAGATTCTAGAAATGAAATTTCAGATAAAACAAAAATATCTCTAGGCCAGATTCTCGCTGGGATAACATTCAACAGTTATACGGGTTGTCTGGTTCCTCTGGTCACAACAGAGGAAAATCTGGCTCTGTTACTCATTACTGAGGATGAGGAGTCTTGTACCTGTATTGCATTGTGAGGAGAGTTTGATGTCTTCAATTAAGAATGTAAAATAATTAGACACATTGTGGCTGTTATTTCAGTTGTTCTCAATGCACGCTTTACCACATCATTGTGGTGCTTAGGAATTCAACCTCAGCCAAAAATTTAAGAAACAATGTTTCTTAGCAATGTGTACACACAGGGTCAGGCAGTTGCAAGACCCACGCAGCAGTGCAAAGATAAGGATCCCGGGGGAAGTGTAGGTTCTGATGGTTGGGTATTAAAATTCCTGCTGTATTTTACTAACTCTGGGGTGAAGCTGGATTCTAACTCTAAATCATGGCTTTGAGGAATCTGCTACTGTTTTGGCAGCAGTTATATCAAATGCCCAAAACTGTTGCTAAGAGATTATCTGTTCTCTGGTAAATGTGCATTTATGCGAACATGGGCAGAAAAAGGTCGGAGTCTGGTATCATGCAGAGGTTTCTCCAAGGCAAGCTCTGCCCTGGCCACACCACAGGCTCTCTAAGCTCCCTAAGTGGGTGCTGCCGCCGCTTCTTCCCAAAGGCTGTTGAGCTCTCCCAGCTGGGCCCAGCCCAGCACCAGGGCTTCAGCCGAGCCTGGGCAATACTTGACACCTCTGGCTCTAGGACTAATCCTGTCTTCATGCAATCAAGCAACAAAACTTTTCATCACCATCTGTAGAGCATAATTTATCCCTGAAAGCACAAACAAATACAAACACATGGCGTGCAGGCTGCAGTATTTCCCCAAGACTGTTCTATAACTGCTTACACCTAACAAACCCTGCTCCTTGGCGGATGCATAAACCCCAGTGGAGCCAGTGCCCAGGACTGAGGCTGTGCCCCACCTGTGGGCAGTGGTCACAGTGTCCCCAGCCCTCCTGCCGGGCAAAGTGCATTGTGGGTGGGCAAGAGGGAGTCAGCCTCACTTTGTAGCGCTGACCTTCACTACTGCAGCCAGACCTACCCAAAAATGCTGCCACCTCCTTTGATCACTGTAAAACACTGGCTTTTAGTTGAAAGTTTTCATTTCTGTCCAAGAATATGCTTATCAATGATTCCTCTTTTTAGTTTAAGATTTTTACTTCTGTTTTACTAGTGTTTTAATTTTATGCTTTCTCCTGCAGAAACACCTGGCTTCTCTCGGATAAATAACTGTATCTGAACAAAGATTTTGTCATGGCAGGACATACAGTGCGCTGTCAGTGTAGATGCAGTACGTATAAGGAATTAAAATGCAGTGCCTCGTTACATTTGTCTGCTCCGGCGCGCAGGGCGCATGCGTGTGTGCAGGCATCCGTAGCAGCAGCCAGGGCACTGGCAGCGGCAGCATGGGCTGTCCCTTTAAGCCTGGCTTGTGTATTTTTAGAAAGCATAAATAGGCTGCATTCTCCCACTTGCTCACTATCCAAGACATAAAAAGGAAGGGCTTTCTGCTTTCTTCAAGTTTTCTTCCCCTGGTGGCACCATATAAGTCTGTCTTTTAAGTGGTACAGGTCCGTCGTGCTTTTCTTTTTTTTTTTTTTTTTTTTTTTTTTTTTATTGAGAAGCTGCAGAACTCTAACCGGTGGTTCAATAAATTGTATTACATCCCCTTCGTACTGAATGCCCTACAAGCTTTGGCTTTCCATGTGTAATTGCAAGCTGTTATTAGCCCAGAGCTTTGTCCGTTACTGTGCCACACTATTGCTGAGCGGTCAATTTTTTTCCCCTGCCATTTCCTTTGCTCACACCATGCTGACCACGTTGGCCAGGGGCTGCCCGAGGTTTATAGTGCAGCATTGATTTTTCTTTTCTCTCAATACTGACAGAATCATAGATCCAAGGCAAATAAAGAAATGCATTCTGTGGTGATGAAATGTCTTTCATTCGGCCTGGATTGAATCAAAGGCCATCACAGAAATGTTCTACTCTAAAATGCTAGTGAAGCTTAAGGCATTGTTGGAAAATGAATTTTCCATTTTCTTAGCTGTAATTTGGATTCTCAAATCACTGTGCTAAAAATAGTCAGATAAAATTGAATATAGACTACAAGCCTATGTAAAATGTTATTTGTTAGGTTTTGCAAGCTGCTGCAGCTGATATGAAAGGAATCTGGCAATAGATCAGAAAAGTAATTGCTTAGGTGGATTTCTAGTAAGTATGTTGCATTACTCTGAATACCAAGGTATAAGATGACTGCTCTATAATTCATACAAACCACGGTAAATAACCAAACCATAAAGACACATTTTGCATATCTACTGGAGGGAGATATTTCTAATAAAAAAATCATCAGCTTGTATCACGTACATCTCAATGATGAGTATTTTTGCTTTTTGTTTGGGGATGTCAAAGGATGTTTTTAGATGGGCGAGTGTCATTGTCCCTGTTACACAGATGGAGAAATAGAAGCAAAAAGAGTCTGTGGGGACAGAGTAAAGTCACACAGTGAATCTCTGGCAGGGCCTGGAAGAGAACTTTGATCCTCAGAAGCTTAACACCATTTTCAATGCAAAATAAAAATAGCCATAATTTTCATTACATATGCGGAAAAGGGTCACTCCATATGATACTCTCACCACCACAGGCTGTTAGAGACCAGAGGCGGCCCCAGTCTGCATGGTTGGCTAAGCTGGCACGGGACTTCAGCTGTCCATAGAAAGGGAGCACCTTTACTCATTTTTAGGCAAATGTCATTTCTCATAACACAGAGCCAGCTTAGTAACCCAGACCTGTCATCTTGGAAGACAGAACCATGTGTTAAAGAATTCCCCATATTCTGGGGTTTGGGGGGCGCGGTTTCTGTATTATCAAGGCTCATGACTTAAACACCTGGTATACGTGGCCATTAGAGATTTAACCCAACTGGACATCAATACTTTCTTCCTTGAAAAAACAAGTAAATTGTACAGAAAGACTGAGCAGAGGATCCTTGTGTCCTCTCCCTTGCAGGACATGGTGCAGTTCCCCCTGTGGCCCTGCAAAAGTAAAGCCCCAACTTCTACAGGGTCCCAGGGTAAATGTTACCTTACCTGGCAATCCAAAATGACCTCTGACTCCACACCTCAGGGAGATCCCACATGTTTTAGTGAGAAGATAACAAAAAAAAAAAAAAAAAAAAAAAAAAAAAGACAGGGAAAATGTACCCAGAGGATAGAAAGAGTGGAGTATTTATAAATGAAAATAACAGATGGATTCAGCAAAGTTAAAACTACAAATTGAAAAAATAAATGTATTTGAATGTAGCCCTTGGGCAACATCACATTAATTCCCTAGCTTTGGACCTTCCTTTTTCTCCTTTCTTAATGACTACACATCCGATATCAATATGCACTGTTTACAGCTATTCCTTCAGCATCACATTCCTGGCAATGCACAATAGGTCTTTACACTGCATAACAAATCAGATTATTCTTCTTCACAGATGATTAAAAAAAAATTCTAAAAAAAAAAAATTAAAACCTTTTGGGGTCACATTCAGTGTCCTATTCAACCTGAAATGCTTCTGAACTTTTTTTTTTATCAAAAGACTGCTAAGAAACTAAATAAGTTAAAATAGAAAGTCTGTCAAATTTCAAAATCCGTCCTCCATCCCAAATTTTGCAGAAATTTTCCCTACAAAATTTCTCAGAAGGTTACAGTGCGACTGAATCTGTGTTATTCACCGTAAAAGACTTTGCTGTACAAAGTGTTATGCAGCTTTCATTTGTAATTTTTAAGAATGCTCCACAGTGGAAACAAAATCAGGGTTAGCTGCTTCCCATTTGTCTTCCCAATTTGATTCTTCCCCAAGGTTCAGAAACATTTGAGAAATCCATTACTTCCTCTTCCTCCTGTTTTGTCCTACTCCAGCCTCATGGTGTTCTGTAATATGTAAAACTATAACAAAGGCAGCTCTGCAAGTTGACCTGAAATCAGCTGCAAAACTGGCTCAAATCCCGGAAAATGTAGATCTGTCTAATGATCCTCTATATTGGACCTGCAATGATTTTCAGGTCTTGCACCCACCGTGGATATCATTATACAGTCGTTATAACCATTCCCTTTTAGGTAAACCTTTTTCGGACCAACTAACTCAGATATTTTGCTTGCTGCTGTTCCTGATGCAGATAAAGGATAGATCTCAGCAGTAACCAAAATGAGGGACTGCTATTTAGGTGTGTTGAAACCTTCAAAATTCACTTGCCAGGATTTTTGACAGCAGATTTGGTTGAGATTTAAATTCAGATTCAGGGTTTATATTTGGACAGTATCTGCATTAGGAGTTGGACCAAATAAGGAGTGAAGGTTTCCAAGTGTTGGTAAACAGTCCAACAAGGATGGAAAGTGACACTCGGCAAAGGCGCTTATGGGTACGGTTGTACAAGGTAGGGGAGAAATTAAGATGTGTGTAAAGCTAGGAACACAGCTGCCCTTCCACCTCTATCGCTTTATGGATTTGCAACATCACTTATGGCTAAAATCCAGCCATTGCTCTGTATAGGCTACAGTCAGGAATCTCCACTCTAAATCCTAGGAAGGGGAAAGCGAGGAGAATCTCCAAACAGGATTAGCGTCAGGGAATGCAAGCGTGATGAATACTTCCACGTATTACCAAATTGTATATAATAGCATAAGTATGTAGGAAGTCGTTGTCAGGGGAAAAAAGCTGTTAATTGGATCATATATGAAATGTGATGTTTTCTTAATGTCTCAGCTGGTGAATAAGTGCTTGTTGACTGCTGCATGATCTCTGTGTTTTTATCAAATGCCCATACTAGCAAGCAGCTATGATAATTAATTTTTAAGGGGGATGAAAAAGATCAGCTATGCTTGCAGTCCGAAATGGACGTTTTTTCTCTAATCCAGTGGGTTCACAGCTTTAAATGTAACAAGCAAAAATGGTTGAACAAGCAAAGAGCAAAGGAAACTAGAGTGGCATCAAAATGCAAAGCAGCTCCATCATACTCGGCAGTGCAGTGGGGAAGTGCCGTTCTGCACTCCTTGCTGTGCTCAGCAAGGAGCAGCTTTTGGTTTAAAATGAAAAACAAGGCAAAAAAGAAGTTAAAATTTGTGTGGCAGTAAGAAAAGAATATTAGTAATAATGATTCTAGCTCTACTGTGAAAATAATGGAGATCTTACAGGACCTGTCACCTTTGGTTGGTCCGAGGGCCAAGTGTGTGACTGAGTTTGCAGCTGGCTTCTGCAGGAGGCACCTAAGCAGGAGCACAGCGCCAGGGCAGTGTTGCAGCTGAGCGCAGGCTCGGTTTGACCATATAGTTCACGTCCTTGGTTAAAGACGTGTAACTGCAGACTTGATTTTTGAGATCCCCCTGTCCTCTGAAATCTGCTAAAGCAGAGGCAGTCAGGTACCACCTGCTTTCGGAGGCTGTTTCGGGCCACGCTGCTCACCAGGCAAGGGGCGTCCGGTTGTGTCCTGCCCTGCTCTGGTGCAGAGTCCTCTGTCCTGGTATCTGCCTTAGGTGATTTGATGATCCTCTGCAAATTTGGCCTGCAAAAACAGTGGCAGCAGCAGCAAGTCTTTATGTGTATGGCAAAACAGAAAGCTGTTTGTTTTGTGAAGCACTTTCTTTGGGAAAGGACGTTGTATGTATAAAGCCCAGCTCCCTTTTGAGGAGCTCATCTTCCTCAACCTCTTTGAATGTCATCTTTTAGCAAAAGACCAATGAGGATTCCTTGGCATATTTGTGTTGTTTAGCAGTCATCACCCTACAAATATTGAACCTGTCTGGGGGACCTGATCCTTTTCTGCGTAAAGGTCCCCTGCAAAGATGCTCAGTGCCTTCAGCCCTTCCTGGGTTGAAGCATCCCTTGGCACCTTGCCTAGCCCAATGGGTGCATGCTTCTAAACAGCTGCCAATACACATGAATTTGCATAAAACATACAGAAAACTAGCAAAATTATGATGTTCATTGAAACATTCTGTCTAAATTGAGACTTTTAAGCACTAATAATAATTAACTACTTTCTTAGCAACGAAAAAGTCTTAAATGCCTATTTACTTAACAGTCCCCTAGGGTGCCTTTGTTCTGAATGGGCTAAAAAAAATCTTAGCTGCAAAATAAGCAGGCGATTCCAATCAATAGAGCCAGAGGACTATATTGATTACCAGAACTCCATTCTTTAGTCATTAACCCTGTGAATTCTTTACAAAAGCTGTACAGGACAATTCCTAACCACTACACCGTTTGAGGAGTCATTCAGATATTTGAATGTCATTAAACTTTCATAGCTTGTTTACAGCCCCTTCAGCCTCGCCTGAAGGATTGTGCGCCGAGACTCCCTACCACACAGCCATGCTCTGCCCAGCTGAACTGACAAACAGCATTAATCAAGCCCGGAAATTTCCTCTGCAGATATGTTTTTCTTGTTCGTTATTGTTAATAATGCTACAGAGCAGGGAGACAGATCATAGAAGGAGTGAAATGATATTCTTAATTTTTGCACACTTCAGCACCAAGCCAGAATGCTCTAGCTGGTGATAAACATGCCTTTCACTCATCCTTGTATGGAAAACCACCCGTGCATCCTGTAGGTCCCTACGTCCATACTGGATGCCACAGGGCTCCATATGTGGACGGGAGGGGAATGACAGAAAGTGGGGCAGTGGGGAGGGAAGGAAACAATGAGGTGGGAGGAGGAGGAAGAGGAGGAAGTGATGCTGGGAGAGCTCATCAGGTCTGTTCACCTCCTTCCGCTCCCTGAGTCCTGCGGGACCTGCCCCCATGACACCTTCCTCTCAGCAGCCCCGTATTTAAGAGAAGATTCTCGCATTTCAGATTAAGAAAGTTCATGACACACGGTAATGGCTCTAAATGATAAATTGAATTACACAGACAACAATTGAATAGAAGCAGCACAAATGAGCCAAACACCAGCAATTTAAGGGGATGTTGAAGGAACTCCCAGCAATCATGGGTCTGCTACAAAGACAGGCGCTCTTCTTCTTCAAAGTTCAGGTGGCTCTAATGGTAGAGAACATGTAGTGTTCTATAACGTAGTGGGTTTTTGCTATGGAAACTGTGAGCTGACAAGCATCTTTGTAAATACACAGAATGGGAATGGTTATTCTTAAATATTTCCACAATGTCTTATATAAACTTCAGCCACAGCTTGTCCCTGGGTTGCTTGCACCAACTGTTTTTTCATTGGTTATGGCTTTGACCAAATGCCCGGTGGATATGGGGTTTTACCTTAGGCCATGTTTGTGCTGGTAACACAACACAAACATGGTATTGTTCGTTGCCTCTCACTGTATAATGGAGATTTTAGCCACAATATAGCAGATGAACACCAAGCAATGATTTGAGCTGAAACTGAGGATGTTTTGAAATTAAGGAACAGTTTGAGAAATACACAAGAATCTACCTAAACATTTACAAACAGGGAATGTAATCTCAGAGTCATAACTGAGCAATATTCCTACATTTAGTTGTTAAAATTGTCCTGCATCTTTTTTACAATTAGTACTTGATCCACTCCAGTTTCAATGTTCTGCTGTTATCCTTATCTATTTGAAAACTCCCCAAGAGAGCTATAATGAGCCAGGGCCATTTTCATGACTATTGATTTCATGGTTAAAATTATAGTATTTGATTGTTATTTGACCAAACTGAGATTATTGTTTGTTTTGAAAACAAGAGCAGCAGCAGCAGAAGTCGTGTCCCTAGAAAAGTACAAAGTTAGGAGCTGCAAAACAGCACTGCTTCTCCTTTGATCCCGCAGTGCTCTGTGAAAGCTCTGCTCAGTGCTGCTGCTTTACAGACAGCAAAGAGAAGACTCACAGAGCTTCAGTGACCTTTCCAATGTCACCCCGTGCATCGTGGCAAAGTACAGGATAGATCTCAAGTCTCCTTCCTCCCAGCCAGTGCCCTCGCCACTGGCACACATTTTCCTACATGGGAAATGCTCGTACCTGCTTGCAGCACGGCTTGTAGTCAGTGGGCACATTTTGTGGTGAAGACTCTTTCAGGACTGAAAGGCCTAAATTTCATTATAACTTGTGGCTAAATAAACAGGCACTGGACAACCATTTATGAAGTTTATTTTTCACCGTCACAATGCATTTAGAAAATGTTGCTAAACCCAAGGACTTTCTGCAGGCTCTGGTTCCTGCTTTTCAGCAAAGTAAAGCAATCACAATTAGTAATTAATTTCAGATAAATCCAGAAATTTTTTAAACACGTTCCTAAATGTGATAAGAACTCCAAATACCTTTTTGAATAGGGTATTTCAAAGGACTGTTAGGACTAAATGGCCCTAGTGTGTCATGTGGACAGAACCACCATTTCTTTGCACTTTGTTTTATTTTTTTCGGTAGGAGATCAGTATTTTATGGCACTGAGGGCAGATCTCACCATCCTTTCTCTTCTGATCAAAATCGCAGAATTGTTGGTTTTCAGGTTGTGTTGGCATTTTGAGCTGTGTGAAATCCAATAAAGCTACAAGTATTTCCTAGCAAAACTGTGGGCACCATCAGGGACTGGCAGAGGAGTGAAGCAGGAGGTCCCACCCCAGCAGACAGGAGCTACCTGAGCTGTTGCCTGATAACTCCACGTGAAATGGGGCAAATGTAGGTGCAATTGCCACATTTTTGCCTTTTTCTATCAATGCCATGGAAACAATCAGTAGTTTAACAAGTGAATTGAAACATCTTGGCTCCAGTAGCTGCTGCTGTCTGCATCTTCAGAGTAGGAGCATTTTGACATCCCATTTTCTTCAAGCCGAGTCACAGGTCAAAGGGCAGTGAGACACCTTTCCCCAGGTGCTAGCTATGTGCCTCCTTTAAATATATTAAACATCCCTGTCCCCAGAGAAGCAGGTGGGGACTGTGTTTGTGTCTGTGTGGGCAGGATGGCTTGGCTGTGCCCTTGCAGGGGGCTCCCGTAAAGCTCTTCAGTGCGTGGGTGATCCCTGTGCTCAGGGCTCTCCTGAGCATCACCGTGCCAAGCCTGACCTCCCATGACATGGCCCCCAGCCAGGGCTGAGTTTCCAGGGCGTGTGAGACAGCCCTGAGAAATGCATACACCTAAAACCGCTCACCAGTAAATACACCCTGCTGCATTTAGAGCCTCCTCTAGCTCAGATTAATGTGCCCTGGGGAGGAATGCAGTATCCTGCAGGACACAGGGGAGAGCAGATGGAGGTGATGGAGGCCTCCTGCACCCAGCCAACGAGGGAGGGGAGCACTCCTCACCCACTCTGAGAAACATCTTCCTCTACATTTAGCAGAGGAGGATTGGCTGCTTTCCTGTCCTCTGCTGCCCTTTTACTTAAAAGTCTGACTCCTGGGAATTGGTTTTGAAGTGAGGCTACAGGCAGACCATGAATGCACATGCCAGTGCTGTAGCCATGCGGAGCAGAGGAGAGGACCGAGCTTTAAACATGCAAAGCTGTTTTACAGGTGATCCGCTTGCAGCTCGTGAGCAGAAATGCCCACAATGGTTTAGTTAGGAGATGAGGGGGAATGTGTGCTCAGCATATGCAGCTCAGCAAATCACTGTGGCGCTCAGGGGTCTCTCTGCATCACCCACCCACAAAATATCTGTGCCGGTAACTCAAGAAAATGTTCCCCTCCAAAAGTGCCGTGTGCTGCTGCTTTCATCTCTGAAAAAGCTGGACCATTTAGCAACAGGTCTCTGCTCACCGATTCCGAGAGATGCCAGTACTGCCATCCTGTTGTCCTTTGTGAGCCAGAGGCAGAGACACTTCTGCAGAAGAAACAGGTGCTTAAAGCCTTGTTGTGATTATATCTACTCCAAATAAAGCACAGTAACTTAACTCAAGCCAACAGTCACCCCACTGTAAAATGGATCGTGGCAGATCAGAAGCTGGGTTGTAATCCTCTCATTGCCCCAAAATAAATTTTCTTCTTGGCAGCAGGGCTTAACGATAAATGTTCAATCCTGACTCATACGTGGCTTAGGAGCACAAGACAGGCAGCCTTGCGAGGGCTGCTCAGCGTTCAGCGGCTGCACCGTGCCGCACGGGCGGCAGCCATCCCCAGGGCCACGGAGGGAGCAGGCTGGGCTTCCACATGTGCTCTGGCTGTGAGGGGCTCACAGGGAGCAGCCCTGGCAGTCATAACTGCTGCCAACGATGACATTTCAGAAGGTTTTGCCTTCTAGAGGCTTCATAAATATCATCCTCAATGCTCCCTGCTAGAGCTCCTGGTGGTCACTGCACTGAAGGGAGCAGGAGCCAAGTGATCCCCCTGGAAGGGACGGCTCCGTGTCAGGTTCCTCCATCACTGTCACACATATCTCTGATAATATTTACTTAGTGCTTGAAAGGAAAATGGCTTCCTAAAGCCATTATTTCTTTCACCCGTCTGCTGTCATAAAGGTCTTTGTGATGGAATGATAGAGGATTCATGCACAAAAATGGACAGAGCAGGAAAAGGTACCAAAATATAAGGGCATCTCTAGGTAGGGCAATGTCAGAGATCATTGCGTCTATCAGTGGCAGTCACGTCCTTTGTATATACAAAGGCAAAAAATACAAACTAAAAATAAATAGGTAAGATGAGCACTGATATTTGAAGGACTTGGAAATGAGATTTTGGCTTAAAGTTGGGTTTTTTCAGGTGACATTTTATCCTATCTTATCCCATCTCATCTTTTCCTGTATTCCTTTCTGTCTAATTTGAACCCCAGCCTTGACACAGTACAGTCTGTTTATCATTAGTAAGATGTAGTGTATATTAAAGCAGCAATAACAGTAAGTCATTTAGAGTGTACGTCACAGGTTACTTAGAAAATAGGGATGCTGTTTTGCTATGCTGAAGCTGTAAAGCTTACACTAATACAAAATATTGCTGGCAGTCACCTTGTTTTATTCTTCTTTTAACAACTTACTAACAGTGTGTAAATATAAAAGCAAACTTTGATTTTTCCATCTGGATACACTGAAAACTCTTTCAATAAAAATGCTAGGGTGCATTTAACACGGTGACCAGAAATATTGAAATTTGACAGTTAGGAGGTTAAAGGTTTCAAATTTATACACAGAGGTGTTTTGCTCCTGTCATGGTCATAGCAGCTTGCTCAGGATAACCCCTTTTGCTTACTGAACCTTTGAAAAGCAGAGAACATTAAGCAATACGTCTTGGCAGATGCCCTGGGATTTCATACCACCAGCAGAAGCCCATATGCACACAAAAAGTGAACCTCTTAGGTGAAAACTGGTCAAGCCTTTCTCTCTCTCTGCTCCTGCACTGTGTGCTGGCAAGCAGCTGTCTTGCACTGCTGCCACCGCTGTCCTTTCTGCTAGAATTAACACAGGGTTTCTGTAATATTTTTCAGGTATAAGGTGCTACTGCTTTTAATTTCCACATAGATTGCTCGAAACGGTGACATCAAGAGAACATGTACAGAAGCCATTACTGTGAGGAAACAGCATCAAATAAATAGGTTTTTTACATTCCTGCCATGAAATACCTGCATAAAAGATAAAACAAAATAAAATAAACTTTGCACCCCAAATGTTAACATTTTAGGTTTCTTCTAGTCTTTATTTTCGAATTTTCAGCCTGTGGTATATATGTGTAGTACAGTATTTGCCTCTTTACTG
The DNA here is from genome assembly GCA_013389945.1 of Fregata magnificens. Lineage (NCBI taxonomy): Eukaryota > Metazoa > Chordata > Aves > Suliformes > Fregatidae > Fregata > Fregata magnificens. The sequence goes on along the minus strand of WAAD01004007.1, from coordinate 43,365 downwards.
CCATCTGAGAGAATAAGTGCAACTGAGAACAGACAAGGTACCACAGTGCCTCCAAATTTTTTTTAAATTATATTTTTCAAGCTCTACAAAAAAAAAAAAAAAAGCTGCTATGTGTTGATTTACTGAGAAACCATCACCACATAGACCTGCTTGAAACATTACAGCCTTGACAAACCAGCAAGTAAAATGATCAACTTCCCTTTTTTGATCTTCATGTTGTAGCATGTAAGAGAATCGCTATGGGCATTTCTTTTAATATTCACCGTAAAACTGTCCTCATAAATATTACTGCAAATACACAATGGCCTTTTGGCTGGTGTTCTCAAAACAATTACAGTGAGAACATATTTTTACACATAGGCATCTCTGCAACATTAACGTACCCACCTTAGAGCAGAGTAGAGCCATGTCCCACACAGGTAGGCATGATGGGGCTGGCAGAGGGGATGCTGCGGAGGCAGGCAGCCCTGCTTGTTAAATGCTCCCCTGCTGTTGCTCCAGGGGCTTGAGGAATTTAGGGTTGGGTCTAAACTCAGGTTTTAGCCCCTATTCACTTCAAACCGAGGAGTGTGCAGCCTCTGCCTTTGCTGCTTGTAGGACCTGCACCAGTGGGAGCACCAGGCATGGGGCAAAGCCCATCTGCTTGCTCAGGGCTTTGCCTGAGGTGGGTGATGGTGGGACATGGGGCAGGGGCTGAGGGGCAGCTGGTAGGAGATCCCGCTGTGGACTTAGTGCTCTGACAGTGAAACAACAGCAGGCAGGAGTGCGGGAGCTGGTTGCACACAGGATTTTAGCAGTTTAGTGACTGACTGTGAGAGTAATTTGTTCTCTGGTCCTGGAAAAGAGCACGCAGCAGTGCTGAGGCTGCATAGCACTGTCCCCCTTGCAGTGTGTGTCAAGGCCGGCTGTATCTGAGGAGAGGGAATCTGTATCATGCTTCTCAGATATATATTGTGCTCCAGGAGTGGAGGCAGCAAATGCTGTGTGGGAAGCACGCAGAAGGGACCGTGCTGTACCTGTAAGTGGTTTGGGGCTCCCAGTGTGCTGGAAAGTATGCAGAGGGCACCACATCTCCTGCGATTCTTCAGGGGGTCCAGCTCTCCTGTGTGCTGGCAATGATGAAGCTGGAGGTTTGACTTTACACGTTCTTACAGGTGTAAATACCTGCCCGGGCTCAGGCATCTGAGGGCTCAGGTTTCTGTATGGTTAGGAGAAATCACGGGTCTTGTGCACAGCAGAACTGCATGTCCTGCAGGACTCTAGTTTTTTCGGTTGTTGGAGCAGCTGTCAAATTACAGCACTTGTACCCGTGGTAATAGCTGAGCCGTTTTTATTTCAAATTACTTCCCTGCATAACGGTCCATTCATTCCGCCTCTCCCTGGCAGACAGTTCAGGGTACTCTGTATCACTAGGATCCAGCTTAAAGCTGATTTTCTGAGGTACATGGCAGAGGGGCACCCTAGGCAATAGAGAGAGAGGCTGGATTAGAAAACAACCAAATCAGAATTGTCAGTTAATGCCATTGAAAACATTAAACTCCTCTATTAAAGACTTCATTGGTCCCCAAGGCTTTCACTGTGCCACCCAAGTACTAGAAGGAGCCTATCGTAAGCTCCTTGCATTGGGTGAATCTCCCCTGCACTGTCTTCAAGACATATATCATCCAGGCCTTCAGAAATTCAAATTAAATACTGTGAGGTAAATATATTCTCCTGTCTCTAGTCTTGCTACAGTTGGTTTGTTTGTTTTCCCCAAATACTTCTTTATCAGTCTGTTTTCCTCTCCAGCGCTGAGACCAGTCTGCACAAGCCAGCAGCCTTCCGGGGTCCTGGCTCACCTCCGGTACAATCATGCAAAAGAAGCAATTTTTCATTATTGATAAAATGTAATGTCATAATGTCATGGCCTTTCAGGTCATCATCTTTGTAAGTCAGCCATGACATTATCACAATTTATAATGATAACAAATGACCATAATGTTTGCATGTAATTTTCATTGGCTATTGCAGAATTCTAAAATCACTCCTTCGAAGGATGGATTTCATTAACAAGCAACTGCTATTATGAGATACTAACTGCTTCTACTGGGGGCTTTTTGCTAAGGTGAAGCCTATTCTGTCAGATATACAAGATTTATGTACTTAGTAGAAATCTAAGGTTTGGTGGTTTTTTGTTAGTTAAGTACTGAAGCAAATCAAGAGAATATTTTTGCCTTTTTGTAGTAAGAAGTGCTTTGTAATATGCCTAAATACTAATAATTTCTAAATGCTTATGTAAATATGCACACCATGAAGATTGCTGGCTGGAGGGTCTGACTTGAGTGTCAGATTTGTTTTTGACTGTAGTGTTGGCTTTCCTTATTTAATATTTTATGATAAACTTAAAAGATTTACAGCTTCAGGAGCTGGTGAGAATCATAGGACATTTATTTTCATGTGATATTTAGAGGTTGGAGCTCCAGTCCCCGAACACTTTAAACATATTCTTAGCTTTAACATCTGGACTGAGAACATCACTGGGACTGGTTCCCCTTGCTCTGCAGAATCAGGACCTCAGTGTAAGTGCACCAAATTCAATAGAGTTGAATCCGGAGCACTTGTAGGGAGCACTCTGTCAATCTAACCCATAAATAAATACTCCTCTACTCCTGAAGCCCTCTGAAGCTAATGCATGAAAAACAATGAAATGCCTGAGCACTCCAGGCTTCTTGAAAAAGCAGAGCCAGGCTTTTGTATATATACGTGTGTGTGCGTGCGCACATGCATGTGTATGAAATAAATTAAAACAACTAAACAAAAATAAATGTTTCTAAAATGGCAGCTGTGAGTTATAGTCCAACAGACTCCATGACAAGCCACCAGGCAAAAGGGCTCTCTGAGCTGCACAATTGGTCCCCAAGGGACATGGCGCCTCGGAGAGGACAAAGCAAGAGCTGGGAACTCTCGGCTGTGCTTTGTTTTGGCCTGCAAGGCTTATCAGACCCATGTTGTGATTCATTTTTCATCTGCAGCAAGAAGCTTGCAGGAAAATTTTACCTTTTTTTTATTTTTTTTTTTTCTTGGGGCTGCTACTTTTTTCACTGGAAGTTGTAAAATTACCGCCCTTTGCCAGATTTGCAAATTCACAACGGAGGATATACCTGATGTCACTTGCTAATGTTTTTAAGGGAAACAGGGATAACTTCTGCATCTGTATTGTGTGGCCACCACGGAGTCTGCAGAAGTCAGAAGGAAGTGATGCTCTGCCATGTGTGTGTTCTGAGTTCGTGGGAGTTTTTCTGTGGAAAATATTAGACTCTTTCGTCCTTTGTCAGTGTGACACCAAGGCTACCTGGTTATTATTGCCTTGTCCACTAGGTCATGCAAACATGTAAACAGAAGGCTCTCTTTCCTTTAGAGTGAATTGTATATAAACTATCTCATTGTCTGGAGGATCACATTTTATGTGGGATATTGCCCAATTATATTCATGGCCATTCATTTTGTAGGGCTTGAACATCATTCACATGGGGATCCCCTTGTTACTGGCTTTGAAGTCTCTACCATGAAGACTAGTTTCATCAATTTTCCAAACTTACTGGTCTACAAATGACCCAATAAGGTCATTCATGGCAGTTCATTCTCCATACTGTAATTGCTCAAGCAGACCATAGACAGTTGTTTTGTAGGCTTAAAAGAGTATCTTCATTCTCAGCAGCAAAGGGGGCTGAACTCCATTGCAGTATGCAGGCACATTTGCGTCAAGATAAATTCTTTTAAGTCACTTTAGCAGAAAACTGCTTGAGCTTTCAAAGTTAGTATGTTCTGTGAGCTATGAACATTAACCAGTCTTGGGAGATACTGAAAGAAACTTAAGTGCCTGTGTTTAATTGTCCTTCCTGAAATACCTTTTTATTACACGTCCCTGTTGTTCACTTAATTTCCTCAGTCTAGCTCAAGTTTTACTTTCTTTCTTGGATGTGTTGACAGCCCAGGGGCTTGGTTGTATCAGGGAACATTTTGCAAACTCTTAGTGAGATGGGTCAGGTCAATTTTAATACAGTTCCAGCTCTTCCCTTATGGTTAGTGTCCCCAAAGACCAGATGCAAAGAAGTATGGGGACCTTGAGTGGATTTGCCTCTGTTTTTGTTAAATTATGTGTTATCCCAAAACACTGTTCCCTGAATTTTAAAGATGGCTACATCACACTGCTTAATTGGTGTTTTAATGATGTTTTATTTGATGACACACATAATGAGATGTCCGTGAGATTGTGTGATGCCATTGCAATAGTCCATGTAACTTCCCAGATGATTTTTACTCCACCATCACTTCATTGCATTCCAGCATCCCAGCCCCAGCTCAGCACTGGTCATTTAATCAGCTGCCCTGCTGAGATGAGTCCTCCTGCTTGACTTCACCTGAGCAGAGGCTCAGAGCAGAATCAGAGGCTGCTTTTCCACAGAAAGAGAGAAGAATCTACAATATTGCAGAAAGGCACAAAGAAAAGACTCCTTTGCATTCTCTGATCAAGCCTCCTTAAGCGATTGTTTGCAAAGGCGCTTTCACCCCCTGGTTTCATCTCGGTGTTGTTCTAGCCAGCCCGTGTAGGCTTCCTCCCACCGGATGCTCACGCCTATGTCTAAGCTCAGTAACAAGCTGTTATCCAGCTGTGAGCACCGATCTGCTTTGCTACAGATTTCCGGGTTGCTCCCCACCACCTGAGAAATATCCACAGAGAACAGGCAAAGGCTAGTTTCAGCTTGGCATAACCCAGTTCTGCTGTGACGCTTCTCTTCACAGAGCACCATGGCATTTTACAAGGTTCAGGAAACAGTAAGGCATGAGTTTTGGTGGAGGGGAGGTGGAGGTGGGCATCACTGCCAGAGCAAAGCCAGAGCCGCTTGATCCTTCCAAAGCACGCAATTCTGTTTTTCTGAAGGCTAGATAAGAAGTAGCATAACATGTAGAATTAGCACAGATTTGCTGCTTTGTCATTAAAAGTGGGTTTGCTGCTGGGGGAATGTCTGTTTGTACTGTCAGGCCTTGGCTCAGCGCGAGCACGTGCTGCGCTAAAGCAAACGAAAGGGGAATTATACAATATTGAATGTGGACCTGTCTCTAAATGCATTGAAAATGTAGGTTATTGTCTTTTGGCATTTCCTAAAAAGCCTCTTGAGCTCCTGTTGGCAACCACTGATATTGAGGGTACTTTTAGCTGTTTAAGTCTTCCTGTTCTAACAGGGGTCAAAGGGCTGTAAAGATCTTCTCAAAAGGATATAGAAGGAATCATTAAAAGGGAGGAGGAAGAAAGTGACAGAAGGTCAGCCTTTTTTTTTTTTTAATGGGTGCATCCCCGAGGGGGTCAGACACAGTTGTGCATTATACTCCAGCTCCAGTACCTGACTTTTAGAAACCTACAGCAAATCTTATTAGCACTTCCATAAGCATAAAATACAGGACAGAGCCCAATGTTCCACGCAGAAGTAAAAGAGAAAAACCATGAAATAAATCAATTTAGTCTTTCAGATGAATTTAAATCAACATAGTGCAAGGATATGACCAAGATGAGGACAAATACTCAAATATGTGGAAGGCATTTTACAGTCCCTGGGTAGCGTGTGCATGTATCTGTGTGTGTTTAATTCCCTTGTTGATCTTTTTTTCCTTAGAGACAAATTTACTGTATGCTCATTGCTATAGCATGTCATGTAGCTTTTTGTAAGGACTGGTGTAGGGCAAAAAATTTACCTTTTTATGTGACACAGCCAAACAGGATTGTGAAGGGTTTCAGTGATTTCTAGACAGCAAGCAATAAACTGCGTTTGCACCCACACACTTACTGCCTAACACCCCATCTGGTAACATTTCCACGTCTCCAGGAAAGAAATCAATAGCAATAATCTGTGAGGGCCTCATAGGGTGTATATTTTTTTATCGCACTGCTATTTGGAATTTTTTTCCTATCTGCTTATACCACTAGATTGTTCTTTTTTTGTTAGCTAACACTGAAATCTTGGAACCATTATTATATTTTAGAAAAAGCAGTAACTAACACTGGGATCAGAATAATATATTCTAAACACTCATATTCAATAATATCACGGTGTTCAGACAGCAAAGTCCTATTCAGTGAAGGTACTGAAAAATCTCATACAGTAAGAACCTGTGCATTTAAAATGATATGCTAGCACACTTCAAAGACTAGCATCCTAAAAATTCATGATTACTTAAAGATAGTTTATATTAAAAGGGAGTGTACCTCCAGCTTTCATCTTGCTCCAATGCAGAGAAGAAATCGTCCTTATATTCTGAAATTTAGAACTGTGTCACTGTTGGTTTTCTGTGTAAGGAGGAAATATGATGCTTTGTTACTGGTCTTATTTATTGCAGACCTTGTCTGGAATCTAGTATTGAAGCTGTGCTTGATGAGTTGCTGCCTTGAACTTTTCCACTGATCAATGCTGGTGCTATGGCTGCATGAAAGAATAGCTTTCCTGAGGAGAAGCTATCACATGGGAAACACACTACACAGTAAGCTAAGAAATCTGCTATAATCTTGTATGCTTAGGCTTAGAAACGTGTTTCCCAAAAGAAATGGTGATAGTGAATGACCATTTAAAAACTGAGATGTTACATGAGCAAGAGGTCAGGTCAAGAACAGGGAGGTATTAAAAAGAGAGAGAGAGAGAGAGAGGGAGAGAGAGAAAGAAAGAAAGAAAGAAGCAGAAACCCTCCTTTCACTAACATGATAAGACACAACTGGACAAAATGCACAGCTGAAGAAGAGGCCATTACAGAGCCAGGAGACAGCAATCATATTTCTTCTTCTCCCTGCAGTGACAAATAAAATGTTGTTTTGATTTTTGCTGTACAAATAATAAGCTTTACTTAGAAAGTGTAGCTGCTGAGTTGTTCTCCCCAAAAATATTTTTCACCTTCTGTCCTAATTGCAACACTAGAGGAAAGAAAAGGAAGCAGTTCTGTAATCAGCATGTATTTTATTTACTCTCATATTGTCCTATGCATCTTGCAGTGGGGCTGGGATTGGCAGTCTGAACACAGGCATGGCCTTTGGAAGTGGGATTTCAGCAGTGTTGAGCATGGGCAAATCTGTGTCTGTGCCTACCAAGCCTTTTCCTTTGTGCCAAAGCTGTCAGTTGTGCGACACCGGGGGTTTTTTCACATAGGGAATACACTGTGCTGGACTCACTGAAATCCTTTCTTTTAAATTGCCAAATCACCATCTCATTTGGTTACCAGCAGGGCACATAGCAGCTCTCTCAGTGCAGTTGGCTGTCTTCAAGCCTCCCTCTAAATAAGCCAGTTGTAACAAAAATGAGTTTACATTTTTGGAGCACTGTTGCAACAGAGATCCCACGAAGACTAATTAGGTAGATGCACAGGGTGCCTTTGGTTGTAAGCAAAGATTTTAATATAGTTTTATTTCTGAAGTTAGTAGCAAACCTAAAATCTCTGTATGAGCTAACCTTATTACTGCTATAAATGACTGCTCTTACCTCATTTTTGCCCCTACAGTTCACATCTTGTCGGTCTTGATCTGCATTCTGAAAAGTTGAGAAGCCAAATCTCAACACTGAACAAATAATAATGCTGTGAACAAGGATTCAGTAGATCTAATCGCTGGTGGAAAGGATAAATGGGAGTGAGAATCCTGGCCTGCCCATGGATATTGCAAACAAGAGTCGCTGGATTTTTTTTTACATTAAGTAGGTTCATAAGGATGGATTTGGGCAGCTAATCTTTGATTTCTGTTTATTTGTTTTTAAAATCTTGCCCTCGATGTCCTCTGCTCTTCAGGTAGGTAGAATGAGAAAAATAGTGCTCTTCTAATTCACATCGTCGCAATAAAAATAAATCCATCGTGACTGGGGTATTCAGGTACCATGGGAATGAGGGCTATGTAAATACCTCAGTCAGTGGTTTTTTACCTGGGGTCCCAGGACTATGAGTGAGAGCACTATAGAAGATAACCAAGGATAGCAAACCTATTGTCAATTGGCTTAAATTTTCAGTATAAGGGTCCCTACCTCCAGTAGAAGATTTTAGAGGTATGAACATTGAAGAGATTGAAAACCACTGACATAAAGAGGCAGACAGACCATTACAGGCACTAAGAGCAGTATATTCAGTCAGTATTATCTCAGTCAGAACATTTGAATCTTTTCTTCTAATACTATTGAATTTAATTTGGTAGTCTAAATTAAAACACAAGAGTAAAAACTTAGTGTTTTCAATAAAGTTATATTTGAGCTCAGTCTTTGATGATAAATAAGCCATTCACTTATGTACATCTGCCAGAGCATTCATAGGAAGCATTGGGTTTAAATGAGTTGTGACCTTATGAGACAGTCTACTGTTTGGAGACTATATAGGTGACTGCTGGGTTTTGAGTCTTGACCTTTCTGTTTATATTCATCATGAATGTGCGGATACTTTTATTCTTTCCGGAAAAAGGCTGTCAATCTTCACACTAATTTTAATGCCTGTGCAATGCAGAACAGTGGTGGATCTTAGCAATAACAATCACTGACTGACTAAAATTAACTAATTCAGACTGCTATGCTAAATTGAGTATGAGCGGGTTTGTTTCAGGCTCGGCATGGAAGCACAGGTGCAGTCAATAAATAGGGACACATACGGTGCCTAAATACACTCTCGCTCATAGTGACCTCCCAGAAAAAAGCTCTGACAAATCACTTGTGACTTTCCAGAGCTTGTCAAGCTGCTGTTCAGTTGATCTGTATTTCTCTAGACTGGAAGTGACAGGAAGAGGCACTGATGCTTGTGAGCTCGGAAAGGACTTGAATTCTTATCCCAAAATCATGGTGCCTTCCAAGGACTGGCCGTGTAAACAGCGCCTGACCCCTCAGCCAGGGCAAAGGCTTGTCGGTCTCTGTCATTCATCACATCTCCTTCCTTACTTCTGCCACAAAAGTTCACTGTTGTTCAGGGATCATCTCAGGAGCTGTTATACCGTCTGCACCATGAGTTGGGGATGGCCCTCTTTCCCCCTCTGCCCCCCCCAGGGAGGCTCAAGTGATCCCCTTGGAGTGCAGCCTGGGGCAGATGAGCATCCTGACATTGCTTCTGCCCCCAAAGCTGCTGAGATACCCCACTGCTGGGAGGTCCCAGCTCAAATCACCCAAATGGCAATGTAGAATATAGCCTAAGATTATGATGACCGCATTCCAGCCATGGGATGCTGAGGTGCCCATGGGGCTCTGGAGCAGCCGCCCTTTGCCTTGCTGGGACAGGGGCACAGAAAGAATTTTCCACTGGTAATCTCCAAAAATAATGTTCTTCTATAATTTTAACCCAGTCTAGTGTTGAATAGAAAAGGAAACTTCTGTCAGGGCTTTGGTACCCTAAGCAGAAGAGCTTTGTGCAGGCCAGACATCTGATTCTGTGTGGCAGAGCTGTCCTGAACCCTCATTTCCCTATGGCCATGGGTTTTACGCTGGCATCGCCTGCTCTTCCCCAAAATCCCTCCCTGCTTTTGCCAACCCTCCTGCCTTCTCAGACTCTTTCTCATCCTCACTGTTTTCCTCCCAAATTATATCTTCATGTATAACTTCTGTATCAGAAAAGCCTCTCCACGGTTCTTCAGAGGAACTTCAGCTGGGGAAGCAATTATCTGAAGGAAAAACAAAAGAGAAGGGAAAAAAAAAGAGAGTTTTCCTTGGTTGCCAACTTTCCAGGAACCAGGTCAGTCCTAGCAAGGATACACAAAGGTGTTTTTCAAGCAAATATTACAGAGCTCTTTCACTAAAGGCATATTGGCTTAAAAGGGCTCCAAACCCTACTGATAACTGAGCTTTCACCCAGAATTGTTCAAATCAACGCAAGTTATATTGCTCCTTTCTCCCATGCTAGCCCAAGTAAGCTTTTATTACCTTCTATACCCTGCCAAAGTCATTGTGACCCCAGTCAGTATCCAGCCGTTCACTGCTGGCAGCGCTTTTCTACCTGCCATGCCCTGTACAGAGAATTATGCACAAGCAGTTGCTTAAGCAGGGTGCAAAAAATACCACTGTGAGACAGCTTCAGAACAACTTCACTTTCTTGTTTCTGCCAATATCCCCATCCTTGTTTGCTTTACCAATGGAAAAGGGTAAATTAAATTATAGTAAAATGTCTTCCTAAATATGCTTTCTCACTCCTCCTTCATGTATACAAGCGCTGCAGACATAGCGAGAGATTATGTATCCCAAAGGAATTTGGTGCAATATTTTGTAATTCTGATTGAAATGTGTTCTGTCTGGTCCCCATAGTTTAATTTAGAACAATTAAGGTTCAGAGTACATGAGCTTGCAAAGCACATTACAAACAATGGCTGCAGAATAAACTGCAAATCAATCCACACTAAATCATCCTGAAAATCCCTGCGAACACAACAAAGAGGTCTGGATTCACAGTCTTTTAATACAATCTGCTCTGTCTTTGTAGCCATAAGTAGTTCAGCTTCTTCCTTTATGGAAAAATGTGATCAAATTATTTCGAGTTTGGGGTTTTTTTGGTTGTTTGTTACCTGAAATAAAACAATAAAGAATTGTCCTATATGTGTTTATGCAGGCATGTCAAATCAAACCGCAAGAGAGAAGCCGCTGCTGTGCTCCGTTCTCTGCTTTACCTTGCGACGCTTATTTCTAATGATTGCCTTGCTGCTTTCATACAGGATATAGATGAGCAGTGGGTACTAATATAATTAAACCTGATAAGAGGGTGTCCTGAATATCATGCACGTGCGTGCACAGCCTGTGTAATAGGGCTAGTACATGTCACACATCAACTTTCTATGATTTTTACATTACCATTATTACACTGGCTGACACCCATGTTCTCTGCTTTTATGACAGTAGCTTTTCATTAATACTGTACTTAAAACATTATTTTAAGTGGGGTGAAGTCAGGTTAAAAAAAAAAAAAGTAAAGCTCCTCTGATTTCTGCAAAACTAAGATTTTATTTCCTGTGTGCGCAGACTCTTAAGTCCTGAAAGCAGTAGACAATATATGATGTTTTTCAGCAGGTAGTCTCACACAGCATATTCCCATATTCAGATGAACAGGCACACATGTAGATTGAATCACAATCATATGCAGCCGTTGAGAGAAAACTGTGGTTTGTTTTGGTTTTGACTATGAAAAGAGCCGGAGCCTCGATCGGCAAGGGTTCGTGCACGGTCTCCTTTTCAAACCCCGGACAATAACCTATTCCTCACAATCAAAGTTCAGTGAAGGGAAATGGCTTCCAGGAGAGCGCAGTAGCCTGGCCAGCCCCAGAGCAATCGCACTACGTGACAGAAGGCAAAGCAGGAGCTATCAGGATAATTGCCTCTGGAAATGACCACAGGGGAGGGCCTGATCCAAAACCCCCACCGGTCAATAAGAGGCTATTGCTGACGTGGGCTCACATCATCAGTTGTTATATCGGAAAGATTATTTTCCAGGACAGTGGTTCTGATTTGAATGTTCTTTGCACAGAGCAACAAATACAGATACCCAGCCACCGGACGAGGCAGGGGCTGATTTAAGGCAGTGATGAGGCTGGCATATGGCTGACATGTTCATCAGCACTTCTCTAGGGCTCACACCATCTCTCCATAACCCCACAGGTCTCTCCATGCTTGCCTTAGTCATAGTAATATTCAATGCTGCTGATACATAAAGAAGGCAATAAGACAAAATTATGTTGATATTTTTCCACATTGCCATTTTGCTGCATCCTGCAGCATTTTGTGCGGTGCACTGTCCTCCCGGCATGGGCGGGGAAACACACAGCCTTGTGTGCCCTCCTCGCAGACCGACACAAAGCCCATCGCATCGAGGTCGCCATCCCCACAGAGCAGATGCAGGTTTATGGATGTTTGTGCTCCACGCAGCGCAGTTGTGCCAGGCCTGTCGGGTGTCCCCTGTGATGCCTCCCACCACTGCAGCACCCTAAGCGGAGTGCAGCCCTGAGCCCCAAAATGCCCTCGGCACATGTCAGTCACATCCCCATTGTGTTCAGCCCATTACAGTTTTTACATTTTCCAGTGAGGGCAATGTACAGCCTAGCTGAGGCCAATCAATACGCTCCAGGACCATTATCCTATAAAATGCCCACTTATTTTAAAAGGGGGTGGGGGGTACAGACCTTCAGATCTGATCCAGCTCTGTTAAAGTCAACGGCCAAACTTCCATTGATTTTCAGAGGCAAAGAGTTGGCATGTGCTTTAAAATATTCACAACCCAGGAATAATAGCAACAAGCAGAAAAATATAGAAGCGGCATCCTCAATCCATGTACTATGGTCTGCATGATACTTCCATCATTAAAAATAAACAATCAGCTGTTTGGGAGAAAATAAGGGTGCATAAGCAATTGTGCATTGTAAATCCCTCAAAGCATTGGCAATGATTATAAGGGCAAGGCATAAAACCTGGTAGGTGTTTTATTTGCATGTTCTCACACTGGTTTCTGAACCACTTTTTCCTTCCCCCTAGCTAGCGCTCTGCTCATCCTCGCTGTTGTGCTCATTAGTCTGGTTAAGCTGCACTGCAGGATTCAGATTGTTATTTTAAGTAAAATAATTGAATTAATCTGGGATTCCATAATTATTCCTTTTTGGGAGATAAACATATTTAATCTGAGTAAAAGAGTGTTTGTTCCTTAACCTGGGAGCCCTGGATTTTAAGCAGAGCCAACAGATGATTTTCAGAGAGGTATTAGCACAGCACTTCTATCTGCGGTGGTGTCTGTGTCATGCCCCTAATCCTGCACCACTACTGTGCAGAAACAACAGGGAGTGCCGAACTTGTAAAGACCTTTAGGAATTAGGTAACTTCCTCCAGGGTACGAAGCTCTTCTGTCAAAAGTTCCCAGCATCTGTGGGGTTAGTGCTGATTTGTGAGGATTGCATTAACTGATTTTCACTGTCACGGTGCCACTGGTGAAAAGGGAGATGATAAAAGACCTTCCCGATGAAAAAGTGCTGCCATTTTCATTTCAAACAAGGCACTGGCATGGTTATTTTAGCCTTATGTTTGCTGGGAGAGTATGGACGAAAAGGGAGCATCAGCATTTTGTTTTGTAGCTATGGAGCTAATGGCTGGTAGCTCCTGGCAAGCCTGTCCTTCAATGCTGGATCATGGGGACAACTGAGGAGGGGTCCCTGCCGGGGGCTCCCCCCAACCGCGTGGGTCACATAGGTGGAGTGCTGGGCATTTCCCTGGGAGCTGTTCACACACAATGGTGATGGGGACAAGCTCCAGATGGTGCGGGACCGGGGGTGGAGGGCGATCACTCTTTTCCTCTGGAAAAGGTTCTAAAAATTCTTCTCAGTTTGGAGCAATAGACACACAGCTCCTTAGCTTCCTGGGAGCTGCGCACCAGGGCTGGTCTTATTCTGCAGCAGGGCTTCTGCTCCGAAATTTTTCCTCCCACCTGGCTTGGGAGAAGCCCTGTGGCTGAGGCTGCCAGCCGGCCCGGGGCAGCGTGAGGTGGTGCATGGCTGTGCAGGGCTGCAGAGTCCCCCACCTGCCCATCCCCAGGGGCCAGCGCCGCTCCCTGCCCTGAGCCACCCCAATCTGGCCACACTGTGCACATGCACCCAAGCTTGGGTTCACGCTCTGCTCTCTGGGTATCTCTGAGTCTGTGTTTTGACTTCATTCAGGAACATGTCTGCTCCCTTTTGCTGTTTCTCCTGTAAGTGCAGTGGTGCTACAGCTTCTTGGGGTTCCACTATGGAGGAAACATTTTTATCTTAACAGCTGGTGACCCGGCAGGTTTATATATATGAGAGGACACTAACCTTTGGTCTAAATATTTCACCCTTGTTCTCAGCTCAGAGAGGGATTTTTGTTTTCCTCTAAACATCTGTGAAATACTTCTTAGCCATTTTAGAGTCCTCCACACTTGAAGCGACACTTCCTTCTCTGTGAGTAGTATTTCAGATGCTTTTATACAAGAAGTAACATCAGATGACTATTTGCTTGTGTCTTTTTTAATTACACCAGTCCTTGAATGAAGTGCACAGCCAGCAGGGCCTGTCCTACCTCCTAGGTGAGTGCCTTACTCTCTCAGCGAGATGGTCATGCTCGTGCCTACTCTCACTGCCTCTAGGAACCCTTCCAAATTGCATTTCTCAACAGGAGGGGTGAAGAGCGGTTTCTCTCCTGGTCTCCCCATGAGCTTTTCCCCTAGAAAAGTACAGTTCAGTAGCCATGACACCCCCATATACAAGCCCCTCAGGCAGAAGAGGAGAAACCCATGTCTCCCTCCACCTTAACCACAGGGTTTCTCTGGAAAAGAGTGGCAACACCTCTTCCCCCAGCTGCATGAAAAGAAAGAAGAGACCAGACAGCTCAGGCAAGGCTGGAGGGTACGAAGGAAAGCACAGCAGATGGAAGAGCATCCCCTTCTTGGACCCCGAGAGGTGCTGCCCTGCTGAGCCTGGTTGCACTGGAGGAAATTCTGGCAGCGTGGAGCTGCAGCCACTCGAACTTCAATTTTGAAGATGAAGTTTAAGCACCTCAGAAAGCAAAATACAACCAGGTGGTAAATTCTGAGGATGGTATTTCTGAAATCAGGAACCTGAATTTCACCTGAACCTCTTTTTGGATCAAACCTTTGACAGCTTCTACAAAACATTATATAAAAATTAATTTTGTTGGATTTGATGGAGTTTCTACATGATTTGAGAGTGCTGTCATGTAGGAATGGACATAAGGACATGCTTAAAACTTAAGCAAATGCACAGAGGCTCCTTTGAACTTGAGGGCCCAAGAATGTCTTGAGACTTCTCCTGGCTTGACCTGTGCCAGCAGGAACAGAAGGTGGGTCGTCTCTTACTCTGTACTCTATCTACTCATTTTGCTTGTTTTCCTTCTCCTTCAAAGTTGCATTTTAACCAATCAACTAGAAAACTTCCAAGCCATTAGTGTATCCCAAACAGGAAAGCCATGTCTACCCATCGCCAAAGAGCAGGAGGAGAGGGCACAACAGCAACACATCGGGGTCCCGGCCGGTGGCCTTTCCCCTCGGCCACCACCACACTCTTGCCAAGAGTGACGGGCACTCACACAGGCTGTGGGATCCCTCCCATGCCACGCCCTGGGGTGGCAGACCTGGTGGCTGCCTGGGCTGCTGCCGGGTACAATACTAATTTCATGAGGGATTTATTGGAAACAAGACTTCAGATTGAATTATGGTGTAATTATGAACTGGTTTTGTGTGTGCTACAAGACTGGGCAACCTGCCACTGGGCACAATCTACTGCGCATCAAGCAACCATGGGAGAACCTGCCAGTGCTGCCAGCCCTCCCCTCTCCCTCAATTAAACACTCCTTCTGACTGCCAGTTACACGAATTAAACTGTTTTGGCGTCATTTACAATATCATAAGTGAAGAGCGACAGGCTGAAACCATCAAACACCCTCAGCTTTCAGCAGCCTTATTCCTGCAACGACCATATGCTTGCACACAGTTGTCTTTCTCAGCTGATCTGCTACAGAATTAATTGATACTCAGATTTTAGCTTTAACATACCAGCTGTTAGCTGTAAAACAACAATCAGGGCTGCTCTTTAATCAGAAAATGTACTAGCTACCTTAAGCGTCTAATTTTTTTGACAGCTATGAGTGATTGCTTATGCTTACATGATCCAGGCATAATTTTTAGACAAAGTCGAAATACTGCTAAATGTGCTGCTTAAAAAAACACATCCCCCTCTCTTTTTGGCCACATGATGTTTGGCAGTTGGCAGAGAGGCAGACGTGGAGCTGAAAGATAAAGGATGAGTCGTCGTGACAGTGGTGCAAGGCAAAGGACCGGATTCCCAGCTGGGGAAACCCTGCCATGGCCCACGCTGGCCCTGGCTCCTGCCAACAAGCACCCTGAGTCTGATGTTTCTACAAATATCTGGGAAGCCTCCTTGGACAGCTTCTCAGCTGGTATAATAGAGCACGAGTGATTTACCCCAGCTGGAAGACTGGGTTTGAATTTGGCAAATACATTTAACGAAGAATGACTGGTCTTAAAAAGCAATTGTATCACAGGATAAACTAAGCTGTAAGGGTGTGAATTGGATAGAGAAGTCGGTTTTCGCAGTACTTGGACATCTCACATGGGCAGTCAATTTCCAAATTTGGGCACCTAAGTCTCAACACATTTAAAAATATAGTATTTCTTCTCTTCTTTTGTTTTTGCTGATCTTTCATCCTGCTTAGAATTATATTTTTTCCTTGAGTTCTAATAAAATGAGTTAAATAATTAATGCCACAATCCAATAACTGATTATAGAATTTTTTTCAAAATTGCATGTAGCACTGTTCACATACTAAATCTTTTTGATTAATGATTTTTAAAGAAGGCTTGTTACATCCATAATGTAAAAAAGTAGAGAGATGTAAGCTACTGAAGTAAAATTCCAAATTCCTTTTATGAACGGTAATTTATTTTACGAGCTTGATTCTTGATGTGTATGTAGGAAATACTAACACGGAAGAAATATTCTAAAGAAACTGCACATAGAAGCCTCCTCTTCCATACCCCCCTGAAATCTAGTTTATGTCCATAGGTGAATTGCTGCTGTGAAGCCACTGCAATTTGACTTTGTACAAAAAGGGTCATTGAACAGAAGGTCAGGCAGCTGGCCATTTCCATTTCAAAGATGCTATCAAAAGGGCAAGAGGCAGTTCATCCAGCAGCCCTTTAGCAAACAAGATTTTCTCCTTTCTCATTTATGATATTTTTTATGCTAAAATAGTTTATAGGCTACTGAGAGAAGGGCCTTGATTCATTTTCTTTGGAAGGAAAGTGGACTAAGTGGAGCTTGGAAAGGACTTCGGTTCAAGAAATCAGAGGAGCTTTTGAGTAATGAGGGGCCATTTGGTGTCCACTTATCAAGAGCCTGGCAGTAAGGCAATAAATCATTATGGGGACTCTCTGCTTCAGCTGAAGACAATTGGAAAAGGTAGCTCTTTTATTACAAATTATGGCTTATCACCTCCTTAATGGCAGGCCTCAGCTTTACGAATACTTGTGCTTATTAATCAAGCTAAACCAAACAAGTGCAGAAAAGTTTGGGGATCCTGCATGCCAACGTGCTGCCACAGAGGGAAGTCCACCACAAGGTTTCCAGCGCTGCCTGACAGCCAGAGGCACAATCCATCCCGCCTGCCAGTTGCTGACAGCTCAAATGATACTGGTTCTTCTGGGATTAGAGAATTGCCTCTCGCCAACGAGCAGCTAAAATTCGCCTATTACAGTGATTTAAAAAATAGGCCGTTCCTCTCCCAGTATTTAGTGCACTTGTGTAGTGGGACAGACAGAGCCAGAGGTTCTCATCGATGCCTTGCCCAGGCTGGTGACTCTTGTGAAAGTGCCCCTGCTCCTTAGGGGGTTGGTAGCTTAGTTGGTCATTTTAAGAAAAAACAGAAATGTATCTTGCTCTTAGGAAAAAAAAAAATGCTTAAAACAATTTAGGTCCCATATTTTACTCTACGTACCATTCTGCCTGTTATCTCAGAGTGCTTTTACACTGCAACTTCATGGATTTTATTTCACAAATACAAGGGGGGAGAAGGCTGTTTTAGCAGCATGCTTTGGAACTGAAATATCAGACTTCTCGTGGGCAGGAGGCGTGAGTCCCC
Source organism: Fregata magnificens (assembly GCA_013389945.1). Classification (NCBI taxonomy): domain Eukaryota; kingdom Metazoa; phylum Chordata; class Aves; order Suliformes; family Fregatidae; genus Fregata; species Fregata magnificens. Next base: position 25,732 of record WAAD01004007.1, on the reverse strand, counting down.
GGCTCCACCACGCAGCCCTTGGGAGAAGCAAAATACAAATATTGAAATTTCTGAAAAGCGAATAAAACAACCTTTCTACACAAATAAGTGTGATAATTTTAGGCTTCAGTAACTCATTATTTATCAATGGAGAGAATGAAGGATGATTTATGGGGCAAATTTTGAAAGCGGGTCCCCACTGCAAACAGACTCCTGACCCATGCTTGGGCTTGTACATGCAAAACAACTGATAACAGCCCAAAACTCTAGTGAATCTTTGGTCATTCTCCCAGGCCTTGCCATGTCAGAGATAACCGAGTGAGCTCACAGCTTCCTCACCAGCACAAATATTTTCAGAAGCATGTCAGCGTAAGTTCAAAATATGTCACTGTAAAATGTTTATACAATATTGAGCTGAAAACCTATCAATATATCTGTGCTATACCAATACATCCTGATAATAAGAATCCTTCATCACAGCTGGTCAATATTTATTGGAGTAAATCAACCCCTTGCCAATGTGGAAATGGAGGAGTTCGTTACCCGAAATTGGAAGAGTTGTATATTCAATTATAAAAACTAACAAGTTAAGGTGTTAGCTACTATGCAACGACATCGCTTTATTGACTTGATGGAGCTGCATCAGTTTCCATCAGATAAGTCTGGTCTTAAAAGCCTTTCCAGAATATCTGGGAAGGATTCGCATGGCCTTTACACAGCGTAGTTATACATGGCAACGCAGCCAGATGTGCAGTGGGCAGAGTGGTCCCCTGGCACATGGCAGAGGAGGTGGCACCAACCATCAGCCCAGTGAGCAGCACCCCTCTGCGGGTGAGCCCCCTGCCCTCCATTCGGCCCCCCACAGCAGTGCCCACCGGCACCCAGAGGCACAGGAAGATCAGTGGTGCTTGTCGGCGAGCCCTCCTGTAAGGTGTAAGGGAACGTGTTGAGGCCCCATGGCCAGGGGCAGTGTGCGAGGGGAAGATCCTGGTGCTTTGGGAACACTTCTCCCAGCTGCTTTGAGAGCATTGCTGCTGTGCTCGTGCTGCCCATGTCCAGCAATGAGACACAACCCTCGATGGAGGGTGAGTGAGATCAGGGATGTGGTAATGGAGGGCTGGGGAAGACTGCACAGAGAGAAATGAGTAAATATTTTCTATTATCCCTCCATAGCTTTATCCCTGTTAACAATATTGATTGTGGAAAGTGAAGGTGAAGTATACGGTTTTAAATACAGCTGTTGCGAGTCATAATTCAAATAAGGACATTTCAAACATGTCTGAAGCATGGCAGCAGCAATCAGCAGCACGGGGCCACTTGGAAATATGGCCACTAACAGTCTTCTGAAAAGCATAAGGCAAATTGCCAGCTAAATAAGAGCTAGAGGAGCACCACGGCCTGCTGTGTTTTCCAGAGTGGCAGGTGATGAGTTTGTTCATGGTGTCCTTTGGAGAAGGAAAAGCATTTCCCACTGGCTGGTTTCTCCCATGCCTCTGCCCCACAAGCTCGGCTGCTGCTGCTCCTGCCTCCCAAGGCTGCGGAGGAGAAGGGATGTGGTGCCGGAGGCATCACTGCCTCCCCCAGAGGTACCCCTGCCCTGTGCCGCTAATGACACGGCTCCGCTCCTGGGCAGGAGCAGCAGCTGATGCTGCTATTGTTTCTTTGACAATAATACAGATTTTAGACTTACTAGTCACGGAGACATTTTTCTTCCACTCTTCCTAGCGCAGCATAAGCTACTTTGACACCCCAGGGACAGGCTTAGGCACAGCTCTGCAGCGGGTTTGGTGCTGCGGCGATGAACCTGTGACCCCTAGCACTGCTGTGGACGTGCAAGTAAATTCAGAGGGACCAAAGGTAACTCTGGAGCTCTGTGTTCTCTGCTCATCAGCTCTGCTTCAGCATCACAGCTACACCTTGTGCCTTTAGACTTAGCTCAGTTTCCACTTGCCAGGAGGGGAATGAAGAAAAATGTCAAGATCTGCAAATGTAGCTAGACCTTAGGGTGCTGCTTCCCCCACCAGGGTGAAAAGCAGGGCTCCTCTGGGATTATTCACAGCAATTATAAAATGAACCATGCGAAAAACCTCTAGAGTAACTCAGCAGCTCTTGTTTTGCTTTGTAAGCGCTGGAAATTGTCCTCAGGTGTTTCAGAGGAGCCTCCAGGCAGCACTGAGTTGTGACTCATTACCATAAGGGATGTGTGTTTGGCATTTAGGTAAACCTCCGGCTCTATCAGGTTTGAAGGTACTGTGAACATCAGACTGTCACCTTTAAGGCATGATAATGTTTTCTCCTTAAAGTTCAACCGTGGTTTTTGCACCCATCAAAGTCAATGGGAGTTTTGTCGATGGAACCATGCTTATGTAAAAATACTACTGAAGAGGCAATTATTTTGAGGTTTTGTATTTTAAAAGTGTAAAACAAAAAGACCTTCCTTTCTACAAAGCAATAACATGTCAGAGAACCATAGACTTATAACCAAGGATCTATACCAAAAGGAATTTCCCCCTGTAAAGGGAAAAGCTAACAAGAGGTTGAGAAAAGGTCGACGAAGCTGTACAAAAGGGTAAATATTCTGATGGTTTCCTCTCAAATGCATTGATATTAGGTTCAGAAAGAATTCTCCAGGTATGTCTGGTGCTCAGTTTTCCAAGTAAATACTGCTTATCTCTGCATTTAATCCAATGTAAGACCACTGGCTGAAGGTCTGAGCAGTTTGTGAAATTTCACCTAAAATTTTCAGTCTTTTTTAGTATGAATTCTTTCAGGCTGCAGAGCTGGAACAATTGCTATTTCATTATATAAAATGAGAACATTAAACTTGACAGCAATTCCAGGGCATAAAATTTCAGCAGATCCATGGAAGTGGTAGAGCAGCTATCTTTGACCTTTGGTCCATCATAAATGGGGAAAGATATGTTTGTCTGAAAGGGAGAAAGTATCATGGTTCTGGAGGCTGTTGCTGCTTTTGTTAACATGGCAGCCTTCTGGTCAGCTGTGCTCCTCCAGCACTGGCTTGTGGGGCTCACACAGCCAACAAGGAGGTATACTGAGTGGTATAAGGATGGAGGGGAAAATCTGAGGCAGAAATACCAAAACAGGTCGGCACCAAACCCTCTTGAGGGAGGCAGGTGGGAAGAGCACTCTGATTAGGCACATTAGGTGTATAAGCTATAGTGAGTAATCAGCGTGATATGCCAAAAAGCAGTCATCAAACAGGGTTGATGAGTGATTTGTGCTGAGCGAGCATCAGTACTGAGCCAAAGATCCGAGTAAGTACTACCTCTGAGTCCTACTTCAAAGAAGTGTTTTGAGGAGCTGGGCACAGAAAGTGTTAAGGAAATACAAAGTACCAGAGACTTCTGATTTAGCTTAGGGTTGAGGTAGGTCCAAGTTTCAGGGTATAAATAACAAAGGAAGATCTAAATCTGTAATATCCTCTGCAATCCTCTTTTTTCCCTTAGCTGAAGAAGCTATTACCGCTCATTTGCTTATGCTGATCAAAACCTCATCATACTCCATCCTGGTCCTCTCCTCTTTTGCTCTCCAAGAGGCGCTCATTTTCCTGTCTGACTGCCAAGCATCTAAGCAGTTTTTCCCACTGACTCTGTACTTAGGAGAGTGATGAAGCGGTATTTTCATTCACAGCTTCAGAGCATCCCCCGGTAGGAATACATTTTTCTTGGGTGCTGCATGAGTGTCCCCTTGGTACACTCACTATGACCTCCTGTTGCTATCAGAGCCGTGGTACTCCTATCACTGATCTATAAGTATGCTATGATTTAAGGGTTTTTTAAAGCCCCATAGCAGCCGAAATGGAAAAAAATAACTCCAACAGTTTTGCTGCCTTGCAAGGAGAGAGCGTGGAGAGACGTGGGTCATCCTATGGAAATGAGGCCAAGACAGACAAAATGAAGCTGCAGCCTCAAAAAATCAGCAGAGTTTAGTATGGGTAACATTCGCCAAGTGTTCCCAGCTCCACGTAGGCAACCTGACCTGCAGCCCTCGATCATGCAAGGTGCGTGCCGGCAGGGACGACACTGCAGAGCAGCCAGTCACCTCAGTGGTCTTTGGAAAAGTCCTCGGCCACAGCCAAGCCTGCTGCCATGTTCCCTGCCCACATGCAATCTTGGCACTAAAAATGACAGTCCACGAACCCAAGGTGTGGGGAGCAGGTCCGTGACCTCGTCGGGCTCAGAGAACACCAATGCACAGCAGCGGCGGCAGGGGAAACAGCTGCTTTGTGGGTCCTGGGGAGGCCACGATGCACCCATGCAAGCAGGGGCCCCTCGGGCAGCCCAGCTGTTGCCTTAGGTGCTGATAGCACCTTCCTCCTGCAGCTCCCAGACCCTCTCCTGGCTTGCTGCTAGCGGGACATGGTGATGATTCCCACTCTTCATCTGCTAAGCCTGCAAAGCGAAGAGAATCCCCTTTCTGCTTACACAGTGTTTGACCTGCCCGGTGCCCCGAGAGAATAAAGCAAAGGATGTGGGGCGGTGCAGGGCCGGGGGGGGGGGGCTTTGTCACCTGAAGGGGGAAAGTGAGAGAAAATAGTTAAAATGGATTTAAGGCTGAATTTTGCCACCAGACCTGCTTCGGAGGAGCCATAACCTGGTACCTTGTGTTCCTGCAAATTCTGTGAACATTGAAACCAGTGAATTTGAAATGTTCCTAATAACACATCAAATATTTCACATGGTGCTAATGACAGATGTAATATCACAGTTAAAATAAATAATTGGTACTTTTAAAAGCACTATGTTATTTCAACTGTGTTCTTATGGTTCAGATGTTTCTATGGAATAGTCATATTTTCTTCTGACACCTTTACAAGTTGGGTTCAAAATGTATCATTACGAAATATGGTCAGATGCATTAAAATTATAATTAAAAAATTGCTTTTCACCCTGACATGAAAAATTTAAAGCTGGTACCAAGGAACAAAGTACTTTAACCTATTGGATAAAAGGAAAGCAATGTATTATTTTAAAAGTGAATTATTTTTCAAGAGTTTATTTTATAATGGTATAATGACATTTGTGAAACCTAAAACAGAAATATTAGTTCTCACAGTTAATTAGCTCTTAGAGGGAATTTTGCACACCCACGTTATGAGTTATAATTGCCTGTTTCTTGGTTCACAGTGAGGACATCAGAGGGGAAGTAGCACCCCCTAAAACCTGTGCAAAGACCCCCAGCTGCCTTAGCGGCAGCACTAAAGATGATAGGGGCCCTCCCCGCTCTGCTGCTCCCCGAGGCCACCACGTCCCTCGAGCCGCCACGAGCTGCGGCAGTCCCTGCTCCTCACACAGGATCCCTCCCTCCCATTTCATGGTTTTGCAGTAACCCTCTCTGTAGTGGTACAGTCAGAACCATATAAATGTGCAAAGTCAGGGTTTTTTCCACGATCACCAACTAAAAAAATAAGAAAAGGGATTTTGCTCAAAAAAGGTTGCACAAAAGTGTTAATTGCGAAGGGACTCAGTGGGGGAAATACGAGTTTTAGGAGCGGTTCTCCTAGAAAGCCGCGAGGTTATAGAAAGTGGGAGAGGATCGGGACTGACGTGGCTTGGAAACCATAACCAGCAAACCTGTGTGAGCCGAATGGTCTCAAAGGGGAGAGACGGTCACAACCCAGGCAATGCAGAGAGCCAGAAGAGGGTGCTACAATATCTAATTATCCAGAGAACTTATTTAAATAACTTTGTCTAATATTTCTCTGACGGGGCTGTGAAGCCCTCCATCTGTCATGTACACAACCCAACTGCTCCCGACTGGGCACCGATCTAAATTCTGTTACCTCAGGGGTCGGTGGCACCCCAGCAGTGTGACACGTGTTACTGGGCTAATGCGGTTTGGGTTGGAGACTGCGTCCAAGGAGGAGAAAATGCAGGATAAAGTTACGCTGAGAGCTGTAGGCTATGTGGAAAACACCTCCCTGGGCCCCATCACTTCCCTGATCACCACCGCCTGCTTTACACGAGTTGTACCCTTTACTGCATCGATGGTTTCAGCATTTGGAGGGGAGGTTTAAGGGGAGGCAGGGGACTGTTGCTTAGTTGCTCTATTTTTGCTTGTCATGTAGCGTTATCTCCAGGTAATTATTCCTCATACAAGCAACGCAGTTGCAGAAATGCTGTGGTGTACTAGTGATAGTCCAGATAATAACAGAGATGGCTGCTTTGCATCTCATGATCCATTTTAACTCATCTAATTTAAACTTTCACCTGACCAAGTGTGCCATAAAATGTACTTATAAGACTTATATCGTTCATTACTTCGGAAAGTGCCAAATACAGGAGGGTGGAACGAGCCGCTTTGTAGATGGGGAATTATCTATCCCTGCTGCCAACTAGGAGGGTGCAAGAAAGGACAAACAGCCCAAGTCCCAGTGATGACATGACACAAAAGCCAGTCAGGTGCATTTATAAATAGTTCCTGTAGGTGCAGGCTTCAAGTTTCTCCTCCCTGAGACACTGCAGAAAAAGCTCTAGTCCATCGAGCACCTTGCACTGGGCATCTTGACTCTACAGTCTATTAACAGGAATTCTGGAAATCGAAATAAGCATTGAATTAGCCCAATTGCCACTTCTGTTAGTAAGTAACTGTAAACTGCTGAGAGAGCAACCAGCGTTTTAAATGCGCAAGGAGAAGCTATGGTTTCCTGTCCTCAGGAGCTTTGCCATACAGACAGATAAAAGAAGTCAGGCACAAGATGTACCCTAATATTGTTTGCATGCCAGAAGCCTCTGTACAGTAATTACAGAGATGTATAGAAGTGTCATAATTATTAAGAGCTGTCAGCGTTTCCATTACAATCCCCTTTGCGCATGGAGTGAGCCTCACATGCCTCAAGACATGATGGGCTGGAGGCTGCATGCAGCTTGCGGGTGCGTGTCTCTTAGCTGCGTCGATTTGGCCTCCTGGGGTTCTCCCTGGCCACCCAGGTGTTCCTAATGCACCCGGTACAGGAGCCACTCTGCACAGGCGGGGCAGAGAATTAGCTGTTCCACATTGGGTTTTAATAATATACTCAGTTCTTGTGGACCTTGAAATGAATTATAACAAGGAGTATGATGTTTAGCACGTCAAATTAAATCTCAGGTGCTGGGTCTGAGAGCTCAGGCTGCTTCCCTCATACAAGCCTAGTGGCACTGTGCAGCAGTTTCCAAACAGAGTGAGTCACAAAGCAGCAATGGAAGTTGCTGGGATATATTTTTAAAGCTTTTACTTTTTATTTCCCAATTTTTTGCAGTTTTTCAGTTTAGAATTTTTAAGAGTAAACGCAAAAAGAATCAGCAAACTTTTTTCCCTGCTTTTTGTCAGAAAATTTTATTATTGACACACATGAATACTTTATAGGAAAAAGATGTTGCGGGGTCCAGTCTGATTTGCTCTCCCACACGCTCTGACCTGGCACAAGATTCACAGTCTTTTTCCAAACGTGGAAACCTTCTATTACCATTTTTTGGAGATGATAATTCTACTGGTGCAGAGGGTTTTTGGAACATGGGAGACTATGCAATGTTTTAATGCCAGTATTATGCAGAAGATTTGGAGATACAGGGTGAAAATAGAGTGGCTTTTCTTGCAGGACATCATGTTTCTATTCCCATTCTGTTATAGCTCGCACTTGAATAAATATGATTTGATGCATACTTCCTTATGAGGCTAGTATTTTAAACCATGTGTTAAAATAGACTTATTATTAAAAAAATCTGATTTATTGTTCTTGTTCTGTTTGTTCCTCCGGTGTATCTAAATACAGCTTTCCCTCCATAGTAATCTGCACTGATAGCAAAGCTATGCAGTGGAAGAAAAAGACTCAAGATATTACATATTCTAGGGCAAGATGTGGTAAATAAGATGCTATTGAAGCTGGCAAGTTTGTTAAATACCATGGAGACATAAACAGAAACTGCAGGCCCTTTTCCTTTCTGGTCCGTAGGGGAGATATAAGCATGGTGCAGATCTGTGGAGTCTCTCTTCAGCATCACTCACAGCATGACATCAACTCCAGTGTTCACACGCACCGCAGCAGGGATTTGCTGTCATCTGAGGGGACCTGCTTTCATTACTTCAGTAAGTCCAAAATTGACAGGAAAATTAGGAGCTGATAACCAAAAGGCATCAATCTGAAACTACAATAACACTAACTGGTTTAGAGAAAAAATATTAGAAATTCCTTTCAGGTTGCTCAGGGAGAGAAGGTGAGGGGAGTTGTTTGTGCTTTGAAATACCATGTTATTTTGGGGGCAGATTATGTATTTGTCACTGGTGAACGACTGCCTCAGCAGAGTGACTTCCATTTGTGAGCACCATTTGCTGCATGAGGATCCGACCCCCGGTGCTTGCTGGAGTCGTTCCTAGTCCATGGCTGCAAAGCGAGGGCACAGCCACCCTGCCATGTTTCCCCAGGCTGAAACACCAGCCCCGGGGTTTGAGAGCCGCTGGGAGCATGCAAGCGGATGCGAGGGCTATCTGCAATTGTTTAGTGCCTGCTCTCTGTAGGCATCGCGTGGGGAATTGAGATGCAAAGACATCCTGCCAGTGTCCGTTTCAGCTCAGCCTAATTGGCTGTGGCCTTTCAATCAGGCACTTCATGAAGACACTTAGGAGTGTGCCTGCTGCTCTTCTGCATGGGCAAACTGGAGATGATTTGAGCCACAGGTTAAGAAGGGATGGGCCACCCCACTGCCATAATCAGCCCTCATCAATCACCGCATTCAGCGTGGACGTAGAAAGGCTGAAGTGCAGCTAACAAGACTTTGTCAGTTAAAAGCTAGAGCTGAGGGTATCACAAGTGTTAAAACACTCTATTTACTATATGTGAAGGTAAAGCAATCTATATCCCAATCGCTGGAGTCATTTGAGGTGCACGGGTTGCTGACAAATGTGGATGGACAGATATGTAAAGATGATGCGTCATGAGCTCTGCTGATGAGTTTACAGCAGAAGCCTCTGAATTCACATCAAATGTGTCAAAGGGTGACAGAACTACATCACACAAACTCTGGCAGTTTAATTTGGTGTCAGCTATTAGTGTTGACTTTCAGCACTATTGCCGCTCAGTGTTTCTGCCAGCAAGGTGACATAGCCTCACAGATTGCTAAATTTCTTTGTTGTAAGAAATAGGGTTTGCTCACTGCACAGTAGTCCTCTAATAGAGGAAATCCAGAAGGTCAGAAAACTATTTTGCCAGGATACAGTACTCCATTTTGTGACCTAGACTTTTCATTACATTATTTTTGGTTAAGTATTTGATAGTGTCACTACACGGAGAAAATGTCTATGTCTTGGGTTGTTTAATTATTCTCAGTTGTTTGGAAAGGTCTTATTCATGTTACGGGTGCTGTTCAGCGATGCTGGAATTTACCAGATGCACCGGAGGACTGTGGAAGTGTGGAAGGCTTTGAGAACTGAATTATCCATTCAAAACATTTTTCAAGGCAAGGTGGTGTTTTTAATATGTTTTGCTCATCAATCGCTTCCTTTGGACATGGTTTGGGAGACTGACAATAGACCCAAAATGGAAACATTACAGCTTCCCCTTCTTCTATCCCTTCTTAGCTATTGTTGCTGAGTCTTGCAAAGCATTGAAAAAAAGAGGAATAAAGTGAAGTGAAAGGGGGTGAAGTGGGAAAATGAAAGCTACACTGCTTGAGAACAGAAAAGGTTTTAGGGGAAATGCATCCAAACCCAAAACATTTCAAAATGTCTTATGTAAAACAGTTTCCTTCATCAACAGAATAGGGTGGGCAGAAAGAACAGTCATGCCTTCTAGAAAGACTTAAAATGGTTGGTATCCAATTGCATTTCTTTAAAAATGTCCAGTGTGAACACCCAAGCGTGAATGCAGGCGAACCCAAACACCCCGCTCCAGGAGTCCCTGCCGGGCTAACGGCGGGGGGGTTTGCTATGGTGCTCCTGAAGCTCGAGATGAGAAAACACAGCTCCTGTTGCAATGAGATTGTTTAATACATACTCTCTATCATTCACCAGCGTAAGTTTAAGCAGCACATAAGCCACTTTGACACAGCAATATATCATTCAAAAACAAAACCTGTGCACTCTGCACCGGGCATGGGCAGATAGATAGCTCATCAGAGGGAGAGAGAGTCTTTCATCAGCTGCCTTTCACCGGGTGATGACAATAATCATTTCAACACAGAGTACACAACCTAGAGTGATGAAGGCAGCAGAACACATCTGGCCTGATCTCTTTAATACCGAATATTTTAAAAACCTGAGAACATTTGTCGGAGTGGTTCAACACAATGCCTTAGCCATGGGAGAAAATTTATTAAAAGAAGAGCCAAGAAAAAGGAAGACAAACTGCCTGTGACAGAAAAGCATGGCTTGTACTGCATCCAGCTCTGGCTGTGCTAGTAACTTCACACTGGGGATGTCAGAAGGCCAAAAAAATTTTACAGCTTTTAGCATCTGATCCAAAACCAACTGAAGTCAATGCAAAGCTCCCATGTATTTCAATAAGCTTTGGCTTGGTACGCCACAGTTACACCAACTGTGTGCTGTTCTACACAGCAATATTCAGTCCTTAGATTGTGCTTGTCCTCAGGGCATAGCAAAATCCTGTATAAAGGTGGTCAGCATCGTTCCTGCAGAGCAGTGAACTTGCTTGACCGAGGTCACCCAGAAGATTCAGGGCAAAGCCACATCTGGAAACAGAAAAACTCTGAGCCCTTAGGTAGTGTTCAAATGCATTTGGGTTGCTTCCAGCCACAAAGCAAGCTGCCAGATCTGGAGGGGCTTTGCCAAGTGTCGTGTTACTTGCTGGCAGCTCACAGGTCCCATATGTGTGTGATCCCGTGCGAGAACTGCACGTGGATACCTCCCAGCCACAGCCTGGATGGACATTTTTGGTCTAGAGCTCCAGGACAGTTTCCTGCCTGTCCCCTCCATTCAAACAACACACAAGAGAAGGAGGTAAAGATGTCGTCCATCTTTTGTGCTAGCCAGTAAAGGACTAGGAGTATGGGAGGAAGGGCTGCATGATGGGACACAAGGGCATGAGCTTTCTCTGCCATTCAGAGCCAGTGATATGCAGGAGAAAACAGCCTATCAAGAGCTAAGATCACTTCTTAGCATCTGAAGGGAACTGAGTGGACATGCACACATACAGGTCCTGGGACATACTTTTTCTTTCATGTGAGGTACAAATAATGTCCCAAAGAAACCTGTTTGCATTCAAGTTAAATGGCAATGGGTATAATTCAGGTTCTTGATGACCTTCTGGCAAGTAAGAGAACCTCAGCAAGTCTAGAGATAAAGCCCTAAAACACAGCAAAATGATGTCTTCGAGTTTCTCCAAGGATTTCTTTACAGTGTCATCTATATACAAACCTGTTCTCTGCTCAGCAGCAGGAGTTTTTCATTTTCTGTATTCGACATAGAGCTTTTACTAAAAAACCTCTGTTAAAAAGTCTCCTAAAAGCACAATTAAAAATGGATTAAAAATGAATTAGTGTATTAACATGCAGGTCAGAAAAAAAGAGGTGGAGAAGGGCATAATAAACAAGACAATATGAAGAAACAAAGCTAATTGCCAGCCGGGGAGAGCCATGCGGCACATTCCTAGTAAGCTGTCTGTCTTAAACCCTCTGGATCAAAAAGTGATTAATCCTACAGACAAATGTAGCCTTGATGGTAGAGATACGCAAAATCCCCTAAACAGAGCGGTGCGGTGTTATGCTTACTGTTCTGAAGGCCTCAATTAAAGGGTCTTTAACTCCAGCCTTTCCCATTACGTTCCCTGACATACCAGGAAGCCCCCTCCTCGTGGCAGCCCACTCTGAACCTCAAAAAAATGCTCTTGGCAGTGCCAGATGCTGCTCAGCCAAGCTTTAGCTCTCCCTCGGCAGTCCCCTTCCCTTCCCTGGGGCTGAATTAGCTGTCCCAGCTGGTGCAGGGAGGAGCGGGCACCCCGGCATCACCCACCACCTCAAGTCTCCTGCAGGCCCCTGAGCTGAGCAGCTCTACAGGAAGCCCCGGGCACCACTGGTGGAAAAGCCAGGAGGCGCGCGGGAAGGGGCACGATGCAGGCAGCAGCAGCGGGAGGGGCTGCAGCAGCCCCTCAGCATGCTGGGGTGTAATGCCACGTACTGGCTGCCTGCCGACATGCCGGTTGCGCCCTGTGCATAAGCAAGCTACAGGCAGGCAGGGGCGGCTTCTTTTCAGCCTCCAAGAAAACCCAATGCTAGAGTGACAAGGAGGAGGGAAGCAAAACCAGGTGAGTTTCTATGGCATTGTTTCTACCCAGAATCGCAAAATTTTAACCCTGTGGGTTTTGTCCGTAAGGGCCACGTGCCCGTGGGATGGGACCAGACAACGCTTGTTGGCATGTGGGGATTTTGTCCCCAGGAAGGGACATAGCCTGACCCCAGTCAGAGGCCATGGGAAGAAATCCCCAGTATTGCCTCAGCTCGCCCACTGGGCAAGCACTTGGGAAGCCTGAACTGACCAGGACTTCCTTTGCTGTGCTAGATCTGGCTCCTTATTAGTCTCACATTGTCTTGTGCTCAGCTCTAATCGTCCAGCTGTGCTGAGCAAAAATGTTTTCTAGAGCACTCTTCTGATCTCTGCCTTTAATTTGATTATCTCCAAGGCTGCCTCTATAAACATTTTCTTTTTTGTTTGTGGATTTGCACGCTCTTCGCTAATACTAGCAAGCTAGCTGCCCTGGGCAGCCCTGCAGAGCCCACACTGGCAGTTTGTGGGGCAGCATCTGCCCTGAGCTGCTCCCCTGCCGTGCACAGGCTCGCCCGCCGCCTTCCTGGCTGTTGGACCTCTGCATGGAAATACGGCCCGAAGACAAATTACAAATGGTTAGATGGAGCTTACTGAGAGCACTTTTTCTACAAAAAATGTTTTTGAAACTGAAACTATTTTAGACGCTTTTTAACTTTTTTTACATTTTTGTAAGATAATACCAAACTCCTGAAAACTACACTTCAGGAATCAAAAGATCTCAGGTTAAATGTAGTTGAACAAAAAAACTTCTCAAACAATTTACACATTGAAATTAATATCTACATTTAGATATTTCCTGGAAAATATCTTTTTTAAAAATAGAAGCTATTTCCCTCTTTAAAAAATACAGAGAGCTTTTTGATTGTCTCTGCTGGATTTTTTTACTCAGCACATCTCCTTTCTGGTTTATTACACATTGTGTTAAGTGAGTCCTTTTAGACTCATCAGTACATCAGTGGTACAATGCACTAAAAGGCTTTAGAAAACACATCACTAAAAGTATGGGTGCTAGAAAATGGTCTAGGCACTATATGGCAAAACACGGGACTGAAAGCCTTTATCGAAACTAGACACCAGTTAAACAGGTCGTTGCCTTGCCAAATCTCAGCCTCCTGGCTCTGGCCCTGCCGTCCGGCACTGGGTGAACGCTGCCAAGGGGTGCATGGCTGCATGACGTGGCCTGCCAGTAGCGGGCACAGCCACTGTGGGCAGAGCACACCCTTGCCAGAGCACACCAGGAGCAAACTGCAGCCATGCTACGGACATGGGAAGGTCGACCCACCTGCACCCATCTGTGGGCTACCCCACGGCCTCACTCCCAAATCAGCAGCAGCCCCGACGCTTCTCCCCACTGTGATCCTGCAGCAGCGGCTGCCAAGGATAGTGTTTGCTGATGGCTCCGGACTCCCTTGGCTACCTCTCGCAGTTATTCTCAGTGTTAAAGAAATGCTCAAAACAGACTTGCTAATAGTGAGTGAAAACACAGAGATGTGAAGAAAGTCTAAGCAAGCACCTTCATTGATGGAAAAATTAGGATGTGAGTTACGTGGCCATGCTAGGGCTGCTCAGAAATATGAGGCTTGTATGTCCGAGTTCAGGGGGCTTGAGCAAACAGCCACAAAAAGGGGGAGAATCAGCCCTGTGTATTCGATGCCAACATTGTGGGAGGTAATCGGTGTGAAACAAATGCATTGTTCAAATGTTTCTCTCCATTTGCCACCCAAAACCAGAATTTCTATGCTTATAAATAAAATCCTTGCTCTGCACGGTGCGAGACCCTGAACTTTCCTGCAGCACTGTGCTATTTCACATCCCAAACACTGCTCATCTACTGAACCAACTGGAAAAGACAGTGGTTCCCAGGGGAGGAGAGCAGGGAGTGAATACCTTCCTGACCCCTACAGTTGCTCATTTTATGCTGTGAAACATGAAATTTGATTACTCTTATCATTAGCTTAGCTCACATAGCTACAAATGTTATTAGTAGCCATAAAATTATCAAGGCCCTTTTAAAATCCATTTTTAAAGAGTGTGTGACATGTATTAGCAGATCTGAAATCCTGATTTCAAATACCCTCACTCGAACATCAGAAACAAAATGTCGAGCTAAGCAACAGTGACAGGGCTTGAGAAGCGCTAATGAAGAGTGGTGCCATTGCCTAAGAGAAACATTACACATTATTAACACATTAGCCCACTAAGGCACTGTGCCAGCTGTAATAAGCAACCAATTTGGCATGCTAACTCAGATACACAGGACCATTCAGAAAGTCTTCCTCCATTTTTTTCCTCCCCGGTGGACAAACACATGGTGCAACCTGTTCTCATCTCCCTAATGCCCAGAAAATCACTGCTTAGCTGTGCCCTAATTCCTGTGCACGGTTGGTCACTACACTATTAATACTTTGACACCGATCTTTCTGATGCAAGGTCCAGTTCGCAAATTGGCTACATATATTATCCGTGCATGGGAGTGTGGGAGGGATAAATCATATTCATTATTCACATTCATGAAATTCCAAACACATGGGAAGTACTGATGGTGTCCTTGGGGAACTAGAAACAGCTTGTCAGAGATATCCAAGTAAAAGGGGTGCAAAATCAATTATGAAAGGAGGTGTTTCCTGGTCTAACAAGCTAATTACTGTACATCAAGTCACAAAGGGAAAACTGATGCTTTTTATTTTTTTAATGGAGGTGCTGTCAGATTAAATCAACTTGGAAGAACGACTGAGTTTAATGTATTCCCTCAGCTGATGCTCTCTTTAACACATTTACATATGCAAACATGTTAATATTCTGTCAGAATCCATGAAATAGGACTGACAGGGCAGAACCTAACAAAATGGTTATGTGACCCCGCTCCTGCAGCTTATTTACGTCATTTACATACGCTGGTAACTCCAGCTCAAACTGAGAGTGATTGTTTGGGAGTCACTACTGTGAAAGCAGGAGCATCTCAATGGGGAAATGACACATCCCTGCTGCTGGAAGGGTCCATTTTAGAAGGCAAACCAAACGTATAAATTGCTAATGAACTATCCCTTCCTGTCCAGCACAGCTAGCAAACCTGCAGATGGTTGATTCCCCCTGGGATAAGAAAAAGGTGAAGCTGGGGTATTTGTTAGATGGCTTCCAGGTTATCTGCCAGGAGAAAACAGCCGTGTCGTGCTGCCTTTTCCACAGCAGAAATCACAGCAAGGGGTATTCGCTGCCTGCCTCTCCCAGCCCCTCGGCGAGCCCGCACTCAGCAGGGCTCCCTGGCTTTCCTCGGGGCTCCTGCCCCAGTGCTTGCCTAGGACGAATGTGATGCTTCTTTGCTTCCCTATATCCATTTCTCCAGACTTCTCTGCTTTTCCTCACAGACCCACAAGCCTCCAAAAGCTAGCAGTCAGCAAAAGATCCCTGTGCACACAAGCCTTTGCATCGGGCAGTGAAGCTCACCTGTGTTAGGGGTCGAGGCACTAATGTTTCCATTTGCTGCTCTCCAAAAGATTAATTGTTTTCATGCAACCATCTGCACTGGAGGCAAGGGGTTACACCCTGCCCGCAAAGATACCATGTGCGAGCAAATACCCAGAGAGCAGTGTACAGATGAAGGCTTGCACCTCTCAGGCATCCAGCTGCTTCCCCGGCACGATCCTTTCTGCAGCATCAGGGCCGGGTGGTGGTGGGGGGTCTGCGTTGCCTGACATGCCCAAGAGCCCTTGCCTGCAGGCGCTAGCCAGCTCCTTACCTCTGCCAGTGAGCACTGGCCTCAGTGCAGTGCCAGGGGCTGCAGCAGCTGCTGGATCAAGAAAAGGTCATGTCACCCCACGTGCCTACAGGACAGAGAACCCAGCCCGGTCTTAGGTCTCACTAACTCATCGGAGTGGGCTCAGCAGAAAGCAACTTCAGTGCTTTGGACAGGCTCTCCAAAGCTGGTGGCCAAACCCCCCACAGACAAACAGCTTTCAAGGGAAATGCACAGGCTGTGCTCTGTGTCTGCTGCAGCTCTGCTGACTGGCATTTGCAGGCTCCAGTGTGATGGCTGCACCCAGCTGTGTCAATCTGTTTCCACCTCTGAACCAACTATAGCTGAAAGACAGATGACCTGTTATATATTTTCTTACCTTTAACTATTTCCACATGATCAGAGTGTTTCTAGGATATAGATAATAGATCCACTCTTGAAGTCTTTATCAGGGCTAGGTTGTCACTGGTCCCTGCAACACCAGGTGTACAGGGGAAGATTAGAAGGAGCAATCAGATTTCCATTTGTTCAGAGCAAAGGCAGGAGAAATTTCTATACTTAGAGGTGGTAACAAGCTGCTTTCCATTGTACTCACTGGGCAAAGCTTTGCTCTAAAAGAGCTGGAGCATCTCCCACTGCACACCACCCACCTGCAGAGCAAGCCAGGAGGGAAGGTTGCATTTCCCACAAGGTGTTTCTGCTTGGTCACTATTGCATTGCTCCTTCGAAAGAGGAAGGCGATCAAGCTCCTCATTCAAGCCAAACTCCCAGCATAGCTCCACCTACGTGCAAAGGGAGTAAGGATTCAAAACCTGGTCCAAGGTGAGCCAAACATCTGTTTATCTGCCTGTTGTCTTCTCTCCTACTGAGTAAGCATGGACAACACTAGGGAAACCATGTCATTCATAAAGTGGATTGATGTCCTTGGAGCTGTTCAGCTCCTTCTTGAGGAAAATGCACAACCTGTGTCTTACACTCAGATGGATTCACTCACTTGTGGAATTTATCCCTTGATACCATTGTCTGACACAGGCTTTCCTTCACACACACATCTGCAGACAGCAATTTCCTATTACAGATGCTGCCCATCACCTCCATGTTCCTTTCTTCCACTCACAAGGAATTCAGATGTAGGCACTTCAGAGCAAACTGGGATGTCCGAGGGAGTCTGGCCCCAGCTTGCCTGTGGTTTAGCACAGACCCAGAGGAAGGGCCTCGGGGAGAGGGCAGAGTCCGGCCAGCAATCCTGGCCAGCACGCTGTGGCCCAGGCCAAAGGCAGGCTGCACAACAGAGCCTTTTTCTCCAGGCTCTATTTTCCCGGTGCTCCCTGGCAGTGCTCTGCACAGTCAGAAAGGGGAGCGATGTTAATGACGAGGGGCAGTCCCCGTAGGGAGGTGGGGTGGCTGAAACCTCCAAAAGTCCAGCCCAGAGCAGCCTGCATGCTTCCAGGCAGATGGGAGCTGATGTTGTCAGATGCACTGTGCAAGGACAAGCAGGAAAATGGAAAATGAAGGGAGTGTGAACTGCTGGGCGTTTCAAACCCTGCCTTGCCGGGCAATGTCCACTTGCTCCTCCACGGCTGGAGCAGATGAGTTGGGCCCCTGGGAGCTCTCTGAAGAGCCTGTATTGGCCCCACATGCTGAGATGCACTCTCCAGTGAATTCTGTCTCCTCCATAAAGGAGAAAATGGAGAAGATGGAGACATCTGCGGGGAAGCTGTCAGCTTTATTAGATACATACGGGTTTGGGGACGGAGCAGCGAGAGGATCTCAAGGAATCTGAGCTCAAAGAAATAAAGGCAACTTCAAAAGGCACAAGCAGACCAGCAGAATCGCTTAACAACAATAATTTTTTGCTGGCAATACAATTAAAAACACCTGAGAATCAAATCGGGATTCAGCCTATCCCCCTGCCTGGAATTGCAGCTGCTATTGATTCTGGGCACTAGATCTTAGGAAAGCTCCTCTGTAAACTCCTGACACTGGACATTGCAAGCGATCCCAGATGTGGAAGGATTTATGGAATCCCCATACTTTAAAATATGTGCAGATTAAAGACCGTGCTAATTCTAAAGCTAGAGGGAAATAGCGCTCACGCCCCCTCCACTCTCCTTGGTGCCAGGGTGCCATAGCAGTGCCACCGGCTGGCAGGGGCAGAGTGGGCTCAGCCTGGGGGCCATGGAGCCGTGGCAGCTCATGGAGTGCGCCAAGGTGTCCACAAAAGGGGACTCGGAAAATCACGTTTATAAATGCTCTATTGCAATCCATGTGAAATGGCTTAGCGTCTCCATCAGGAAATCTGGTGCAAATCACAAATCACCTGCAGTTAATAGTCCTTACCCAGGAAAGCCCTTTCTTATGACTTGAACTACCTCGCCGTGGCACAGAGGAAGGACGAATACCCTTCATCACACGCTGGAGGAACCCGGGTGCTGGGACCGTGTTGTAACACGCCGGAGCTCCTACATGCCCCGCATCAGTATTGCAACTTTTCCTTTCAATGTCATCCCGCAGCTCCTGTCCAGGGATTCCGCGGCAGAAGTGGGGAGACTGAGGGACAGAAATGGTCAATAATTGTGGAAAAAATGTGGCATTTGTGGCCTTTGCAAAGCAAAAAAGCAACCTGGTCCACCTCCCACCCAGCCCAGTGCCCCTAATACCAGGGTAACTATTGGCATTGACTCCAGCCGAGATGGGATCAGCCCCTTCATGCTGCCGGAATAAATGAGGCTGTTCGCAGTGGTAAATACCAGGTCGGCTGTGTCCAGAGAAGGTAGGTTTTCTTCTGCGGCAAAAGACAGGAGTGTATCCCCTCACTGTGTATACCTGTGAGTATCACTGCAAACAGCAGCATCACTGAATGCAGGTCGATGCCATATAATTTCCTTGTTATTTGTCTTTAACAAAACAGTAGTCTTTAAAGTAAAGAAATTAAAATCTACCTGCTTGAAAAGCTGGGTGTGCAGCCACTTGGTGAGGTTTGATCTTGGACAACGAATACAGCAAAGCTAGCTGCCAGCTTGTGTTCACACGCATCTCCGAATTGTCTGTGAGATCTCAAAACTAATGATCGATATGTTGTCTGTCGTGGTAAATGGACATTTTTAAAAGATTCCTGCTTCATAGTCCACAGAAGAATTTGATTTCCATACCTATTAAATAATGATAGATTTTATGACAGCAAATGTAAGATCTATCATGTGACTGGGATTAACTTTTGCTGATAATCCAATATCTGACCCTATAGCAAAGTAACTAGTGCTTCTCATATCTGGTGCAGCACCCACCCCTCTTTTGCAGCCTGAACTCGGGGCAGTCTCCTGGGCTGGACCCTCCCTTCCCCCGGGACCTTACCAGGCTGCTGCCAGCTTGTCCTGGGCAAGGGAGAGCAAGCGAGCACAAAAATACACCAACATCCCCTGCATTTCTAAATAATTGAGGGATGAGGGTGGGAGAGAAGCCACCCAGATTTGCAGGATCATTCCAGGATATCATTTCCTGTTCTTCTTTGTATTTTAATGTAGGGATTGATGTCAAGTCCCTGTGCGTGCCCAGGTAATGACAACCCACAGTTATTCCCATACTTTTTTGACACACCTAGTACAATATGAGCCTTCACCTTATCATGACACACTCTGCACTCAGGCAGGGGGTTGTTGCATGGGGCTGTGAGCCCTGGCTGTGCGGTGGCGCATGGTGTCTGCCTGAGCTGGGTACTAAAAGGCCAGGGCACTCTTCCTTAGAGGAGGACTTCGCTTTTTGCTAGCAGGTGAGAGGCAGAGTCAGAATAAGTAATAGATACCATAAGCTTCTCATTAACAAATTAACAAAGCTCGTAAACAGAAAGGCAGCTTCCCAAGGCCTGCTGCTTTGGATGAGTGGCACAGCTGCCACACAAATGCCTTAAAACTGCCAGACCAAGCCCTGGCTGAGTTGTTTGAAGCCCCACAGATCTCTGCATCACTCTGAATGATGTTTCCTTTTGCTCCTACAGCCTCTAAGGTGAATACCTTGTAAAACTGTTACAGCTAAGGGCATCAAACAGCTACTCAAGCCCTTCAGAAAAAGCAAAGCTCTGCAATTATTAACAAATACTTGTGATGTGCTACCTCATTGAAAGAGAAAACTACTCCCCTTCAGCAGCAAATGGTAAGTATATCAAACAAGAAAATCTATCAAATACTGATGCGATGAGAGATGTCTAATCTGTCCTCAAAATGAAGGCCATGGAGTTCTCTTGCTAGGTACAGACCCACTGGAGTGGTAAATATCTTGAGCTTGCACGAAGCAGAGCGGGTAGTTCCCATTGAAGGAGGGTGGAAACTCCCTCCTCATTGCCTTGATCCCAAGTCAGGAATCCCTCCCTCTCTGAATACGCATGAAATCTGCTTCAGGTGTTGGGTGATGTGGCCAGAGACCCTCTCTGAGACAGGGCAATGGTGTGTTAACATTCTCCTAGCCCGAGCAGTGCTCTGTCTCTGCCTCTTCAGCTTAGCCTCTTAGCACACCAAAATCGAGTTGGCCATCAGGGAGGCTCTCAGAAATTAGTTAGATGTGACGAGATCCCCTTTTGGACCCACTCGGCTCCCCTGAGGGAGGAAGGGGCAGGGAATGGGATGCTCAGATTGCCCCAGCCACTTCTGGAGCAAACGTTTACTTTAAATTAAGTGGCATGTAAAGGGGAGAGGATCCCTCTCTGGCTGGCTGCTAGGGTTGATAGTTAAATATTTATAATGTCTGAATTAGCATAGTGAAAGCTCAATTCATCAATTTGTTCCGGTCTGTTTGTAAGAAGGGGAGGGGGCGTCAGGCACCCTGCAGGAGATGCAGCCGTGGGTGGGCAGGGCAGGCGCGCTGCCTCCATCCCGGGTCCACAGTGAGGCTCCCTCCTGGCACTGAGACTTGTTGCCCCTGCACGCCCCTTGGGTCAGGTCAGGGAAGAGGCTGGCCACAGGGCAGGGCTGCGGGGATTCCTCCTCTCCTCCAAACCTGCCTGCCCGGGGGGCAGCCCCAGGCCGCTGGGGAGGCTGCGAGGGGCAGCCTGGCCAGGCAGCGCCAGCCTGGAGCTGCCCATGCGGGGCCCGGGGGGGGCGTGGACTGCCCTGGAAGGGTTAAGGCTTTTCAGGCCGAAATCCCCCAACAGAAGGCAGGGTCAGCC
>WAAD01004002.1:813687-1086905 GCA_013389945.1 Fregata magnificens | reverse complement strand
TGCTTTATATGATTTAGTAAGGTGGGAAGTAAGTGAGAGGGAAGACCAGGGATGAAGAAGAAACAGAATTTGGAAGGCACAGTGAGGAGAACAATTTGTTGAGTGGCTGCGGTGGCACGATGACTGATAAAAGCCACATCCAGCAACAAGTGAAGCTATTGTAGAAGAAGAATACAGTATCAGTTTAGAGTCCCAGTTTTAGAACTTTGTAGGAATATCATTGAGAGGTTGTGGTGTTTCTCTAAGCGGTTTTTCCTCAAGGTTTTGCTTATGGTTAGTAACAGCCAACTTTGTGCAACTTTGTGCAGTTTCCCGCTTGTCTTTTATACGGTAAAATCTGTCTCATCTTCTGTGTTCTTATCAGCACTGATGTGAGCTTATATAGCTGCTTTCAACTTTCCATTCATAGGAATAAGTTTCAGAGCATCCTTTCATTGTCCAATTGTATGGAATACATCACCACTTTCACTCTTCCTTTCTCTGTTATGCTCCTCTGCCAAGCAAAGACTTTTTCCTCAGACCTGTTTCAGATCATCATCCCCTATAAAAGCAGAATTAACATATTGCTACATTTGCAAAGAGTCTTTCATTTGAATGATGGAAAAGATACGTATATGNAGGCAGGGTAGAAAGCTCTAGAAATTGTATTATATAATGGTTCTGTATGCAGTTTCTCATTTCAGTGAATCACAGATGATAGTGGGACTTCTTATCACCACACTTATGTGCTGCGAATACAAATGTATTAAGATGAGTTACTGTGTAATTACGATTGCTCCAGACAGATTTATTATGAAGTTCCCAGATTGTTACCCCTAAAAAAGCCTGTCTTATTTCATGATAATTATGCAAACTGGTGTCATTTTTGTGCACAAGTTCTTAACTGATAATAAAGCAGGCACTCTGCCAGTTTAAATAAGCAGTAGAAATTAGTTACTCTCAAAGAAAGAGGAGATGGGAAACACATGATTTATGCTTACAAAATGTTCACCTGCAGAACACGCAGGTGAACGTTTTAGAGGATGAGTTTCAGATACAGAAAAATGGCACAGATGGACAGGAATACACAATAAAAAAATAAAAAAGCTACTGAAGTAGTTCAAACTGGAGGATATCACACCTAGTATGGTGTCCTTAAGTTTTGACTTTTAAATATTTATTTATTTATTTATTTCAGTGTTTTATCTGGGGCAGAGTGAGGGTTATAGCTCATTGTAGTTATTCATGCAGTATTTTCTATAAACTAAACTAGGATTTATTTCATCAGACATACTAGGTTCCTGTTATAATAACAAAAGCTAAATTAGAGCTTTCGTGAGTGGAAGGGCAGTGTTTCTAAATCAAACTCAGTGTCTGGCTCCATGGAAATTCATCACCAGTTTGTCAAGAGAAATAACCAGCCCAAAATTTTACCAGAAATTCAGAGTGAATCTGTGGATTCCGGAAGAGATCTGTCACTTTCTCTCCTGTCATGCTGTGTTTTCACATTCCTCTGCTGCCAGCTTCCGCTCAGATAAAGTGTTGAAGTACCTTTAGAAAGTCTGTCTTGACAGTTTGGCTAACCTGACCAGATGTGGGTAATATTGGGAATCTTGTGCTAAACCTGGACTAAAAAGGTTTCCACCGAATTTTGAAAAGCAAAGGAACTGGAAAATAGTTGAGATGAGGGTCTGGGAAGGACACCTTTTTTTGGTGCTTATCCACAGGCTCCCTTCCAAACTTTGGAGCTTTGCCAATTACTGTTTAAATCTGTATTCATGTCCTTTTATAAAAGTTAACATCTGGTGCTGATACTGACTTTACCAATGACTTTGAGTATAACAATAGCTTTCAAAATCTCATCACCTTTCAAAATAATATAAATAATTAACCTAAGAATTCATTGAAAATACACAAGGACACAACACGCCAAAAAGTTGTGAGAGCACTGACAGAATAGATATTGAAGAAAGAAAACATTTTAAAAAACCAGCAAATGAACCTTTACCATCTTTCAGGCCAAGTGAAGATGAAAACACTGAAATTAGTAAAAGTATAGAGAGAGCTATCTGCCCCATCTTCCAGGAAGTCATCCTAGTCTCACTGCATATCTGCCATGCATGTTCATCTGCACTACTAGTGAAAATGTGACAAATGACATCATGACTTATCCACAGAAATACAATGCCACTTACCAAGGTTAATGTGATCAGGAATGTCAAATATCAACAGTGCCTGTTTCCCAGTATTTGATTTTTTTATATCTCCAAATTCAGGCTCTGCATATTGTCAAAAGGCAATAGTTTGTCTGTGCCCTTAAAGAAGGATTTGATAGATTTGTTGCTCGCTTTTTTGGGTAGAAACCACAGTAGTTTTGCTTGTAATTTTTTGCTGTGCTGTGGAGTGTAAGTTCTTAAGTGTTTTTCCATATTTTGGAAGCAAGGGATTCAAATCACTTTACTGACTAAATAGTAGTTTTGACATTGCTCCAAATTCTGTCGCAGAGCGTATGAATAGACCTCCCTGAAAGCCTCTGTTTCAGCTCGTGATGGTGTAACTCCACTGGACAGTGAGCATTCATTTGTGCAAGATGATGTACGGCATTGCTTAGGTCACCAGTTAATGTAACCTGTTGTCACAGAGAACACAAGCACATTTTAAGAATCAAAAGCACATCTCTAAAAAAAAATGCCATTATTCATTATTTAGAAATTCCATAAATAATTGACTCTTGGCTAGGGAAGTGGATGAGGGTTTCATTGCAATAGCTGTTTTTTTTCTTTCGATAGAAGAGCAATGTATTTTTCTGAAATGGGTTTGCTAATGTATGTGTCATATACAGCCTGTCTGCTTTGAAGGAGTAAATAAAGCCAAGCATGTCTTGCTACACACTTCTGTCACCTGCAGTATTTTACACAATTCTTTCTCCCTGATAACTAATCCCAAATCCTCTTTGCTGCTTTTT
This sequence comes from Fregata magnificens, assembly GCA_013389945.1. Taxonomy (NCBI): domain Eukaryota; kingdom Metazoa; phylum Chordata; class Aves; order Suliformes; family Fregatidae; genus Fregata; species Fregata magnificens. The sequence goes on along the minus strand of WAAD01004002.1, from coordinate 1,083,961 downwards.
AGACAAGTCACGCTGAGTTTTTTACTTCCATGATGAAAGCAAGCTATTTGAAAACAAAGTTAAGTTGTTTACAGGGGAAAAAGTATTTTCTGCATTGTATTTTCTGATACATTTTCACTTGAGAGTCTCAAGTCCTTTAATTTCCTGGTGAATAAAGTTGCAGATTTATTTACATTTTTATATGTAAGTATAATTAAAATTTATATCTTTGGAAGTAAAGATTTGCTAGCTTATCAAATAAGACAGATTATTCTGATAACATTGGAATTCTGTTATTTATTGTCACATCTGTCCATATACTGAAATCTTGATCTCCTGGAAATGCCCAGCAGCATCAGCTATCCTCTAAGTATAATTTTGGATACTTGTGCAGCACTGACTGTGTGTCTGTGTTTCCCCAAAGTAACACAGCATGCTTGAAAGGAGGCTGCACCCATTGTGTTCAGCAGAGTGTTTTGACAGAGAGAGTTCCCACCATGTATAAAACTTTAAATTGTATTTTAAATTAAACTAAGCCTTATGTTGGTGGCAAGGAGACCATGTTGCTGAAAAGAGACATCATTTGTGACAAAAGCATTACAGACATTGAATGTCAGACACTGTAAAAGTTTTTCTTCTGCTTTAATTAAGTGAGTGCTTTCTCAAACAGCTGAACCTCAAAGGAAATCATGGTGATTCCCATTTTTCCACAAGCAGTTGAGCTGCTTTAAACTTTACTTAAAAAAAACTAAACTGGGAGTTGTTTTGAGGATCCCAATTTAAAATATTTTTCTAGGCTGTGATAAGGAAGACAAAATAGTTACCAAGAACGGCAGTAGGAATGAATAACAGTAGTCGAAGGGATTTTAGTTACCGTTGTGGCTACATCTGGCACTGGGTCTTTTGAAATACTAACTTAAAGAAGGTGAAGGAAATTTACCACTTTTTTGCCCCTCATTCTATTGCTTTTAAGATCTAAATTCCCCTTTTCCATTGTGTGCACATGCATTTTTTTAGCTTGAGTGACCACCTGGCATCCAAAGATCAATGGGAAGTGTTACACAATCATGTCATTACATATATTTCAACAAGCAGATGCTAGTAAGAAGACTTCTTCGACCAGCTTTTGAAGCTGTTGTCAAATTGTGGCTTAAACATCAGAAGAACATTCTGCAAATTTACATAACCTCTATAAAGCTTGAAAAATTAATTTATGGTGAGCATCACTCAGCACTCATTTCCAGGGGAAAAAAACCCCCAACTCTTTGAATGTCCTTTTCAGTTGAGCTCATATTTATAAAATTGCAAAGATAATAACGAAGCAGATTAAAATTAACAGCAACTGCATATGTGCAAGTGCTGCTTCGGATGAATACATTACAGAAGTCACAGTGAATTAGAACTACGTGGAATGTTGCAGCCTAGGACTGGAGTGGGATATGATGGTGTCATCCTTGAGGCTGGAAACTGAAAAGGAAGATTGCTGCTAAACAGGATACTGCTAATCTCTGCAGATGGGCATATACTCTATTTGTGGTTTTAGGACACGAACATCAAGGTCTTATTCTCAGAATTATTTTTTACCTGTTTTCTTCCTCCATCTCCTCTGTTTCCAGTATGTCTCAGTTCAGTGCAAAAAAAAAAGAAATATCTAATTTGTAAACTTCAAAGTTGAGTATTAAATTCAAAGTGGTGATGGACAGGAGAGCCTGTTCTGATCTAGATTAGTACTGTGTTTTCAGTGTTTTTCAAAAGCCTGGAAAGAAGTATGATTCAGGTTTGTTTTTCCCGTGGTGAAAAAGATTTCATAAGCTCTGAACCGAAGTGGTGAAATCCTCGTGATGTCTCCTGAGCCTGCCAAGTGTTTCTTCCATTTTGAATCTGAACCTCAGAAGAACTGGTCTTTAGATTTGTAAGTTTTAAGGCCAGAAGGGGTTATATCATCTAGTCTGACCTCCTAAATAGCACAGCTATTTATTTAGGCACTCTGTGAGTCTAATGAAATGTGCATGATTTAGACTTGTATTTCAAAAAGATACCAAAACCAGGCTCAGAATGCACACAGGCCGGTTTTGTGTCTTAGATACCAACTCAGAGGGATAGAGATCTCTCTGTGTTTGGATTCTGTATCTTCTTTTCTCCCTGAAAATGCAAAGTAGTTCAATTTGTAAATTCTGTGTTAGCTTCTTTGCCTCAAACACGGGAGGACAAGAAAATTAGAATTTCTTTCCAATGCAGTAGAAGAAACATTTTGATGTGTTCCAAATGCTAAAATGTCAGGGATAAAAGGGTTTGCTTTGTTTTTAATCCAGGAGAGAGTGAGTTAGAAAACTTAATATTAGCAGAACTGCTTTCGTGCATTTTTAAGCACTTCAATAAATGTGTTCTTGATTGGATGTAAACTTTCCCCTGTAGTGTTTGCAACCCAAGAGAATATTAAAGTAAAAAATCACTTTAAAAAGTTAGAGGACTGTAAGTGATTTTACATATATTCCAGTCTTTAGGGTCCTCATTTTTCTGACTCATATTAATTTTATTCCATATTTATATCTTAAGTGAGAAGAGAATCAAATTCAAGAGGTCCATAACTGTGTATAAATAATTACTGTTTATGAATATTACCACATGAATTATAAAGAGGATAGCAAATCAAGAGAGATGAAGTGAAAAACTCTCCTGAAAGATATCTAGGTATTTAGCTCACAGTGGTGTATCAGAAGGGCTTAGAATTGTAGTCAGTTTTTGTATTTTCTGGTTGTCTATTTGTATGCTATTAACAGTTGGACCTTTTAGAGGAAATTCTCCCACCTAATTTCAAGCATTTAATCGAGGAGCTTGTGTGAGCAAGGCAGTCACCACTGGCCCCGCATACAATCATGAAGATAAACAGGCACCTTTAGCTTAGCTTCGTGTCGAGTGGAGGCTGATTTGGCTGCTGGAGCTGGCAGCCTTTCCCCTGTGGTAACTGGAGGAGCCCAGAGGCATCAGCGCTCTTAGCATAAGCACCTCGGGTAGATGGTATGAAACCTCTCCAGTTCATTTGGCATGAGCAGGAGGCCTAAAAGGAAGTTACTTGTCAGGCCTTGATCTGCTGAGTAACTTAAAGTTTCTGCATACTGGCTGCAGAGAGCACAGTGGTACGTGGATACCCGATATAGGAGCTGAGGGAGAGATGGCTGTGATTTCAGCAAGTGCTGTGGCCCTTCATCTTAAAGGATATGTTTACATGGGACAGTGCGGTGCTCATTGCATATTCCTTTTAGCAGTACCTGAGGTAGTGCAGAGTGGCACGGGTACACATAAGCACAGCTAGACATTTATGCGTATATATGCTCACCTGGGGTACTTACTTCTGCTGAGAACTGGTGTGTAGTGGCCTGGGCAGTACCAGCCTAGTGTGGACAGCACTTATAGTATTCAACCTCATTAGCTCAGACACTTTGAGTATCACTTGCAGCTTTGCATTTGTGCCACACACTTTTTACATGTTTGCTGAATTTATCCTTAATTAATACAGTGGGAAATCTTATTTCAGTCTACAGGTAAAGATGTAGGAAGAGGCAAAGCTGAAAGAAGACTAAAGGAGTTTTGTGCCTTGTGCCCATTCTCTAAAGCAGTGTATGAATTTGTACCAGTTGTCACCCAAAATGTATGCTGTTAATTTCATTCATCTGTAATAGTTACTTGTTTGAGAGATTTTCTGTGATGAAAGGACTCTGAAAGGGTTTCCAGTAGTCAGGGACAATGATCTTTTTACCTGAAAGACTCCATACCATATTTATTTATATATACATTAAAATCAGAATGCGGAATGCTATCTCAAATACTTTCGTCTTTCAAGAAAGTCTCCTGTTCACAATCTGATCGCACTCAGTCTTGCTAAGTTTGCAAACTCTGATGAGATCAAACACAAAATAAAATGGACGGCTGCACTATGCCTTAATTTCTTTGAGCAGAGCATAGCCCATTGAGCCAAGAGGCCAGAAACAGAAGACTCTCACTTATCTCTCAGTAATAGATTGTTTCTTTCTTGTATATTGGGATTTTTATGGAAGTACCACTTAAGGCAAGATTATGGCCCTGTTTGTATACCTACAAGTGCAAGATAGGACATTAAGCCCCTGACCACTGGACCATCTGGGAAGCACACAGGAGAAAGAGGCTGCTGACATGCTTTCCACAGAGCACAGGAAGAAGGGAGCGGTAGGGATGAGGGGACTGATTCTCCGCTCTCCACATTTAACATCATTTCCAAGTCCACGTATATCCTGAAAGAAATAGGGTATATCATGTAGTAGGTTGGTGTAGGAAGGTTACTCTCAGAGGCTGGTACCTGTAAGTTTCTCTACCCACACCTGTGATTACATGGCATTGTAAAATGGCTGGCTTGCACACATGGAGAAAATATTCCTCAAATATTAACAAGTTTAAAATGTATTTAATAAAGCAAAGACCACTAAAGTTTGAAAATGGATGTATAAATATTTATGAAATTACAACACAAATAAATATTACAAAAGCTCGTCTGATTAAGACAAGAGCTGTGACAATTCTTGTGAATTTTTAATATTAAAAATAAACATTACATTAATGAGTCTTCATTATATCATTAAACATTTTACTTTGTTTTCTGTAGAGAATTTTATTTTTACTTGACATACTTTTTTAAGTGTCTAATGGGCTCTTATGACATTTGTAAATGAGGCAAAACATAAGGAATGTAAGAGTTAATTCTCTATATTCATCACTAATTCAGGCTAATTTATCATAGGGGAAATAATAGGGAAGTAATTGTTTCCTTTTTTTAATTTACATATAAATAGGTCTAAATCACAAAATTGGGATACAGATTTTAAATACTCCAGGGTCCAAACTGACTTAATGTGGGGTTTCACTTTAATTTATTGTAGCATAGCAAGAACCTCGATTTTTCTTTAAAAAAAAAAATTTCAAACCGTTCGGAGATGCTAGAAATTGGAGATTGCTCTGATGTATTTCCAGTGGCTTGTATGGAACCAGCAAATATAATCTACTTGAAGCCAGTTCTTCTGTGCCTTAGGGACAAAGCTTTTATATATCATAGCCTGGTTTTGTCCCACAGCATTTGTCATACAGCATTTATGTTAGACTGTAATCCATGGTTTCCTTCCGTCAATGAAGAGAATAAGCAGCTCTGGCGCACGATGTGAACTGGGAGCCCAGCATTTCTTGATTCTTAACTTTGGTGCTCAGTTGTTTGACTGGCTTCAGGTGGGATGAATTGGTAAGGTCAATTTAGGTAGGAGCAGTGAGGGTAAAGAAAGGGTTTACCATTTAGAGTGACTGCCCTCAAACACTCTACATAACATTTCATTTGTCTCTACATCAAGAAATTGATACAGTGTGAAGAGCTGTCCCTGAAGAATAACCACGAGCAGGTCGAAAGCTTATGGGTAAGAATCAGAGACAGAGGGAACAAAGGGAACCTTGTGGTTGGTGTCTGCTACAGGCCGCCCGATCAAGGGGAGCCTAATGACTAAGCCTTCTGCCTCCAGCTCCAGGAGGCTTCGCGCTCGCAGGCTCTCATCCTACTGGAGGACTTCAACCACCTCGACATCTGCTGGAAAAGTAGCACGGCGAGCTGTAGGCAATCCAGGAGATTCCTAGAATGCATTGAGGATAACTTTTTAAGCCAGGTAATAGACACCCCTACCTGAGGGGATGCGATACTGGACCTGATGATCGCCAGTGCAAGTGAGCTCATCAGTGACATCAAGATTGGAGGCAGCCTGGGCTGCAGTGATCATGCATTGGTGGAGTTCACACTCCTGAGGGATATGGGAAAAGCGAGGAGTATAGCCAGGACCCTAAATTTTAGGAAAGCAAACTTCCAGCTCTTCAAGGAGTTAGTCAGAAGGACCCACTGGGAAACGGTCCTCAGGGACAAGGGAACAGAACAGAGCTGGCAGATCTTTAAGGACACATTCCATAGAGCGCAAGAGCTCTCAGTCCCCAGGTGTAAGAAATCAGGCAAGGAAGGGAAGAGACCGGCATGGCTGAGTCAAGACCTGCTGGTCAAACTAAAGAGCAAGAGGGAACTGCACAGGCAGTGGAAGCAGGGACAGGTATCCTGGGAAGAGTATAGGGACGCTGCCTGGTTTTGTAGGGGTGAGGTCAGGAGGGCCAAGGCGCGGCTGGAGCGGTAGAGGTCAATGGCTCGATGTCCAAATGGAGACCGGTGACAAGTGGTGTCCTTTGGGGGTCCGTACCGGGACTGGTGCTGTTTAATATTTTCATCAACAACATAGTGACGTCGTGTGCACCCTCAGCAAGTTTGCAGATGATACCAAGCTGAGTGGTGCAGTTGACATGCCAGAAGGATGGGATGCCATCCAGAGGGACCTGGACAAGCTGGAGAGGTGGGCCTGTGTGAACCTCATGAGGTTCAACAAGGCCAAATGCAGGTCCTGCACCTGGGTCGGGGCAATCCCTGATACCAATACAGGCTGGGGGATGAAGGGATTGAGAGCAGCCCTGCAGAGAAGGACTTGGGGGTACTGGTGGATGAAAAGCTGGACGTGAGCCAACAATGTGCGCTCGCAGCCCAGGCGGCCAACCATATCCTTGGCTGCAACAAAAGAAGTGTGGCCAGCAGGTCGAGAGAGGTGATTCTGCCGCTCTGCTCTGCTCTGGTGAGACCTCAGCTGGACTACTGCATCCAGCTCTGGAGCCCTCAACACAAGAAGGACACGGAACTGTTGGAGCGGGTCCAGAGGAGGGCCACAAAAATGATCCCAGGGCTGGAGCACCTCTCCTACGAGGACAGGCTGAGAGAGTTGGGGTTGTTCAGCCTGGAGATGAGAAGGCTGCGGGGAGACCTTATTGCAGCCTTTCAGTACTTAAAGCAGGACTATAGGAAAATGGGGACAATCTTTTTAGCAAGGCCTGTTGTGACAGGACAAGGCGTAATGGTTTTAAACTAAAGGAGGGTAGATTTAGACTGGATATAAGGAAGAAATTTTTTACAATGAGGGTGGTGAAGCGCTGGAACGGGTTGCCCAGAGAGGTGGTGGGGGCCCCATCCCTAGAAACATTCAAGGTCAGGTTGGATGGGGCTCTGAGCAAGCTGATCTAGTTAAAGGTGTCCCTGCTCACTGCAGGGGGGTTGGACCAGATGGCCTCTAAAGGTCCCTTCCAACCCAAAGCATTCTAGGATTCTATGATTTGTACTTTTCCTGCATTGGGTACAGTATGTTATGGTGATATTAGAGCTAGGTTTGCAGTTAATATGTTTGCAGATGTACTGGAGATCTGATTTTCAGCTCTACAACAGTAATGTGAGCAGTAATGCGATGAACTCAGGAGTGAGTGTGATCATGTATTTATACAGCGTGTCTAGCACAAATGGAAGTCAGCATGCTTTTGGCTTCACTAGCCCGGCTGCAAGGGAATGAGAAGCTCCTGATCCTGCCTTGCACAGTGATATGAGCTGTTCACTCCTCAACAAACTGTATCAAATGGGTGCTGGATAGGCAGGGTGACCCTTCTCTTATTAAAATTGATCTTTTGCCATCTCCTGTCCACGTGGGTTAGGGAAAAATGGCATCTTTCACGAGCAAGACTTACCATAACACAAATAGTGCATTTCGAATATCCTTCTCCTACACCTCTGTCCCACACAGTTGCTAGCTGAGAAATATTCCATTCAGTGGCAGACCTCCACGTCCAGTCTTCTTGATCCCCCAAGAAACCTCACCTTCCTGTGAGCGAAGGTGAGGAAAGAAAGTGAGTCAGTGTAGGAGTATTGTCAATCCTTCTGCATTTAATATTGGGGAGCTCATATTGTGTGTGATGTTTCCATGCATGATAGTCATCCAAAGTGTTATTAAGGAGAGGTTGGGCAGCCCAGTGCAGGTGGTGTTATCTTCTTAAAAGCATAGTCTAATCCAAGATGGTTTCTTTAACATTTTTGTTTAGGGTATTACCCATCTCTTTGCCATTTCCTCAGGCCATGTCTTCTGTATGGGAATTTACACTACAGTGGTTCCATTACTGTGGTTCCATCAATGCACCCTCCAGTAATTTACTGGATTAAGCAATATCTTTGAAAACCTAGGTTTGCCCCAGTGCACAGCATCCGTGTTAGTGGTTTGCACTGTGCATTCACAACGATGTCGTTAGAGTGGATCACATTTCTTTAATGGACAAAGGGCATCAGTTTTGTGAATTTGCCTCAAATCTAACACTGTGTTAAAACCTCTTCTGCCATTAGACTTATGCACCCAACTAAGCAAAGCAAATACTGATGCTCTCTGTGCATGGAATAACAAACGCATTTCCTCACAAACATTTGAATTTCTGTCAAACATTTTAGCACATTTACTTTTTGCTTTGCCCTCCCTCTTTGTGCATTTTTTAAGCAAATTAACTCAGAAGAAAAAAGTAGATTACAGATCAAAAGGAAATGTTGAATTATACACTTTCTTATTCTCTCTCTCCCAAGACTGGTAAACGCCTCTTCTCAAATAGAAGCTTGAATGCTGCCACATTTTTCACATTTCTCCACTGATCCAGTTCCAATGTGATTATCTTACACTGTTCATGCAGGAATGCAATTTTACAAGAAAGGCAAGGGCCAGAAATCTCCCTACTCCACAGAAAAGGTAAGCTTCTTTAGGAAGCTGGCTGACCAGTCCTACCAGTAGATTCATATTGCTCATAGCTTCACCTACCTTTTCTTTACTCTTCCCAATTTTTGGAAATATCAGAGACCTCTGCTGATTATTGATCTTTTCATGATGTCTCGAGAAGTCTGGCTGGAGCTGAACGCTGCATGCATTGGAACAAACTAAAGTTGTGACAGAAGAAGAGAAATCCCCCTGGCCCTTGCTTTGCTTTCAGATCAATATCTGTAGGATTTCCAATAAAACAAACCAAACAAAATCTTTATCAGGCTATTGAGTTACAGAGTTATTAGATACTCCAGATTTCTCCTTCATTTATGCTCTTTTTATAAAAATCTTTCTGTATAGCATCATGGTGCATGATAAAGACCTGAAAAGTAGGAGTCCTGCTGTGCTTTTATTTTCTTTCTCAGGCTTTTCCTAACCCGACCTCATCCTCTGTCTGGCCTAGCAGTACAGAAGCTTTTGGGCCCCCAGGTAGGTATTGTACACAGATTGGCTAAATCCTACAATTCAGGCTAAACATCTAACAGCTGTGGGCTATGAATTGGGGGAGGGAAGAGGGACGAGTGAGATGAAGACTCATATTTGCCTTCCTTCTACATCATTATTTTTTAATTTCCAAATCTTCCTGTGTAATGAGAAGTGATTCATTCCGTTTCGAATAATATTAAGGGAGAGAAGGTGGTTTCTAGCATTCAGATCACCTCAGCTTCTTACCTTTTCTTGGTTTTGCTCTTTCTTGAACTTTGAGGAGGATGTTTGGCTTTTTAGGACAATGACTTTACTACTTGGAGAATGAGGCTAGTGCAAGGCATGCTGGTGTTTATGAAGCTTTTTAAGAGCATCCTAAGAAAGGACAATATGTTGTTTTGTCTAAGCATCGTGGAACAAGGTTTCCTGGTTTGTTATTGCTCCAAAACATAACTATGACCCTGAAGAAGCTACTAGGTTTTGGATAATTTACATCTCAAATAATGTCAGTGCCTGACCCCCAGAAGCTCCTATTAAAAAAAAAAAAAAGAAAAAGTAATGTTAAACATTTTATTTGGAAGGAAATCAGAGGTCAGAAGAGGGCAAGGACTGAATACATTCACAGGTTCTGTTATGCTGGCCTTATTGTTACTTCTGAAGCATATTTGAAATAATTGGGTCTGCTGGAAACCTTCCAAAAGATTTCAAGGGGCCAACAGAAGAATTGGCTATGCTGTATCTAAACTTTAGTTACAGAGTCTTAATTCTTAGATGTATAAAAGTCTTCTAAAAAAAAAAAAAAAAAGGAAAAGATTTTCTTAGAACTCTTCACTCGGTCTTATTAAAATAGCACTTCTCTGTAGAGACGAGTTAATCATGATTGCCAGACTAAAGATTCTGTTAAACATAAAAGCTGTCACAGCCCTTGTAGTGAACTGCAGCTTAGAGAGCAAAAAGACTGAGATGATGCTGTTAGAGAAAAGGTTGTTCAAATTGTACAGACACCCATCATAATTCCTGCTAATGATAAACAAACATGCAGCAGAATAAGAAAAAGATCTGCAAAAGGCAAAAGAGTTCCTAACATGCTGTTCTCTCAGTCCAAATGTGCTCAAAGTGGGAATCTGTGCCTTATCTAGAGGAATGCCAGAGATGTTAAAAGGTAGAAAAAACAGATTTATTGCAGTTAGCTCAGCTGGTATCATGATTACTCTGTCTTATCTTTGAGCAGCTCTCTTCTACAGCAATGTCTTCTTCAAGATCAAATGCCACCAAAAAGCATTGCTTCTGGGGTGAGATCAGTCTGCTGATTGTTCGGTTCTACAAAGTACAACAGCATGAAAACAGAAGTGACTTGACATCTAATTTACTCACACGAATAGCCACGCATTAGCTGACTGTCAATTTCCCTTAGGCAACAGCAGCTGGCTTGCTAGCTGTAGACTTTCTGGTTTTGCTCTGTTCATCCTTCTGAAATCAGTCAGATTTACCTGGAGTTGTCTGTAGCAGGACATTGCCCTAGCCATCGTAGATGGTGCTTTATCAGTTATCTTTTAATGGGCAGATATTAAATCACTACTTTGCTATGACTTCTTGATAGCTCCAAGAATTCATAGTAACCATGACACCTCTTCAGAAATCTTCTTGTCTAAGCCAAGGAGTCTGGAGAGACATTAGGTTTAGAATAGTCTTTGACTGACTGGTCTGGCTTTGTCAAATACTATGCAAAGTGTTACCATGAAGAGGCACTGCTATGAGCCAAGTGGAACTACATTTTATGTTGTACGGAAGGTAAGATATATCGGAACACATCTGAGGGCTGATCAGTAAGAACAGTCATTTTGCAGTGTTAGTATTTCCAGTTAATTTTATATTCAGGTTTGAGAAGTGCTGCACTTCTTGCAAAAGGAATTGTATAAGAGCAGTTTTAAAAATTACAAAAGAAAGGTGAAAAAGGCAAATTGCACTAATCCAAGCTTGAAGAGCCCTTCTTGTGATCTTTAGGGATTGAGTCCCAAAGAAAAGATCAGCTTGTGACTGAGATCCGAAACAGAGTTTTCTCGAGTGTCTACTCAAAGATGCAGAACGTACCCCTCAGGAAAGCAGTGAGAATGTGCCAAGCAAAGGGGCTTGCCCCACATGGGCTGAAGTTTCTGAAGAACGTACAATGCTTTCCGTACTTACGCAGGGTGAGCATGATAGTGAATTCAAAATAGTGCAACAAAGGAGAGCTAAGACAACTACCTCTGACAAGTGCTCTAAGCCTCCAGGAACTGGCACAGATTACCCGGCTATAAGAAGGTGCCACAGGAGACTGTCTATCAAAAGTTATGCTGGCAGAAATGAGGTGTCATGTAGTCTGTGTGAAGACATGAGGAAAAAGGAGATAGAATTTGTGGGAAAGGCCACTTGCCATCACATAGTAAACAGCAAGTGTAAAAATTAGTATGAATAGGCAAGATGGTTTATTTTGCTGCTCATTGCATATGCATTTTCCAAGAAGCTAAGCCCACCATCACTTATGCTGTTGCAGGATTTGGGTCACCATGTTTATCTCCTTTTGTCCACCCTAAGGAAATGAGTGTTGGTGACAGTGCTTTGACCCACACTTATGTTAGCGTTGTCACACTGTATTTGTAGAGTGCCATTGTTGTGCACACTGCTTTGCCTTGAAGGGTGGGACAGGACAGTACTTTGGGAGAGGTAGGAGATGTTTAACCAAGAGAAAAAGGGTTGCTATAAGATCTTGACTTAATGTGTGTATCGGGGTTTGAGAGTATTTGGTGGATGGAAGCAGAGAATTTTTCTCACCTCAAGGCATGAGCACAACTGTGCTGCAATTCACAATTGCCGGTTATTAAAGGAGGAATAAAATAATCAAAAGCAGGTTGCTGTAGTTAAGAAAAAGTTTGCTTCATGTCTGTACTGTCTTTCAAGATATACTGTATTTCCCTCCCACTACTGGGCTGCCAAAGGTTTCCAGACCCACTGTGATAATTACCACTTCTCTGATTGCCTTTGCTAAATGTTACACTTATATCATTTTAACAATGGAAGATGGAGGAGTATGGCAAAATATATGCGTGTGCATGCGTGCGTACTCATGTATATGTGTATGGAGAGAGATTTATTAGATATTACTGTCACATCCATAATGTGACACTTCAGACCTGAACCTGCTGGGTGCCTTCAACTCCCACAACTTGATTTTTCAGAGGTGGTGACTCCCTGCAGGTCTGATTGATTTCAGTGGAATTGTGGCTGCTCAGCACCTTTGTAAAGGCTGTCCCCTGCCATCCTCAGTGAAGGTGCTCAGCACCTTGCCACATCAGGCTTCTCCAGCACATTTTCAGTCATACGTCATGGCTAAGTAACTACAAATCTGCCAATAGCCTTTTCAGTGTTTTTATCAGTCCCTCACCACTCAATGAAACGTACTTGTTCCTGAATGGCTTGCAACTGGCGATGAATACTACAGTTATGATAAAAAGTTCAGGAATATCATGTATCTCCTTTCCTTGTCCCATCATTCAGATACTCTGTATAGTAATTCTCTTCCTTACTCTATCTCTCAAATGCCTTCCATCCCTTGATGCTGAATGCTCTTTATAGTATTATGTCAGTGATCCCCTTACACTGTTCCTCGTCCTGCCTCTCAAATGCTTCTTATAATACTGCATCTCCCTTCCCTGTAATCTCTCTGAGATACTCACAGTGCTTCCTTTCCTCGTCATATGTTTCAGATGTTCCATACATTATAACCTGAACGTTTCTATGCTCACCTAGCCAGAAAGATTGCCAACGTTTCTGAATGACAAAAATGATCTAAAGAAAGAAGATGTAGTGAAAAAGTAAAGGTTACATCTTACTGCACTCAAGAAGGATCAGTGTGGCTTTTCAGGTCTACTAGCCAAGCGAGGACTGCAGCTACAGCATCATTTGTAGTTCCAATTTGCCTGGCAAATATGAAATTTCACAGTTCTGGCCATTGTGTTACAAGAAACCTGCACTGGCAGCATACAAGAAAAGCTAGATATTGATATAATTCACGGAAAGGATTTTCCTGTCTATCAGACAGAGAATTAAGTCTCCACTAGGTAGTAAGTTGTATATCTTCATTCAAACTATGGAAATAGTTCTCCACAGCTTAATTTGGCCAAACATGCTCAGAAAGACAAATACTCTGTGATCTCCCTGAAATCAGTGGGACCATGCGAAGTTTAAACCAGCCCCCAATTCAACCTTAGCACTTCTGCAAGTTATTTGACTAAACCGGTTTCTTGAAATGCAATGCACGGGTTGCTTGTGCTGGCACACAGATATGAGATACATCTTCGTCCGCCTCCCAGACCTTCCTCCCAGTATTTTGCTGCGTGGTTGGACATGTTACCATCACACGTGGTTAAAGCAGAGTGAGGCAAAGTGTGAAGTCCCAGTGCACCAGCTAACCAGGGAGGAATGGGAGCTGTAGGGCTGTGCTGATTTATCTCGGTCAAAACCAAGAAAGGGAGATATTTTCAATTTGTGTCCAGGGATACTGTAGCAGGGAACAGTTTTTAGTTTATACCTGTAGTCTCTCCAATTATACAGGAACTAAAGGCCATAGGCAACATATTAATATATGATTATTCAGTGGCAGTGGCTCTATAGTGTGTGGTACCAGTGAGCACTCTTCCTTTGGGTGGGTACGCCCTCCTGCTGTTTATACCTCCTGTGCCAGGCTTGGTGCTAGCCCATCCACCGCTGTGCTTAGCGCAGGTGGGAAGTAAGGCTCAGATTTTACCGGGAGTTACCAAGTTCTGGTGGGGATGGGGATGAATTCCATGGTCCTCAAGGTAAATGCCTCCTCGTACTTACCATGCAGATACCACATCATGTCTGCTGCTGGAGTACAAGGGAGCCTGGTCAGATCAGCGGCTGCCAGTCTTAGCCAGCTCTCAGCTCTCTTTCCCAGCCAGTGCTTCTATATCTGCTCCTCTGTATTGTCCTCCCTTCCTGTAGCAGGGATGAGTTTCACCATTCTTTACCATAATACCCTCCAGAAGTGACATTTCTGCCCTCCGTGATTGCGATGAGTGATTGCCCCAAGGCAAACCCATGCTTTGTGGACATGAGTGATGCTAGCACAGCAGCAATGTCCCATTCCTCCAGGGCCCCACTGCCACCAAGGCTGCAGACACCTTGCTTGCAGCTTACTTAGGCTTCGTCAAGGATTGTAGGCAAACTAAATCAGAAAAAAAAAAAACTTCCCTCTTTTCCATGTACTTTTGTCTGAAAATTTTAGTTGAACCAATCCACCCTTGTTTGAATGATTGTCAGAACTGAAATTTTTGTGTCCATTAGGCATTTTGCTATTACCTCTGCTAAGCAATGTGATACCATCATCACTTGTTTCAAGGCTCACGTCTTCAGTCCTGACTCTCCCTCATATGTCAAGTTTTTCTTTTCTTTTTTGGCCAGTAGTGATACGTTTCTGTTTTACTCTTTCCTCATTCATCACACAGGGTACGCTCCCTATCCATTCTGTTTCTTCCATCAACATGTTTTGCTGCATCTGCTTTGAAGTGATAATACAGGAGTTGTCTAATCAGAGCCTGATTGCCCTTTCGCATGGTGGTAGTACCATTTGGATGGGCTCTAATCTCATTAACACTACTTTCGTTGTCTCCATCCCACTGATGACATCTGCAATTCCGTCAGTGTGATTAACATCCCGGTCTGGCTTTTGGCATGTTTAGTCCTGATTTATGCCTGTATGGGATGAGAATCAGACTATCTGACTTTCTCCAGCTTAGGAATTTGATCCCTTTAGATAGGTTTGGGGGGTTTTTTTGCTTCTTTTTAAAGTATGATCCAGCTGTTGTTTTTTCCATTCTTTTATATTATCTGGCCAATGAAAATGGTATTTTTCCTCTAAACGGATAATTTTATTACTGTCATACAAGTGTAGGATTGCTTGCTGCAGATCTTCCCTTTGAAGATTGAAGTTATAAATCAGTTAAGAAAGTGGCATCGTATTGGTGGATACGCTTGGTTTTTGTAAATATTTTTATCTGTGTCTACATATTGAGCCAGGCTAAGAGGCGACTTGGAAAGTACTGATTTTATGAGTGACAGATAATCTACTGTGGTGAATGCACTGCGATTTAGTTCCACAGCAGACTTGTTACCAAGACTTTGCAAATTCCTTTCCCGAAGAATCTGACATTCACTGTTATTAAGTCAAAAAAGCAGCACTTGCTCCACATTGCAGAGCTGACATCACATTTATGAATATTCCTCTGTTGAATCTTCATTCTTTGTTATCCTGGAACTTCTGCTTTAGGTAGAACGCTTTCTCTTTTTAATTTCATTTTAATTTCACTGTGTTTTTGTGGAAGTTGGGCTTTGCAGTGGTATCTTAGCATGCGCCGTGGATCAAGTCTTTGCAGAAAAGGAATATGTTTGAAATGAATGGTAATTTTCAGTGAATATCAGTCTTACTGCGAACTACAGGAAGAATAGCTTGCTTTATTTTTTCCAGGAAGTTATTATCTGAAAATGGAAAGTTAATTTATTTCTGGAGCATACCTACGATTCTTTTGTGGTGGTACTTGTGATGCATCCAGACTGTAAGATAGGTAGGCAGAGACATCAAGAAGCAGCAGAGAGATTGTTCACACAACCTCTGTGTCCGTAGCAGAAAATCAGCCAGTGAACGACACAGATCAGGCAGGAAAGTCCTGGAAAGAAGGTTTACAGTACAGAATAAAGTGAGAGAAGTGTGTGGAAGGCGTGGTGTTGAGAACAGCTCTTAAAGTTCCTTTTTAAGTATTAGAAAGATTAGAAGAATTGCTTTTGTGATTTCTTAGCATTGCCACGTGACAAAGACATTCAGGTTTTGCCCCGCTGACCAAGAATCACCTCCTGCTGCTCCAGCTAGAAAAGTCTCTGCCTACTGAAAGCACTTTGTATCTGAAAAGAAGTATTGGGTAGAAGGTAATAAAGTATTCACTTCCAGTCCGCTGAGTTAGTGAAAACTGATCCGGTCTCTGGTTATCAGCTGACAAACATAATTGCAGCTTATAAATCAAGTGTGGCCACTTGAGAATTTGGCGGCTCTTCTGGTTTAAGATGTTTGCTAAAACTGCTAGTATTATGATAATACAAGAAAACTTATATAAAAGTTATTGGTTTTGCTCTTAAATAAAAATAACAGCCATCTATAATTGTTCTTCCTTGTCTCATCCTTGGAAAGGAACGGCATTTAAATGGGGAAGTGGAGCTGGAATAGTGAAGCTGGCTGCCCACTGTTCTCTTTTTAGTTGAAACTAGGAGAGTAGAGAAGACGTGGCCTGAGCTTGGCCGTGGATGGTGGCAGAGGACAGTGTGAAAGTGGGACTACCTAAGGATTAATTTTGGGAAGGAAGAAAAAGCAAGGGGGAAGGGAGATTTTTGACACAGGAAGGAGGAGGGGAGCAGTTAGTCTTATTTGTGTCATGTTACAAACAAGAGGCTCCAGCTGAGGCAAGAGCCTTGCTGACCTGGTGTTTGGCACTCCACATAAAGGAAGAGCAATCTTGTGCTGGAGCATTTATAATCTGAATTGAAAGTGAATGGGGAAAATTAACTACTCTGCTCTCTGATTTTTTAGACAGGTAAACAGAAGAAAATTGAATTTAAGTTACTTGTCCAGAGTTATAGGGGGATTCTGTAGCACAGCTGGAAATAAACGCAGATAATCTTTCTTTCAAAGAGCTGGCAGTATTACCCATCTCATTTTATAGTCAGGTCATTGAACCCAGCCCAATGCCTTTGCTGGCACTCAGAAATCTGTGTTGAATGTATCCCAGATCTGTCTCTTTTTCCTGATCCAGAAACACATCCAGAAATCTCTCACAGCTTCTCTCAAACGCAAGCAATTTTTCTTTCTCTGCTCTTTGCAGGAATTACACAACCCCAGTAGTTTTTCAGCTCTGACAGTGTTTTGAATTGTTTGCTTTCCTCCAGTGAAGATGAGAGAAGCCCTTCAGCATTCCTAAGGAGAAATGAATTACTGAAGGGAGTAATGTTTCTCCTCCACTCTTTCCCACCAGGTCTTCTAGAGATGGTTCTGTCATCTAACAGCTGCATAAAATTGCTAGAGAACTACATGTAGCTTGTAGCAAGCTACAAAATGCAGGTTAAGAACAGCTGCTGTTAAACAAAAGAGGTCATCGTCCAAAGGGCACAAGAGGCATGAATATTTTCATCTCACCTTTTTTGCTCTTGGTCTCTACTGAGCTTTTAGCAGTACTAAAAGCAGTACGGAAACTACTGCTCAGATTCTTTCTGTATTACCATATCCATGTCTGCCACAGGGAAAAACACTTTCTTTGTTAATGGACATGTCTGGTAACTCCCAGGTAGCTACATGAAAAAACCCAAGGAAAACAATCCCACTTACACTTTCTATTAGAAAGAATGACGCAAATTGGAGGAGTTAAATCGGGAAAGAAACAGGAGAAGCTGAACAGCCCCTGAAAAGCTTCCAACTAGTTTCTGAAAAATGTATTTAATTGCAACCATGGTGTGACCTTTTGGCTGCAAAAGAAAGGTCTCGTGACCCAGCTCAGCTTTCCCCAGTTTGGTGTGAGTACCGAGTTTCCCTGAGAATAATGAAGCAGTAGGTAAACTGGCAAAAGGCAACAGAGGCCAAAACCATGCAATTGTCTCCCTTCTGTTGCTAACTGCCATGCGAGTCATTGTGGGCTGTTGCAGTTTATGTGTGCTGTAGGACTTCAGAACAAAGCTGAGACTGACCCAGACTGATGACTGCCACGTTCCCCTGCGTGGAACGGAGGGTGGCCAGGTGGAGCTCTGCCAGCACGGGGGCGTGCAAACCTGGATCCACGTAACCTCACCCCAAGAGTAGAAGTGATGAAGAAAGGACGCGGTGCGAAGCAGGCGTCTTCAGTTGCCACTATTTAAGTGCAATGCAAGAATGGGCTTCTGGACCCACACTGGTAAACCTGCACAGTGCTGTACTGTCCCCTGTGGATTTCATAGCCTGGGTCTTCACTTTATTGCGTGAGAGCTGTTGAGTCAGTCCAGAAGGAGCCAACTGAAGCTTTGTGTAGTCAGCAGGTATACTAGTTGTTCAATATCGAGTGGGTGCCATTGCTTGTATCTATATTTGTTCTTAAGTGATTCCACTTTTGAACTGGCTCAGTCTGAATACCAAAAGGGTGCCTTTATGGTTAGAATCCCTCTGAATTCAATATGGGATGTGAAATTCTTGCTAGTTTCTATTATTTCTTGCACTGTCACAAACAGTAAAGATTCCAGAAGCTGGCCAGTAATTTTACTGCTAGTTCTTGAGGGAGTCCAGGATCCCATTTGCTCTTGCATTTTTTCACTGAATCTGTTGTGTTACCCTCTGTAAACATGGACTCCTAAGCATTCGCAGCCTGTGTGATGAGCTCCTCAGCTGTAGTTAGAAATCTTGGCCTGTGCCTTCAAGAAACTTAACAGCAAAATTAATAAATAAGTAATCAGCATTTATATGAAGAGTAGATGGACAGTATGCCACTTAGCAAGGTAGATTTATGGGTGCTGTGTGTTTAAATAGAATGTAAATGCAGTCAGTAATCCACATACTGAGAACTTGCAAACTAGTGTCTTAAATATAGAGCCATTTTCTCAGCTTGTATAAATTGGCTTCACTCTACTGCATGTTCTAACTCCACTAAATTTGAGTCATTTTAGTCAATGGAACTAATCCAGTTTACTTCAGCCCAGGATCTAATCCACAATTAAGACTGGGTTTACAGTAAAGGTTTTCTCAAAGCAAAGTTCTTGTGTAGAGTTTGAGGTGATCAAAATTTTCCCTTGCCTGCTTCTTGGTTCCTTAATCCCCAATTAATTTTTAGATCTAAACACACATGTGACTGTTTCAAAGAACTTTCAAAGAACGCTCTGAGTCACTCCAGTCAGCTCTGAAGCACAAAATACCCCTTGGTTGACATTCTGAGATCATGAGCTGTGGTTATGTGTATTTCACTGTTCACATGGTAACAGAATCAAAAGAAAATCATAACGAAACACAATGGTTGGATTCAGAAATAGGTTACAAAAACATTCTTTTGAGCAGTCTTAACAATGGAGAAGAGATGAATTTACATTGGGCCAAATTCGTCCTTGTTGCAGTGCCAATTAACTCACTGAAGTTGCATCTTGGAATAACTCAATAATTAGATAAAATTCTTGCAGTTAGACTTGTGCCACCCCCACCCTCCCTCCGATGCTAACCTGAAAATAATTTGGCTGTGAAAAATCAGGACTTGGTATTTTCATTAACACTTTGTATGTCTTCATTTTTTAAATCATTAAATATTTAATGCAAATTTGCATTAGAAATTGATATTGAAGCTGGATTTATCAGAAAAGATGAGCCTCTGATGGTTTAAAGCAGAAACAGCTTCTGTATAAGCATGAGAAGAAAGGGATGAAAAAGACTTAATTCTGTAGCTCTAAGCTGTCCTTTGTCTTAAAAGGTAAGAAAAGAATTACCATGGAAACCTGCTCACTCACTTCTTTTCATAGAAAAAGAGTTTGACTTAATTACTATGAACTTGTACTATCTTATCTTAAAATAATATTCCAGGTCTTTTTCCCAAGCAGTGTATTTATATGTGTCAGAAAGAACTAAGGAAAATGCTATCAGAAGGGAAATAAGCATTTGTCTGTGTTTAAATCATAGCTCTTGCTCTGTAGTAAACATTTTTATTGCTGTTGTGAAATTTGCACCTCTCGGGAGGAAACCTTCTTATAGAATCTGCTGGTTTCTTTCAGCTCCTATACGTGTATGTAAGCAACTGTAGCAAATCTCTTTTAACTGGCAACAATAAAGAACAGTAATTGTACACTTTAATTTAAAATTACAAGAATGTTCTTTCCTTTTCTGGAGGGAAACCTCTTCTGTGGGCCACTTTCCAGAACTAAACGCCTGATTCTCAGAAGAGAAAAATGTTGTCTTGTTCAGATTTACAGAGAGCACAACAGTCAAAACGTGGGACGCAACAGCCAGCTCTGAGCGCTCTGCTTTTTCACTCTTCCGTGTCTTCGCTCCATTTGTACTGTCAGCTCAGGTGCTAATGAAATATTAGAAGACCGTGGTGTCATGAATTTATACCTGCAGGTCTTGGGTCCGGCTTTGAGCAGGGTTTGCTCCTGAAGCTGTATCATGCCATGAATCACACTGGCATTCACCCTGCTTCTGAGGCACCGCTCCTATTGCGCCCTCTCCTTGCCTTCCTTCAACTTGTCCCTTGCTCTGGAGGGGAATAAGATCCTACAGCCGTTGGAAGGTGTAGGTTTCTTCATAGATTTCTTCTAAGATAACTTACCTTAGCCAGCGAGACCTGTACTGTGCTCCTGACATGAGAGCTTCATCCAAATACCTGGCAGTCTAACCCAGATCAGCAGCCACGGAAAGTGGAATCGGTTCTTTAAGTGAAACTTTGACAGTCTAACCCACAGTAAATGTATTAAACATCTTACATTTCACATCTAAAACAGTAGCTTCCCATGTATCTCAGAGTACTGCACAGGCTTGTGGTAGTGGAGCTTCAAAAATTTTTTCTAACTACCTGGCCCCGGTAAGAGTGGAGTCTGCATTACCGAGTGACGTAGGAACAGAGTGTATCGTTATTTATCTCTGAGAAAATCCTTGGTTTTCATATCACATCTGTGAGGCTTCCAGTCTTCTTCTGCAGTTAGGCTGCCAAGAATTATATCTGTGGGAGTTACAGTTCCCTAGAAAAAAGGCAAACAGAGAACTTTCAGTCTAAAGTAATTTAATTTAGTGGAAGAAAAGCATTAGAAACGAACAAAAACAAAGTTTCCGTGAAAGGCCACAGGAAACACCTCTCTCCTGAGGCTCTCTACAGTAATTTTAGAACAAAATGGCTGATATCTTTGCACCCCCTAGAAATGTATGAGACTTAATAGTTTCAAGGCACTTGTTTTTAGAACAATAGAAATTTGTGGCAATCATAGATGTATTTAGTTGTGCTAGGATAAGTCAGGTCCTGTTTCCACCCACTTTCTGGTGCCTTTGCATTGTAACAGCAATCTAGAAGTTCTCAAAATAAATGAGAATCTACCAATACACTTAACATAAGAAGATTCAAAGCGTTGTTATCTTCTGACTTTGGCCATGATTTTGCCCTGTGTTTCTCAGGGTGGAAAAGACAGTAAGACACGTACAGGGAAGAGAATAAGGTGAATTTGAGTTGCATATAGGGAAATTGTTGTAGTATGGGTTTAAATGCAAAATATTAAAACCTGAATGCACCACACGGGCAACACGCTTGCCTGTATCATTATCTTTACACACCAGGAAAGTTGATACAACCCACTTTTACATCTTGTCACCAAAGCTGTAGCAGCTTCAACTTTCAACATTTTAATTCAGCTGGTTTTAATAATGCTTATAACATACAAAGACCAGCTCCAACTCTACTGAGGAAAAACTGTATTTTCTAGTATCTGCTAAGCTGTGTGTCATGAGTTTCTGTAATAACTACCAGGGATTAGGTTAATAGCATTACAGCTGGAAGTGTTACTTCCGGCTTTGTGAGAGACCTGTTTATGATTTACAAGGTTGGAGTGATTAGTAATGCAGATGCAGGCTCTGCTGGTTACAAAAGCTTATGTTGGCTGGAAAGCATAGTGGATTCATTTTCTGGAAGAAAATTATGGTATGTTACAGTAAAAAGTGTTGCTGGGTGTGGAGAATCTCAGGCTCGTCAAGGACCTATTCACAGAAGTAAAATAACCGTTGATAACATGCTGCTAGGAATCCTCCCCCCCCCCAGTAACTGGGATGTCATGTAACAGCATACATTCCAGAAAGTTATGAAATAAACTGGTTCTGAAAGCACTTAAGTGGCAAATCCCTATAACCTACATGATGACAATAAGTCAGGTCTACCAGGAACATAGTTACATGGAAAAATTTCTTCATTATGAGGCATGGGTAAGAGCCTGGCAGTCACCAAGAATCTGGTTGGGTTTTATTTTGGAGAGTAGCTGTGGCCATCCCTCACTTCAGCCAGCCCACTTAGGAGGAATGTAATGATACCTTATAACAGTGTAAAACTTGCATGTGTAATTCTCAATTTCCATTGAACTATATCTTTACAGACAGATGCTTCTTGTTGCTGTTCTGGACATCTTCACATCTAAACTAGGCTTCCAGCTATGTGGGGCGTTTCATCTAACATCTTGATCAGGCACTCGCTTCGTGTGAAAATGGTGGCTTTAGAGACTAGCACACTAACTAATATCTTGAACTGTTGCAAATTCAGATTTTCTGATCTAAAACTTTGAATCAAAGTAAATAAGATTGTTGCATTGTTGAAGACCTGATAATACAAAGAGTAATTTCTGTCTGTTTTTTTATTAATCCTCCTCCTTTAAATTGTTGGCACTGGTGTCCATGGCATTGCTAACCATGATTTACACCATTAGAGGCCAGCTAATGCTGTCCTTTCATTCGTGGGTTTTGTCAGCTCTCTGGTGCTCTGGTAATCTCAGTTTGGCTTCTTTGCTCCTAAGTTGTTTCCAAAGATTGACATTTTCCCTTGGTATACTATAATATGGAAAACTACTGATTCATACTGACTGTTCTTCAAAGCATGGGAAGGAGTGATTAGACTCTGACCACAATGGTGAAAAGTCCTATGTCTCATTTAATTCCCTTTCTGCTGTGTTTTTCTTAAAGATAACTTGCTAGCTACAGCTTTCTATAGATAAACAGGAACCGTGTTGGAAAATTTCACACTTAAAGTGAAGCCTACAAAATTTGCATTTGTCAAATTTTACAATGAGGTGGAAAAATGGCACTCTTTACTCAGAACAAACTTGAGACATAATTGCTTGTAAGCTAAGCAGCTATCAAATTCATTTGGCCATGAGTTAAATCATGCTTTGGTTTTGCAGATTGCAGCCCCCAAAAAAGGATCATGTTTGCTACCATTTGCTACTATCTGAAAAAAATGATGGTATATGATGTGAATAATGGAATACCAAGACTCCTATATCATCTTCAGACACAAAGACAGCCTGACTCTTCCCAGAATTCTGTACCTATCCAACGTTTCAACGTTGGTCTAAAATGTTGCCGTCACAAGGACGGTTGTGCTAATGGACTGAAAGGCTTATTAGCTGGCCGTCCACTGTGCAAAGTTGGCTTAGGAAGACCTTTTTTGAGCTTCAGCGAGACAGACTGCACCAGGAAAACAAAATACATGTCCGGACTATGAAGGGATATAGATGCAGATTATAGTGCCTTGAGGATTTGTGGTAGGACTAAGCTGTCGTATAAGCTGTTGCTATTTAGGCAGTAGGCTGTGTTGACCTCCCTGCCTTGCATGATCAGGAAGGTGAAAGTATGCTCTTCTTTTCTGTTTGAAGGGTTTTGTGAATCCCTTGAGTAGCAAAAACAAAAGCCTCATGCAGTTGCAGACAAGGTTGGTATTGCTTACTTCAACCAGCCTGTCCTGCACACTAAACGTTTGCAAAATAAATTGGGTCCTTTTGAAGAGCTTTAGTCTAAAGAGTGTCCTAAATTTATCCTCCAAGGTAGTAAAAGATTGCACTAGTTGGAAATTCAGTCCAGCTCTCCAGGAGGCTTCCTGTCACTGCTGCTGGAAAGCTCCTATGCCAAATGGCAGCCGTGAGTAAAAGCATGACAGTCAGTGACCCTTAGCTTGCTCTCGTAGTATAGGACCTTAAAAATGCTTCAGTGAACCTCAGAGGAAATTCAAATCACAAGAGAGACTCTTTCAAATTTGCCTAGAGGAACTGGGTTGTTTGGGTTTGTTTTGGGTTTTCTTCCTTCCAGACTGTATTTCTTTCTGGAAAAAAGAAAGATGATTGAGGGACAGTATTGTCCCAGGGAAAGGTGGCTATGGCATGAAGAAAGGGTGATGGGGAGTGGAGGGGAATTACAAGTGCTTTTTGTTTGCTTGTATGTGTTTTAAGTGCTATGTTGCTGATGCTTCTAATGCCATATGGTGGAACAGCTGATGGTTAAATGCTGATGCTGAAACATGATGCTGATACAGCAGATGCTAAAATGTGATTGTGGCAAAGATGATAGCAAAACACTGAAGGTGAAACACCAGTGCAGAAAAAGTTGATGATAACATAGAAACCTCTGATGTTCCTCTGCTAGAAATTGTATTTCTGGAGCTGGCAATAACTGTAGCAGCCCAGATGATATTTGGAAGGCCAGACTGGAGAGCTGACAGATGCATGGGAAACCAGAGGAATTGTCAGCTGTTTGTTAGTAGGAGACCGTGAGCAAAATTTCTTGCTCTTTGCTCTAAAGGGAAGGACCCAAAACCTTTAGGAAGAAGCAAATCAGTTGTAAAACTTTCTTTCCTCCTTGCACAGTCCATCCAGCAGAAGCTTGCTTCAGCTATATGTTGGTCTTACAGACATGAGAGAGGCTGGCTGCAAACCAGCAGGTTTCCAGCTGGTCACAGCGGAATAATGAGGTCATCCAATACACACAGTCTGTTTGCTTGCTTGTCTCCCTTAACATTTATGTATTTTTTATGGTTCCAAACATTTAGAACAAGAGTTTTAAACATTTAGTTGCAACAAAATGTGGTCCAGTATTTTTTTAACAGGAAAAGTCATTCTGGGGTGTGCTTGCCTAAGTTCTGAAAGATGGCTTTGACCTTATTAGCAGATATACACTGTGTATCTTGTGAGGCACAGGAACGGCATTTCGTTTATGAAGTACCCAGGTTGTTCTAGAAAACAGAGCTAATTTAAAAAACTGGGAGAGGGCCAAATAACTTAAGTGGCGATATAAAAGTTACAAGTTGTATTTTCAGATATTAAATATTCTGCAGTCTCAGTGCCCTCAGAAAAAACACAGTAAATTGAGACGCTCTCTTTGGCGTCAGGGAAAGCTGCTCCTGTTTCCTCCAGACCAGATCTTGTTCTGTGTCTTAGCTTGTTGACTGAATGTAGATTGAATTGTAGAATATAAAATTCATATTATTAAAATACTTTGTGATTATTTCAGTAGACGTTTACTTGTCAAAGGTCTTGCAGTGTGCATGGGAAGGGGGATGGTGAAAGTTTGACCGCTAGCATGCGATTACTCGGAAAGGAGGTAGAGCATGATCAGCAGCTCCCACAAATACTGATGGTGTTCAGCCTGTGAAATCTGATTAGATGCCTTCAAATTGTATGTTTCTTTTGAGAGTCCTGGCGTGTGTTTTACTTGTTTGTTTGCAGCCTACTGTGTCCCCTAAAAGAGTGTAGGTAGGCAGCAGGGTGGGGGACTCGTTTCTGTTTGCGATACGATCTGCTGCGCTTTGGTCAGGTAAGCTCTGTGAACACAGGCAGACCTGAGGGATGCTCCTGGAGTACAGAGAGGGCGCAAAGAGGTGATGGGAGGTTTTGGTGGCAACTGATGGGAAGAGCAGAGAGAAGCCAGGACTTGGACGTGACACAAAGTGTGGGAATCATTTACCTAACTACTGATACATAGTGTGGTTTTAAATACCTAAGGGCAATGAGCTGTCTGCAAGGAACCAGCTGACGAGACACAAGACCTATGGGAGACCTGCATCCTCTGAAGACCTGGTCCCTCAGATACCCTGCGGCTTCTCAAAAGGCACAACATGCCAGAAACGAGTCCCTTCCCAGTAGCTTTCTGTCACCTGTACGTAGCTTGTTGCAGCAGAGGAAGCCCCTGAATACTCGCTGTGATGAGAACAACACAAGAAGGGAAGGTAGAGGGAGATCTGCTTTGAAACGCTTTGATTCTGTTTTGTGCAGTTAAAAGTTAGTTAAAAAGTGGGTTGTTCTAGTTCCTGTTTAGAGATTCAGAATCCTTCTGGGGTCTTTGTTTTAAGGAAGAGTACTCAGCAATTCTACCCCAGGCTCTGCCTCACCACATTTTGTCCAGAGAGGGATGTTTCCAGAGTAAGTGCCAAGTTATCTCCCCAGAGAGGTAAGTAGGTTGGGCGTCCCTGGGCTGGCTGTGAGTAACTGCTAGGGAATCAAACACCGATGGTGAGTAACAGGAGTGCAGTTTTTACACACGGCCACTCTTACCTTCTGAAGTGATGAACCCTATCAAATAATGTCGATGTTAGGAGGGGGTTGATAGCCCTTAGCAATGCACAGGATTGGGCCTAGATCTCAACTCTGGACAGGCATGTGGGAAAGCAGACACCACCATAACTTTCCTCCAGAGAGAAACTTTCACAGTTGCACACTAAAAGTGTGAATGATTAATTAGTTATTTTACAGTAAATTGTACCACTTGAGTTAATTTTGGTGGGCATTCATATCCAACTCATGCCTTTCCTGGTTCCACGCTTGCAATCTTTAATCTTTTTCCCAGACTAAATCTTCGTTTGGAGTTCCCCTAGGAGGTATTGTGGTGGTTGTTTGTTTGCTTGGTCAAAGGGACAAAAACATCAAAAAAAGATCACTATGGAATATGAGCTAGAGTCTACCAACACTTAAGTCCAGAAAACCAGCTCCAGCATCCAGCCAGATGTCGATAACTGTACAGAAGTCTCTAGCACAGAGCCTGGGGGAAGGAACACAACTGTTGTCCCTGAGAAAGTTCATCCCAGTGTGAAAGCTTATGGTTAAATCAGTTCCAAAAATGTTCTTGAAGAGTAATTTGCACCACAGTGATTTGGGAAGAGGTTCAGTGTTTGGTACCTAATAAAGATAGCTGGCATTGGAGGGGATGTTATTTTAATTATAACAACATGGTGATGGCATTTTCAGGAAGGGATCCCACAGAGTTCTGACTGCAGACGTTTCTCTACTCACAGCATTTAAACAGCTGCCAAAGGGTTTTCATTAATAGGTTATTTGGATACAGTATATGCAGGCTTATGCTCTGCTATCACTGCTTCACAGCCCTTCTTTCACTTTCTTGACTTTCTTGGAAAGATAAGCCAAATAGATTCGACCAGAGCCAGTGCCTCAAATTAGAAGGCAAGAAAGCAAGTGGTGAGAGGCAGCCGGTATTGCAGCTCTGTACCAGAGAGCAGGGTGACAACCACAGCCCTCGAGATCACCAGCCGCTGTAATCCCACTTCATATGCAGAGCATTTGCAGGACAGCTTTCTATGTCTGCACATCCGAGTTGGCTGATGCAGTAAAAGCCCTCCTAAAGTTTGTAACGTAACTATACTGAGGGACTGGGAAACTCCAGCTTCAGCCTTTACATGAAAGCTCTCTAACTGCCCGTTGTTTTTGGAGATCACACTCTTTGTGACTTGCTGTCATTTGTTGTGCTGGTGTAACTAATTGCCAGTGGACTTGCTGGCATTTAGAACCGCTGAGGATCTTGCTCAAGGGTGGAAGCTGGGAGGCAACATTCCTCTGCACTGAGTGATGCATAGCATGGCCAGGTCTCATCTCACATGTATCGCCATAGGTGAGGTGTAACAGGTAGGAATCCTGGAGTCAAACCGGTGCAAGGTGAGAATCAGGCCCAGCTACTCATGCTTGCAAAGTCACTTCTCCTGAGAATGTGCATCTCTTATCGTGCTTCCTCAGCGCAGCTTGGGTAAGGGAAGAATTCAGGGAGTACCTGGGGCCTGTCAGAGCTTGCAGCTATTCTCAGCTCAATTCAGCTACGCATTCACATTGCTTAGAAGATTTTGCAAAAGTATTACCCTCCCAATCAGATTGTAGTGCTCTATTTTATATATATTAGTAGAGTCTCTAACCAACAAATCTTTATGCAAAAAAAACCTGAAAATAACTCTGCGTAAATCATCATCAATTCTTTTATTATTCATTAAAATAACATTAATCATAAACCTCTTTGGTATTCATGTGGATGTAATATGTAGTTCCAAAGGAATTATGGATTAAAGGGGACTTAAGCTCAGAACACTCAGTTCTCTATGAACATGCTGTGTTCATTATGTTAGATTTAGTGTGAACTATTTTCTTCAGTATTATTAGAAGGGAGTAATGGTTGAGTTTCGCATTTATTTGAAAGTGATTAAAGTAAAATTTTCACCTTGAATAAAATAGCAGCAACATATTAACAATTTTTATCATGCCCACAAAAGAAATCTCTTCTCAAAAGATTGGAAATAATCCTCTGAAATCTACCTGCAGCTGATTATATTAACCCGCGAGAAATATACATTTCCACCTCTGCAGATTTTTTTTTTTTTTTTTAACTTTACACTGTT
Organism: Fregata magnificens; assembly: GCA_013389945.1. NCBI lineage: Eukaryota > Metazoa > Chordata > Aves > Suliformes > Fregatidae > Fregata > Fregata magnificens. Next base: position 1,055,619 of record WAAD01004002.1, on the reverse strand, counting down.
GAGGTTGTTAATATCTTTGCTACTCACATGCACCTAGGGGTAATGTTAGGATCACTGCACATTCACTCTTATGTTTCTGACTTCTGAAGGCCCTACATTAATATTCTAAGACTCATTACTGATGTAAAAACTAACTGGTTTGTTGAACATTGCATGTCTGGCCTCATGTCTGCATAGCACTAATTAAAAATCACAAACTTCTTTACCAGCAGGAAGCTTTGTAAAATGCGGTGTGGATTTTTTAGAGGATTTAGTCCCGTTCCTGTGTACATAAACCAGAGGGAATTTTCCAGGCACTCTTGCAAGTTTAGAGGTATTATTTACAGAAATAATTCTATGATGAATATACTAGGTTGGATTCTGCCCAATGTACCATTTTATACCACAGTACTGGACAAATTAGCTCTAGACATGAGAGGTCTGATGATGAGAAATGAGTTTATCCCAGGAACTCTGAAGGTACAGGGCACAGTGGACCTTGTTCCTGTCCCTGAACCTACCATGCACTTGATAGCATGTACTTTCCAAAACACTCACCTTATCTGAAGGGCAGAAAGTCCTCCAAATGCTTGGAGGTCGGCTCATATTTCACCACTGAGCTTTTCCTGTTTGAATGGAGATTTACATTAAGACCCTTATGAGATAGCATATAGGGCCATATTTTATCAGGCAGTGGATTTCTTTTCATTTTGTATTAGCAAAGTGTGTGTAATCCTAATTAAGAAATAAGTTAATCCTAATGTCAACTGGCATAAATCCTGTGAGGAGTGTTTGCGTTTACAAAGTACTGGAATGTATTTGCTTGCCTTTGGTGTCGGTGTTGTCCTTGTTCCTGTGCAGCCTAATCTAAGGTCAGGAGAATCATAGAATCATAGAATGGCCTGAGTTGGAAGGGAACTTTAAAGGTCATCTAGTCCAACCCCCCTGCCATGGACAGGGATATCTTTCACTAGATCAGGTTGCTCAAAGCCCTGTCCAACCTCCTGACCTTGAACACCTTGAAGAGTTGGTTGACTGCCCTTGCAAAGGCTCAGCTTGTTTCGTGGAGCGTCACAAGATGTTTTGTACCCATCTGGACACTGCTCAGGCTTCTTGCCTGTCCTTGTCATCCACAATGCAACCTTTTGTAAGTTCTTCAGGTAGCTCTTGAGGTTTGGGGTTTTTTTTACTTTTATGAATTCTGAAATGCCAAAACTCCAGCCACTATTCCTATCACCAGACATTTAAATTCCCTACCACAGCTGTGGCTACATGTTCCAACTTAGCTCCACATCACTAAAACTAGTTTTTGGGGTTTTTTACTTAAAAAAAAAAAAAAGCTTTGACAACTACATTATTCAGAAATGGGAAGAAGTTGCAAAAAGTCAGAATTAACTCCAATTAAAGTTCCAAACGATCCCTTCACCCTGCCTCTGAGCCATGGTCCGGGCTGACAGGATCCCCTTTCAGCCTGGATTTCTCCATGACATGCACCTTCCTCACTTCCAGGCCTTCCTGATGGCTTCTCTGTGCTGCTCCCAAAATGACTGCAGCCTGATTCCCCACAGAGGGATTATTGTAAATATGTGCCGGCTGAGGATGGTAGTCGTTGCTGCATAGGTGCTTACCTACCATTATCACAGCGTGTCAGTGACTTCCACTAATTCAGTTAGAAACGTGGTGTGTGATTTTTTTCCGTCCTCTGCCCTCCTTTGCACAGGCTGTCAGAAGAGAATTGTGTGTTGTCTCAGAGAGATTTTGGGTTTGTTCTTTGATACCTGATTTTCTTAAGGACAAATCCAGCTCTCAAGTCATGATCCACTCGGAGTGTTCTTAGGTAAACTAAAATGGCTTCAGAGGCAGGGAGCACTTTAAGCCTGTGCTCTGAAGGGTGAGGGTTTTTGCGTGGCTTTTTGAGGAGACAGGTGAGAAGAGAGCTGCCCCCAGGAATGGCTTGGGGCAGGTGGTAGGGCCAGATCAGCCTTAGGGGAAAACTGGTGGGAGAAAAGAGGAAAACAGACCCCTTTCCCTGCCACTCAGTAACACATTGAAGCCTGGATTCTGTAAATATGCTTTTATGTAGAATAAAGATGGCTGTGTAAGGAAAGCTGTAGCACTAAATACCTTCAAATTGTGCCTTCTTTAGTCTGTAGGGAACCTTTATCTGCAGCAGTCACAGCTCTCCTGCTAGAAATCAGCCTCTTTATCTCTTTTTGTATAAACCGTGGTGCAGGGGGGATAGAAGATTTTCTGCCAGCTCATATGGCACGTATCATTGTGTTTCTGAACCTCTCTCAGTTATTAATAATGAATTAGTCTTCACAACATAAATATAAGGAAAGGTGGTTAGTAGTGTCATTTTTGGTTTAAAAAAATGGAAGCGGTGGGAGATGAAGAGAGCTGGTCAGGGTCGTACTGCACCAGAAATGGGAAACTGAACGTAGGTTTCCTGAATGCTATGCCAATGCCCTAGCTGGTTTGAAAGCTCCACATTTCTTTTATTACTAGCTTGCCCTGAAGAGTTTTTTCTTTTCATCCTATTTCTTTCCCCTTTCTTTCCCTCCTGTCAGTGTAGTACAGAGATCCATGTCAGCACAACTTCGTATTCTACCAAAAAAATTGAAAGGCCTCAGGACACACTGTGTTTGCGACATATGATGCCATTTTGCAAGACAAAAGTCATATTGCTGTTACTGAAAATAGTAAGAAAAAAACATAATGCCATGTATTGCAGCAGTCCATGTTGTTCAAACGTGCACGTCTGTCCTTTTCTCATAACTATTAACTGTTCTTTCGTTCCTGGTGTTCCTTCTCTCCTTTGGATCACATGCTGGTCAGAAGCTACTTGCTGTTTTGTGCATCAGAGAAAGAAAATAAATAAAGGAATGGGATTTTTCACTACAGGTTTATGATTGCCTGTAGTGTGGAAGGCTGCCAAAGGGAGCGTTCACATGCTCAGGGACCAGAGCTGCTGGTGCTAGTGCTTGTGTAAGCTACCTGGTAAGCTGGATCAAGAAGCAGTGGGCGAACGCTAACCTTTTTTTTTTTCCAGGGGGGTAAGAAGATTGGCAACATTAATTTTCAGCTGCATTAGCTCTTTTGATAGCAGTCCAAGAGATAGTCTTGAAGCAACCATCAAATCAGAGCAGCTAATGCTGGTTTGCTGTTACATAGTCTGTTTGTAGACCCAGGAGCACAGTCGTCTTGCTCTGAGGGGAATCTTCAGTTGCTGTGTTCTGTTACAGGTTTTTAATCATGTGTTTCTATCACCTACTCATATATATCACAGGTGGAGAGGGAAAAGTGGCCAGATACCTTTGATATTCAGCCAGGATAAATTGGAGTAACGTTCAGGCTGCTCTACAGCGTCCTAAACAGAGCAGCAGCAGAGCCGAAGCAGTGAGATGTGAGCTGTCTGTACCTACACTGAAGTGTACCCCGATTTATGCCCTGAGGAACTTTGCTGTTCCTGGAAGGTTTGGGATGGGGTTTCTCTTGAAGTAAGAAAAGAGGATAACATGCCCAACACTTCCTCTACACAGCCCTCTGCTTCACTCCGAACACTGCCGCCTTTTAAGTGCTCCTCACTATTACTAGTAGCAGGTGTGTTTAAAACTAAAGTGAGAAACTCTCCTTTCAGCCTCTAACCAGGGTGCTGTATCAGTACTCTGATTATCAGGAGAGGAAAAAATACACTGAGCGAGTGAGAAAGCTGTTAGAGCCAGAGAATCCCAAAACGTTAAGAAAAAAGCTTCCTTGATGAAGGATTTTTACTGGGCATGGTGGGAATTTGCTGTAGGGAAAAGTAAATCTTGTGAGTAATTGGGCTGTGAGTGGGAGGAGGGGAAGAGCTGGATTCCAGCCCACGGCTCCCACCTGGGGCTGCTGCTCTGTAACCCCCTCGCACCTATTGAGTTCAATGGCACAAGAGGGTGGCCAGTGCCTTGCAGGGAAAGGTCCGTAATGAATAAACATCTTCATTTTAAATCACTGTAGGCTCCTGATTTTGCATTTCATTTCCAAATGCAGTTATCCACTTTTCAGTTTAGGCCCTCTGAAGTGTAGAAAAATAGAAGTAAACTGCAGAAGAGGGGGAGAAAAAAACTTTTAAAATTGCTACAATGATGCACGAAGAGAGAGAGAAAATGACCTTTGGTTGGGCATCCAACAGTGCAAAGAAATTCTAAAGTAGTTTACTTTGAAGTACATTTCAGTCAGAGGGATTTTCTAGCAGTAAAATCAGGCACTTAGCAGGGATTGCATATAATTTCCACTCTATGCCAGTACAAAACTTCAAACATAATGATTTTTTTCCATTCACCACCAATAACTAAAGCCCTTGGTCATTTAATAATGACTCATTCTTCACCTGCACTATTTGAACTACATTTGTCATCTACTTACTAGCCTTTAAAGGAACTTAACATGACTCTTCCTTTTGCCTTGTCTTTCAGTTTCTGAGTCATTTCTTTACAACTGACACACCTTAGAATTTGACATTTACGTATGACACTGTAGCTGATGTTAGAAGTGGTTTTAGACTGAATTTTTCTTAATTTTTGGTGTTACTGTTGTATACAACATTTTACTACATTGTTTAGTTTAATCCTCCCATAAGAATATCAGGTCAGGAATGGCAGGCGTTTGGGAGCGGGGAGGGGGAGGAGGTTGGTATGGTATCTCCAGCACCAGATCTTCCTGCCAGGTACGAGGCGGAATAATTCACCTAGAAGGCAGCCAACCTGTCAGAAAGGCTCTTTGGACACTAATGCATTTTACCAGAAAATCTGTAGTTGGCATCTGTAAAATGACTAGTTTAATATCCAGCTGAGGCAGCCAAGTAGAAGCTGGTGGCATCCAGTCATCAATGAGGAGTGAAAGCATCTTTCTTGGTACGTGAAATCCAGCAATCTAAACACTTAGCAGCAATGCCTGTTGTGTTTGTCCTTGCTTTGTTACCAACCTGGGTGTAACAGGAGATAAATGCTGTTTCAGCTCATGCCCTTCCTTACCTTTAAGATATGGCTGAAGACCAGGTGAAGAGTGACAAGGTTAGCCCTTGTGCCTGTTTTCCACACACATCTGTAGGAACTGTCATATCAGAAAAATCCAGTTGTGCAATTTAATCTGCTGGTGTGTCCTTAAAAATGGTGGTGTCCTCTGGTCTAAACAGCAGATGCAAACCTATTCCGAACAAGAAGAAATATTTCTAGCTAGAAACTTTGCCTATGATTACAATGAATTCTGTTGGTATTCATATTGTTTTATGTTTTAGCCTGAGAAATGCTTTCTGGTTTACCAATTACAAAATCCTGCGTTCCAGTCCTGCAGCAGTCACAGGAATCACAAGCAATGCTAAGGTGGGAAGCGAGCCTTGCTCCCGCTAAAATCACTGTAAGTTTCATCAGCAACCTTCATGTCAGAAAGAGCTGGCCCTTTTACAGCATTCAAAAATAAACCAAAGCTGTAAAAAACATAATATTTTCTTAAGGGAGTCATCCTTTTGTGTTTTCTTTCAGTGCCTGAAGTGCCTTTTGTAGAAAGGTTACTAACCTGCAACAGATGAAAGTTAAAAGAACACGGTTAGAAGGCAAAGCAAAAGATAGTTATGAACATATGGTTGGTAGAATTATTTTTAGAAATGAAATATAAAAATGTTGAAAAAATAGGCAACTAGTGCAAACCAATGTACCGTAAATTGGAAGAGTTTCATGATCAAATATTTATGGCTCTCTTTGCAGTGTTTGAAAATTAAATTATTAAAAGCAAATATTGTGGCAAATAGGTTCCCATCAATCTCAATAAAAGTTACATTTCACTATCACTGTCACATTATTACTTTTTTGCTTTCAGTCTTTTAAGATTGAAGAGAACAGTAACAAACTCCAGTAACAAATCTAAGCTTTTCAATGTAATTTACTTGGTGAGTAATTTCTAATTGATTCAGACTGATGGGGCTGCATAGTTTGATGTATTGCCAAAGCGAGAGATACTTTGGATGAAGTGAATTTATAAGCACCTCTTCTCCAAAGAAAAATGGCTGCTATATTTCATTTTGTCATTTTTAGCTGTAGCAATGTTCTTGTATACCTATCTGTGTGAACTCTTCAGAAAAGAAAAACCCAAACCAGCACGTACACCTGTCAGGAACCCCACTCCTTTCCCGCAGCGGTGGGGGGAGCCAGCTCCCACGCTGGATCTCGAGCGTGGGGAGTCGGACACAATGCATATTTACCCCATACCGGCAGCCTGGTGTGCGTGTGCCACTCGCTCCTTTTCTCTCTCTTTTTTGAAAGTGTAGTTGCTTAGCAACATAATTTAGTCACCTGCAGGTCAGGGTTCAGATCTTGTTAATGTCATTGTGAATTAGAAGGAGGAAATGACTTTGGGGGTTTTACAGCTTCTTTGTGACATTGCTGTTAACCAAGAGGTTTGTATCCTGTTTGGTGGAAAACCTTCAGTGACTGCTTGTTTTTTATGTGATTATTTCCATATATATTCGGCAATATTTCTAAAGTGAAGAGGGGGAAGGGGAATACGACAGAAGATATGTTATTTGATATATACATCGTAGATGTTAAAGGTCAGAAGCGGTGCTTTGCACCCAATGACAAATTGCTTCATTTTAGGGCAAATTAAACTCCAAACTTTGGAAAGAATTGTTCCAATGTCAGTCCTGCTCTGTCCTCTTGTCTTTCCCCACAGCACATTCAGGGAGGCTTTCAGGAGACCAGAAGCAGCAAGTTCCCTTCCACTCGCACCTGCCACTTTATTTCCCACAGCAGAAATCCCTGGGGGCTGGTGCCTCAGGGGAGCAATCTAAATTTAACAACTGCAAAATTAATCTTGAATTTTTGCTCCATACACTTGCAGCCTCTCAGATACTGTCTGATTCTCCCCGCTTCAGCCTGCTGTAATAATAGCTTCAGTCCTCCCCTGGCACCCCGCTCTGGTCAGACGGAGAGGTTTCCCAAGACCACTTGCTTGGTTTACCGTAGAGGATCCAAGGCATCCTAGCTGATGCAGTCCCAAATGCTGAGACACTTGCAGGACCACTCAGGCTTGGAGCAGTGTGTGCTTTCTAACCTGCCTGGGCACCTCTGGGGATGCTGCACACCAATCAGACCTGTTCAGCTCATCATGCAGAGCAGAAGGATGGGGCCGTAGTGCAAGGTTGGACATCTGCAAAGGCTTGGAAAAGCAAATGGGATTTTTGCATGTTCTGGGTGTGAAGGAAAGGCTTGGCCAGTTTGATAGAAATACTTGTGTAGAGCTGTCAGAAGGGTTTTTCCACTTCATTGGCCTAACCGGTTGAAAGGAAAGCATGCATACATCTGTGTGTACAAATACATATATCGTGTGTGTGTGTGTGTGTGTGTGTGTTCTTATTATTATGGGTGAAGATCCAAATTTGATCCAAACTGGAACAACTTGGTCCAAAATTAAATATTTCATTTCATTTTCAGGATGATAAACACTTTCTGTGACCATGTTAAAATAAAGGTATTCAAATCATAAGTAGAAGTCTCACTGAAAAATAAAAAGCCATAACATTTTCCTTGGAAAACAACAGAATTAAATATTTTGCATGTACTGAAAATATTTCTTCATTGTTTAGAGACAAAACAGTTTTATCAAATTCAGTCTGAATTCATGGGTGGTTACAGTCCTCCTAAAATAGCATTTCTTGGCAAACTTATTATTATTATTCACCAATTTTTTTAGCCAAAGTTTGCATTTGATTTCCTGGTCAAATTTGTATGCATTGCTCTTGTCTCTATGGTTTGAAATCCTGTGATAATGGCTCTGTCCCGCTGAGGTTTTCACATACGCGTTGTTTCACATGGGCTTTGTGGCTCAATTGTAAGCTGTGCGAGAAGCTGCAGTTGTGTTCGCTGTTCACAAACACTAGTAATCCCAGGATCATTTGCATGGGTGATTTGTGGCCTGGAGTTCATTAATCTTTTGCTGTGACTGTTCATTATTTGTGCTATGTGACTGGTCAGCTAAGACATATGGGGCCAGATTGCCAGCTGCTGAAAATCAGCGTCGCTCCGCTGATGGATGGAGGCAGGCTGGTTTCCGTCTGTGACGGATTGGATCCTGGAACAGAGGGGCTTCCTGCTTGTTTGCTGGGCTTTGAGGCAGGCTACGCTAGTTTTTGTAATGTATGAGCTTCTACACAGGTGAAATCCACCTGTGAAACAAGCTGCCTTCTGATACCTTGCTTATGTAAACATTTGGGATCTTGTAAAAAAAACCAGTGTGAGCAGGTGTTTGCAAACAGGAGTTAAAAAGGCAACCAATAAATAGCTGAACTGAAAAACTTACATAGAAAATTTTTTATTTTTGTTCAGGTGACTCCCTAAATGTAAAACCAATCCTTTCTTAGGTGGCCATTCTACTATTTCAGCTGAGATGCAGACCGTATTCTTGACTCCACGTCCCGCAAAAGCTTCAGTAGTGACAACAGTATTATGCAGCGGTTGTCCTAACACGTAAAACCTGAGTAATACTATAAACCATTACTTACAGGGATTGATACAACAAGCATCAGTGATTCAAGGTAAAGCTTTTTAAAAACTGATGCTGGCAAAGGCCCAGTGCCATACTGCCAGCTCGTAGTGAGCTTTGCAGAGGGGAGTCCAAATCACTGGGAAAAGGGAACTTTACCAACTTTTCTGTTTTCCTTCAGAACTGGGTGGGCAGGAGCAGCTATGTAAAGCAAAAATGTCTTGTGGGTCCACCTTTGTATGAATTAACTCTAGAAAGATTTCAGATTCATTGCCTAACTCAGGCCCTTACAAAGTTGTTGGCATGTGAGACAAATCACTCATGCAACAGGGCGTCTACCATCAGGGGTGCTAATTGAGACTAATGTTGCACTGGATAGCTGGTGAGATAGCAGAATGGCAGTTAGAACTGGGAGGAGAGGGAATATTTCCTCCTACCTTCTTTCTGGGTAGCATTGGCATTACAATTTTAGGCTGATACCCGGATTTCTCAACCTCTACCTGTATCGTGCCAATCTCCAGGAGCACCTTTAATGCATGACAGACACCAAGAAACATGTGACCATCCTTAACACATGATAGGGGTCATAAATTTAGGAGTCTGTGGAGCCGGAAGATTTGTGTTGTTATTGATTGTTCCCCATCCCTCTCTGCCTCTTCCCCTAACATTTGACAGGGAGATTATAGCTGATAATAATACTTGGCAGTTATGGGAGGTGAAACTTTGAAAACTTTTGGAAACTTTTAATCCATGGATCTCAAAATGCTTTCTAGACATCGACTGTCACAACTGGTTTGCTAGTGAAGTATAAGGCTGGGGAAAATGGAAGTTACACATTTTGCTGAATGGTATGTGAAAAATCAGTAGCAGAGCTCAAAGTAGAAGCCAGAAGTCTTTCCTCCATCCCTCTGCTCCTTCTCCAGACAGTACATACTGCTCTTTCATCTCATTTGCAGAACAGTTGGGTGCCTAGTAGTGATTAGCTAAAACTCCGTACCCTGATAACTCCTAGGAAAAGCAAAGTCAATTGACACACACAACAGTAGGGTGTGGAGTACATCAGAAAAAAAGTCACACTGAACAGCTAGATATTTTGGTTTTAATCATAAAGTTTCACATTTCCCAGCCACTACAGATTTGGGGGTTCAAATGAAAGGAATGGAGTATAGATTTTTAAAAGGCTCCATACATTGTTTTATCTATCATGTATTGTCTCAAAGACATCCAAACCTACTAGCAACCCAGCTCTGTGAGACTACCATGCTTAATGTTGGTGGCTAGGGACAGGTTTTGTATGAGGGTAGAAGTCCCTGCTTTTTGTTTTCTATGTGTGCCTAGTGCTCCAGGGCATCCAGAGTTAATGAAACCACATAAAAATGAAATGGTTAAAACCAAACTTCTCTGTAGGCAAAGTTTCTTTTATTTTTCTTTGTAAAGTTTGGAGAAGGTGTACTAGTATTGTTTTGTTTTGTGTTTTCCTTAAAAAGAGAACCAACAGGGCTTGAAAGGAAGTGGATCTGTAGAGCTGTCAGCAGAATCTATAAAAGAGGCTCTCTGGGAATCCCATCCACCTCTGCACTTGCAGGCAAAGAGACATGGAAAATAACACATCAGAACTACATTTCTTAAATATTTTATACGTAACGACCAATGTTCCGGCTTTCACAAGAATGCCAGATAGCTGCACTTCCTTTAGTGTTTTATATATGATACTTTAAAAACATCTGAAATAAGTTTATACCTTGTATCGGCTACCTGTAGCAAACTGTCTTACAATCAGCACCATAAGTAGTTCTGTTGTATACACCTTCTTAAAGGTATAGGCCATGTAAAGCTGGAGCCTCTCTCTCCTGAAGTACCTGTTCTTTAGCTTATACAAGGCAGCGCTGTTCTTGAGCTCATGTTTAGGACTGTGATATGTTCCAGTGGCAAAACTACAGTCAGGTCTCAGATGAGTCTGTGATTTACAAGAACTGATTGACCAAACAAATATCCTAAGCCTTCAGGAGGTACAGTAGATTGAAAATGAATTTCATGTAAGGTTAATGACTTGGCGAAAATATAAATGTCACCTAGGAAGTCTGGCATCATGCCTCGACTGTAAACATAAGTCCATAGTGATTGTACATGTGAATGGGTGATGTTAAATACAAGTTTGAAATACGGGATTCCTTATTCGAGAACTGGTACAGAAGAGAAAAACATAACTCTACATTTTAGCTAATTTGGCAGTGTAAATCCAGATTAAATCTTTTTATATTTCTTAATTAACTGCAAGGTTGCTTTATGCAAACACAGTTTGATGTACATATTTGTGTGTGATTGGCACAGAGATCAACCATGTCAAGTTTAAGTAAATACGAGCATACAAACTCAAACAACGAGCCGTTTGCCCAGCAAGGCAGCATAACTCTTGCAAACAGAAAGTCACTTCTTCATCTTCACTTAGAAAACCTTGTTTTCTTAGTGTCTTCCCACACTAGGAGCTCTACAGACTCGGGTCTTTAAAGTGCACTAAACAATTCTGTATGGATGCAATCAAGTGTATTGTGAAGTACCTCGGTTTTACTTACTGGTATAAAGACACCTGCAAGGTAAGGTTTTTGAGATCTGGCTGCCTCAGTCAAAAAACAAACTATTGCAATTGTTACTCAGTTAGACCAGAAGATCTGCTCTAGAGCAAACCTTGACCTTCTTATTTCCATTATTTGAATTAACGTAATGTTTCTGAGAGATGCTGGAGAGACAGCAGTGAAGCTCAAAGTCCATTATCCATCCCATAGCCAGTATAATTGAATTAAAGTTGTAACTTGCCTTTCTCATTAGAAAATCTTGGCGTGTGTTGGTCAGTGTATTCACAAACGTGACTGAAATACTCTTCTTTTCTGAAGAAGGTACGACATGTAAGGTCTGATTTCTAAGATTCCCTTCCATGTGTAGGACAGGAGGGGGTGATGGTGGAAGAGCTGCCTGCAAGCTGCCTTCACTCTGCCAGCATTTCAGGCCTGTGGGGGGGGGACCTGTGTAGCCTCTGGGTGACTCAGAGCAACCTCACAGGCCACAGGAGACAAAGGAAACACCACAGAGCAGCAGCAGTGGAGCTAATTAAGGTGGGAATTTTCTTTGTACTTGTGCCTAAACCACAGTAGCTACCTGGAGCAAGCAAGAACTGGCAACAGCTTTCAGTCACTGAAGGCTTTGATAAGATCCAAACTCATGAACTACAGAAGAACTGAATGATGCAAGAAGCGTTAAAAAAAGGTGCAAAGAATTTCCTGCCAAACACCTTTAATCATTCCATACTCTCTTTTCTCACTAAAACTGTTTTCATACAGTCTCTGACACCATGGGTCGTGAGCCCAACTGGGTATTTCTGTGGACAGACATCACAGCTCCACGCAGCACAGAAGACAGAACGTGTCTCACCTTGAAATAGAATCTTAAAAACAGGATTTCTGCAAAATTGTTTCGTCCTGTCCAGGTTGTGGCAGACTGCAACAGAAGATGATCACTGCTGTCTGGAGCTGGTCTGCTGTGGAAGAATCGAAGAGACGAGTGTGTGCAGTATTTTGTGCTGGCTTTGGATGAATTTTCTACCGGGACTTCTTTGTGTCTGACTTCCAAGTCTGCCCATACATCCCTTTGGAGAATGGCTTGCAGGAGTAGAGCAGCCAGGAAGGAGGTGAAGGATCACTGTCTGCCGAAGCTCTTTTAGCTTTCTTTCTAAAACCCCCAGGGAGGCAAGGGGGGAGGTGATGTGGGATCAAAAGCAATAATGGAGGAGCATTTGCAGGGGTCATTTTTTTAAGATGAATTGTTTGGTTAGAGATATTTCTTTCTTTTTTCTCTAATACCCAGCTGCTGAACTGAAATCTAAATGTACCTGGTCAGTGCAGAACATTGCAAACCTACAGTCCAAATGTCCCAGCCATTTCTTCCTTGTCTTTTCTTACCTTATCCAGAGCAGGAATGCTTCCCACAAACAAGTACACCCTTGCCAGCCTCTCACATACAGGCACTTTCAAACCTCTTTATAGATTTAAGAATACAGCATCCAAGAGCTTTAAGACACTATTGCTTCAGAAAGAAGGGGAAGCTGCCATCTGTCTCTTCCTTGCTTCTCACTCCAAACAGCAGGAGAATACTTTTTTCCTGACCCAGCTCTTCCCATCTTTTACCCCCTAAAGCATCAGTTAGAATTAAATGTCAGTGTGTTATTCACATGGGAAAAATAAGGTCATTTATTTACATGTCTATATAGTGGAACAGCATATTAGAGAAGGTAGCTAACAGAAGGAGGACAGTTCATGTCTCTGAAAGAATAGACTGCTTATTTAAGCATTAAAGGGAGGTAAAAAAAAAATCTGCATTCCCCTTTACATGCAGCTTTGAGAAGGTGGAGTATTTTATGCTTAAGAGTCATTTTGTCAGCTGGCTGGCAACGTGTTAAAGATGCTTAAATACAGGAGAGCAGAGCTGTGGTGACTTTCCCCCTAATCAAACGGCATGGCAGGGAGAAAAGCACAGATGTAATTCTGGGGCTTTGAAACCAACAGAGCTGCGACAACAGAGGCTGCAGTTTCACCTGTAGCTGAGAGTAAGACAGTGTGCTGTATTCAGCGTGTCTCTCTTTTAAAAAATTGCTATTGCAACAGTCTAGAAGTAACACAGCGAAATGTAGGTACTGCATCTTGGTGTGTTCTTAGAGAATAGGGGATCATATTAATTTTTTATTTTTTTTTTAAATAAGAGACTCCTGTAGTGACACAATGAAGTCTTTAATTACTGTGAAAATCAAGTACCTATACAGAACAGCTTGGATTTCCCACTGGACCAAGAGAGGGTGAATTTAAGAGAGAAAACAGATGAGTTTGGCTCATAGCCTCTGTCATGGGGTCTTTTTCTGGTTTTTACAACCGTGCCAATGGCTTCTCTGGTTCTAAGATCAGTCTTGGGGGGAATTCTTGTCTGTGGTGTCAGAGAGAACCACACCCAAGCTTTTAGAATTCCCCCTCCCCAAGCTTTACCCTCTAAACTTTGAAACCTGCCCTTCAAAAATAAAATCTTTAAAACCTGAAGGTGGGCTGGGGGCAGATAAAGGGACAAAGAAAGGCTGTCCTGAAACGTGTCTCCTTTGAAGTAGCAATAGAGGTAATCGGATGGATGAGAATTATCTTTCAATTCAGGATCTTTACTTGATGAATTTGAATTTAATATAAACAAGCGGCATATTTGGGTTTGCTGAGAGCTGCCAGTAATCTCTTGGTGCATGGAAAGGACAGGAATTTTTCTTTTCATACATCATTTACAAGTAACTGCAATGATTCCACAAAGTCAGTACAACTCCCGAACACAAAGCAGAAAAATGTACAAAGGAAAGAAAAAGATATTTTGTTGCTAGTTTTTAAATAGAAGTTCTCTGTAGACAGAGTTCAGCTGCATTGGGATGGAATCAAAGGGCCAATACGGAGGAATTGTTTTCACCTTCTGGAATTTGGCTGTCTGGCTTTTGTGTCAATTATCAGTACTCTTTATTTACTGAACAATGCCTCATATGAAGATAGCAGGGTTATTTGATATTTGCTTATGAAAGGCCCATTTCTAAAGCAGTGGTACTGGAATTTTCAGCAGTTTTCACAGGGACTGTTTGCCAGAACTTCAAAAGAAAACTGTTCTTGAACAAACAACCATTCGGAATAGACCTGTGTTTTCTATAACCTGGGGAGAGGAAATTTTCACTGAGAGGTAAAAATTAGTGACGCAAAGCTTCAGACCCCTTGTGCACAGCCCAAACACCATAGCTTTTTCCTTATACCCCCTTCTCACATGCAAGAGCCACAGTTTCCTCTAGCAGCCAGCCTCAAGGCACTGTCGTTCCTGTAGCTCAGAAATTATTTTCAGATCAGGCTGAAAGCCAGTCTTCCCACCCATCCTCACTATTTATTTGCTGGAGTGATGACAGGTCCAGCCAGTTATGGAGTAAAAATTTAGTTACTCCTTCCATGTAAGACAACATTCATAAGCACAATTTCCTGCTGTGTGGGAGGGCTCCTGTTTCTGTCCCAAATATCTCTATTACCCCTTCTGACTATGGCATTCCAGGTAGACAAGAAGGCAGATGAGATAGCCTCGCATCTTTCCCAAAAGTGCCCTAGGCTTGATGCATCATCATTGAGAGATATCAGTAAGCAGAGCTTTGTCCCTACAGCTGAGGCAATGGGCCAAGCAGATATGCAGAGTTTTGAGAGGGACCAGTCACAGAGACTGAGCAAGGGAGAGATAAGAGGTTTCATGTAGAAGAGAGAATAAAAGGAGAATGAGGCAGGCAAAACTCTACATGCAACAGAGCGGAGAAGGGTTTAGAAAAAAATCCTTTGTGCTTGTTAAGATTTTTGTAAATCCCAGTCTGCTTGAACATGGGTTTGTCCTTCAGAGAGTAAAACGGCTGGCAGAGGAAGAAGTGGTTAGAAAATTACCTTCTTACATTAATTCCCTGGATAGAAAGAAATTTGCTTGTAAAGGTATGTTTTTTAAGATCTTCTTATAGGTCTTATCAACTGCAGCTCTATCTACAAGATTGTGGAAACTGCAAGGTTTTTTTTTTACACTGTACCTCTGAGGTTCATTGTCAAGTGCCCACGAAGAGCTTAAAAAGCATTTATCCATCTTTCACCAGCGTGACAGACCCTGTTGCTATTCTGTTGTCCTCCAGATACTCCTGTCTCAGAAAAACTGCATCTCTTTTAAGAAAGTGTTGTTTTCCTTTTCTTTATGCAGCTGAGAGAGATGGAGCAATATCACATCGTGTGACACAGATCACAAAGTGGGTGAGTCCTCCCTTTCCTATGTCTGCCCCTGGACACTTCCCCTATTTCACTACTACATTGTCACATAAGTATTAATCAAGATTGTGTGTGATGTTCACATATGAGCTGATTATGCAACCAGTATTAATGATCATCATAAAAATCAGTCTGGCTCTGGCAGTCAAGTGGTGCTAAGCTGTCTGTGACGGGCTGAATTCAAGACCACACAATTTCTGTTCTGAATATCTGAAAAACTTAAGGCTGTCTGTCTTAAAACCTTAACTTTGCACACTGCTAATCTTGGAACAAGCTGCTCAGGCAACCTTGTCACTGTAGTTTTCCAGATTTTCTGATTTCATCTTAGTTAAAGCTTTATTTCTTCAGCCCATCACTTTTAGCCATCAGTATGTGGTATATCTAAGCTTCCTGCATATCCAAAAGGATATGCACAGAGATAAATTGCCAAGGAAAGATACGTTCAAGGGGCAGAGTTTAAAAGGCATTTAGATGGTAGAGGGGCACACTGAGAGAAGAAATGATCAGAGGAATTACAAACTGACACATGTTTTGGAATTCTCGGTATTTAAAATCTGCCCCAAGCTCCTTAATTATGGAACAGGTCCACAAGGAAAACCGTAACCTATTTCCCTTTGTTCAACTCTTTCTGGTTGGAAGGATTTATTAAGCCAATGTCAATATTCTTCCCATCAATTTTGGAATGTCTGACTCTTTGTTGAAACAAGCTATTAGCAGCAATAAAAAGACACAGGACTAGAATAATTTGTCTAGCGTTCTCTTGTGTGAAATATTCGCAATAGTGTGGAGAAGCTGGTAAGTAATATTATACTCATGGCTTTGGCTCACAGGTGGCAGCAAAATCAATTAACTACTTCTATCCATAGGAATTTATTGACTTCCACCCATTTTAGAAAGAAATGTGACTTTCAGTTGGTAAAGTTACAAAATGCTTGTTTCATGCTGTGCAGTTTTCTGATGTGCTGCAAGACTTTCTTTCTGTATCAGCCACCCTGGCTCTGGGGCAACGTGCTTCATCTGGTTATTCTTTCCCAGAAGGCAGAAGCTCCACCAATATTGAAAATCTTCCTTACTTGAGTGAGCTGCTAATCTGCGTTCTCATTTGAAGTTTCTCAAACTACTGGTTGGCAATGCTACTTACCTCTAATTACTTTTTCACAAAACTCGAGTCAGCAAAATTTGCAATGACTAGTATGAATCTCCTAATACCATGAGCAGTGGGAAAGTGTGTTTCTGCAGATAAGGCACCCCACACTACTCATTTAACTCAGTATGATCCCCACATTATGAACCTGGCACCATACCAGAGGAGAATATGGGAGAAAGAGGCCAAGCTATTATAGCAGGTAGATCAGTACACATAAATTTAGGCAATCATTTAATGGGAGCTCAGCTAAACAAGCTGTCCCTCACCTTTTGTTCCTTTATAGATGTTTATGTTACTAATTAAGTTGTGGGTTTAGGTCTGCAAAGTAATGAGGCTCTTCCACCTGCTGGTGTCAAAGTATCTGACTGTTTGCTGATACTTTAAATAAAAGCAGGTAGGAGAGCTGGCTGTGGTAATTGACTGGTTGCCCGCAAGAGTTATTTCAGGGTGAATGCTGGAGAGGCTGGGCTGGCCTAGAAATTTAGAAAGAAACGTTGGTTTTTCCAGAGTTTGACGATTGGAATGTTTTCCTGAGGAGTCTTATCATTTGGTACTGTTCCTCACGCTAGGTGTAGTATGTACTAAGCCTACATCTGGGTTTTCATAAGGGAGCAGATTGTGTGTGTCTCTCTTGTATAGTCTAATTAAAATAACTTTCATACATATGTCAGTGTTCCCACTGAGTCTTATGGTATTTAGTTAACTGGTTTTCATTTTGTTAAATGTAGACTGGGACAGGTTTGTGTTTCTAAGCTTTTGTGGATGACAAAGTTTTAATTGAATATATAATGAGTGTTGTATTTAGGTAATTATTTGAACCCTATGGCAGTGAGAAACTGAAATCTAGCATGCTCTGGTAATTTGCTCTATGTTTAAATATCCTTGTTTGGCCGGTTTGAAGACCTGAAGCTATATTTTTGGCTACACACTTGGATTCCGGACTACACTTGAGTGGGAGACTTCTGAGGAACAGTCCAGGTTTACAGAGCAAAGCTTGCAATGCTATACGTTGTTCTTGCCCTTTTCCGCTCCTTCAGACTTTGACCCTGAAACAAAACCATCTTTACAATGCAGATGATGACCTAGCTATCCAAGATGAGTTGTAAAACCTAGGTGCTGAACACTTGCTATGAAGTTTTTCAAGGGTAAGAGCATTAACCTAGATCTGCTGGCCAAATTCCAGTCTTTGTTTTTAACTTCTTACCTGAGTTCCTCTGGTAGTTTCAGTTATCATGATCTTCACCCTCTCTCATCTCTGCAGCTGCCATGTGACATTTCCTTGCTTACTCCAGCAGAAGTTGCAAATTATCCAGCTCTAGTTTTAATTCAGCAAAGAAGCATGCATTTTGGAACAACACATTGCTGCTAAAAGATGCTCATGTTATTTTAATCATACGTTAGGTTAAAATCTGGATCAACATATAGGAACGAAAGAATGTATTTGCATTTCTGAAAGGATAACATAGCTTTTTGCTAACTACTAAATCCAGTCGGGAACTGCTGTATCAAACTATCTGAAATGAATGGGCTATTAACAAAGTAAGTTATTAAAGTGCTGTGCAATAAAAGGATTGCATGTCCTTGTATAAGAAGGATTTCAGCAATGGGTTAATATGGCCTGTATCTGCTGTTTAAAAGTAGATAAAATATCATAGCAAAAATAGGGGCGATATGATAAAAAGGTGACTACTCAATGACTTAATGTGTGAAAGGAAGTAACGAGAGCGGAGGAATCAATATCATAATATAGATAGGTTAGCGTGGGTTCAAGCAATAGGTGATGTAGCTTTTCCTGAATAGATCACCTGGTTCAAATCCAGATTACAAGGCAAATTCTGCCTTGACATAACCCATCGACTTTGGTTAGTAGAATTTGGCCCTGTCTCAGTGACGACTTAAATTCATTACTGCACACAAGTGAAAAATTGAGAATGAATACGTTATCTATTCAATTTTTTCTGATTTGTATAGTCATAAAGTGTTTTAAAACTTCCTGATTGTTTTTCATAGTCCCCTATCCAAAGAGCTTTTTCTGGGATGAAGAGAACTGTTTTGTCAGTTGTTAGCTTTTACAGTCTAATACCTTCTTCATGGCTCACGAAAAGTGAGTATGAACTGACTGGATTACTATACAGACTTAAGGCTTGCCCAGACTTTTTTGAAAGTTATGGCTACTTCGAGCTGCTTTAAGGGAGAGACCGTCTGCATCAGGAATCTCTACAGCATTTTTGCCAAAGTTTCTTCTGGCTCTCATCACTCAGGTTTTGGGTTGTGCCCAGAAACAGAAGTTTGAATTTTCCTTAAAGATGACCAAAAGTAATATCAAAAAGTTGGTTTTACTACTGACCTCCTGATTCAGACTAAAACTGAATGGTCAGAAGGACTTTTATGGTTTATGATCTGTTCTGAATAGGGATGTATTAAAAACAGGATTGAATTTGAGGATCTAAGAGGGAAGAACAGAGAACAGGAAGGAATGAAGAAGAGTGAAATGTGTCATATCCATGATTGTAGCCAAGCTCTACAAAACCAGTATAAATACCTTAGACTGTACTGTAGTATTAGTCTCTGGGCCAGCTATTTAGCACATTGAAACTAAGGTATCTTCTCATCCTTTATAAACTCTCCACCACAAGATGAAGATCTGTGAAGAAAAGGTTTGTATTGCTGATGTCTGCTAGAGAGTTAGAAAAGGCAGGCTGAATTTAGCTTAGCCTTAAAATGACTTAAAAACCTGATCTGGTTACTGCATTTTTCTCCTAATAATGCATTCTTTTAGCGTGTAAAAATGAGCTGCAGCAAAGCTGCTGCACAAGCATGATGCAGGAAATAGACCTTAATCGATATTTCAATCAGCCACCTGTGGGTGACTGAGAATTGCTAGTTAGGGGTTCTCTCAAGTAAATAAAAAGCTACTTGTTTTCTTTCTTTGAAGGAAGAGCTGTCGGGAAGTTTATTTCTTTGGAAATTTCTTTACTTATGTAAGCAATAGTGTTCTTCAAAAAAATGAAGTATTCAGTGAATTCAGTCCTAGCTTTCAAAAAACCCAAAACGCTGTTTAATTCTGGCTGCTAAAGGAAATGCTAGATGTTTATGTAGCAGATCCAAGCTGGTATTAAATGAGTACAGCCCCATCAATTATCATGGGGCTGAGCTGAGTGATACATACCATGTGATAATCACACCCACACTTTTGCAGGGAAGATTGGTTTGGGTATTTTTATTCTTTTGTTGTTCAGAAATTCTTATCTGAAGAAAATGAGAAGCTGTAGTTTCTTGGCGTTGACACTGCTATGACCTCATTGATTGAATGAAGGTTGCTATGGTATAAGTGCAGAATCTGTTCGGTGATGTATACGGTATCACCACTGAAAGCCCATCATCTGCCAGATACCATACAGTGATAACTGGGATCCTGCATTTCCCTCCCGCCTCCCACCTTCACATAGTGCCATATAGTAACTGTCGCAATTGCTGACCTTTAGTGTCTATGACTGTGTCTTCAAACTACTCTCTTTTATTTATTAAATCATCCTTTTTTTCAGCTTCAGGACTTAGTTGCACACCAAACTTAATAGGATCATTTACTATTGTGGATTTCTTCCTAGAAGAATTGACTGGCTTGTCCTTTGAAATCTGCTAAAAATAATTACAGGCAGGCTGCAGTTTTCTCTCCAGGGGAAGCAAAGCCTCACCAAGGCACCTGCTGTGCCAAAATGGTGGGGTCAGAGCTGCCTACAGGCAGAGCAGGCAGCGTAGACTGCTACCCGTGGCTGGGATCCTGCTGGACACAGTTAGGTGGCTGTGCCCATACAGGAGAAGAGTCTCGGCACATTGGGACTGGTCTTATTTGCTTCCAGAAATGTTGTGTTAGGCTTTTTGCGGACAGCTGTGAACGTGGCTCAGACCGGTAACTAAGGGGTCCCGGTGACTGAGGAAGAGGTGAGGACTGTGGGCAGGATTACTCAGGTGTTGCCTGTCCACCAGGGATGGGGCAATATTAATATCACAGTAATGGCAAAGCTGTGAGCACTCCAAGAGGCATGACGTGATTCAGCTAACAACAAAACAGTTTTATGTAGGATGTGTCAGCCTCAAGAAGTGGGGGAAAATGTGTCACAGCAATATAAAGCCACATGTCCTGTGGCACTTTATCAGGGAAGTCAAAAGCAGCATGTGAGGTGAACAGCTGGTGTCTAGCATGGGAGAGGTCCAATTGCACATTGCTGTCCCAGGAGAAGACCTTGAGCTGTACTTCATCTGCTTCTGGATATTGGGTGAAAGAAGAGCTGGTGTGTGCTGAGCAAGGATGGGTGGTTAGGAGGGAAGTGGGAGAGAGGGAGAAGTTTGTTTGCCTCAGTACTGAGGACAAGACAAATGTTTGTAAAGAGAAGGAATAAAAGTCTGTTTGCTCTAATATATCTAATAGACACTAGGAAGTTTCCAGCTACCCTTTACCCCCCAGTATCTGAGTTTTGCCTTCATCGGTTTATTTAAATGCCAGTAAAGCATAAAAGCAAAGCTTTAATTTCTTCAGGCCACATGGTATCTAAAGCTTTCCTTGCAGGTTTCTCTGTCTTCTCTGAAACTGGTAGAGATGCCATCCTTCATATCCTGGATTTGAGCTATTAAGATCAACCTGAACTGACATGAGAGAGTGTATCAGCAATGAAAAATTCCTGAATCCCTGGGTTTAAGGTTGTCAAATCTCTGAAACTCCTCCAGGGATCTTAACAGCACAGTATCGCTCATACGTACTATAGGTACATTAGACTGTTCCTCCTAAATTTCATGTGGGGTTTCCACTTTTATCCAGTGACATGCCTATACTATCTATAACACTCTTTTATTCTTTTGTGCTAAATACATGAAACAGGTAGAGAGGTATGAACAACAGTAATTGTCTAGTCATTTTACTGCATCATAGGCAAAAGCCAGCTGATACATTCTAAGATGTAGAACAAAGAGAAAGGAGGAGGAGAAAGATCGTTTCTGAAACTCCTATTTCTCAACATTTGTTCTGTCAACATTTTTATTTTTTTCTTAAAGGAAGTTTGGTATCAGTGCCTGTCATGTCCACTACATTTTGCCAGTGAAAAGGGCTGTACTGATCCTTTGATTTGAAATTAAGTAGATACATAAGGTTTTAGTTATAAAATAACAAGGTTTTTTGCTGGTAAAGAAATCTTGTTTTCTCTGTTCCTGCTCTCTGACAGTTGGTTGGCAGAGAAAGGAGGAATAATAAGTTTTAATTATATCTCCCCAAACAAGCAGATTTGAAAGCAATGCAGGGATTACATGAGAATAAAATCCCTTCAAGCATTAACTGTCGCTGGTAAAAGGATGTTAGATATAATCCTATAAGGTTAGATGTCCAGACATCCTGGTTTAACCAGGACAGTCTAATTTTTAATTTAACGTTCTGTCATCCTGATTATTTTCTTCGGGAGGCTCATGTGTCATGTTTGCCTTTGTGCCATACTCAAGAGTGGCACAATCATGAAAATAACACTTTAAATCATCATGCAGCTTTTCTCCTCCAATTTCATCAACCAGCATCACATGTCAAAATGCATTGAACATCACAAGCCAGGAGAATAGGAATTGTATTATCTTCTGCATTAAAAAGGAATAGATAAACAAGAGAACAAAGGAAAAGTAATAAAGAGCAGTGGGGAAAATAACTCCAGATCTGTACATGCCTTTTTTTCTTTATGAGGAAAGATGCCCATGACAATACACAATACACTTGTCACTTGCTTGTTACGTAGAGCTTGAACTAAACCAGTTCCAAAAAGCTTCAGGTGCTGTCCCCTTCAGACACTTCTTGGTTGGCAGGAAACTAGTAAGCAAATGCCAGTGGAATAGTTAAGAAGATGGAAAGATTTTTTTTTATTCCACCCATGAGCTTTCAAACTCCCTCAGACAACAGATGGGTGATCCAAATTGGGTCTAATAAAGCAAGGATAGATATTTTTTCTGAGGCTAGAAGAAGTTTGGTCAGACTTAACAGAGTGTTTATTGTGCTCTTGCAATTTTCGTTTTTAGGCTGGAAGCAGAAAAATCTGCTGAAATACAGTGTAGTTTCCAGCTGAAACCAGAACAGTATTCTGAATCACATGAGAGAAGCAGATCCTTTGTGATTCCTAGGCAGAACAGGTTCAGAAAAGCATCTGGACTCCTCCAGGATTTTCTGATCATCCAAGCCTGAGGCTTTGCTTTTCTCATCCCTCCGTCCTCTCTCAGAGTCTCATTGTGAGTGTCACGAAGTGTTCCCTCTGTCCAGCTTCCCTGTCAGGTAAGAACACTCATTACCTCTGAGAAGGTGCCAGTGCTTTGTAGGATAAGACCTTAAAAATGCCATGGTCAAGAGGTAATGCACAAGGGTTTAATAAGCATCTGACTAAACCAACTGGTTGTTTTCTTTTCAAGCCAGATTTTCTTTTATAAATTGTTTAAGTCTCATGAGTGTATTGCTCTTACGCCTACATGGTCATCATAACTTCACTTAAGTCAGGACTTACGTCTGTGATTCATTTGGAATTTCCCAGGTGCTCAGAGGCTGTGGGCACAGACCTGGCATCCCAGCTGGCCCCGAGGATTTCTTGAAGGTCTAACTACTGTACAACTTACCCTCCCCTTAGGGTAGACCGTAGTAAGTTTAATAGATGTCTCTTTGGATGAATAGAACACGTCATCCTTAGACTTGGGCCAGGCACTGTGCACAGGGTCTGTTGGTTGTTACATCCAGGCTGCTTTGCAAATATGCGAGCACAGGATAATGTGCTGAAGTACAGGGAAGCATGTTAGTCATACTGAGGAAGGGTCCTCTGGGGAGCTCTCTCAGTGAAAGAAAATACCACTGCAAGAATTAAAGGTGAGGTGTGAACAAAGCGTTACCACTCTGAGGACCTAAAAAAGCCCTAAGTAAAGAATATTCCTGACCTACTGCTAAGGAGTCAGTAGTCAGTGACACTTGAAACTGTTGATGCTCAAGCATTCATCCACCTTGGATCCAAATGTAGAGCAGCGCAAAGGCCATGTCAGTAAGGTGGTGGCGATCTGTCCTCTCTTCACTGGTGCAGCTGGTGCAGTAAGAAATGGAAGGAGCTCTCTCCATCTCAGCACAGCCACCTGGAAGCAGTTAAGCACAGCAAGAGAGAGGGAGAAGCCAGTTACCTGTAGCAGAAAGATAATAGTAGGAGCCCTCGCATAAGATGTACAAGGGTGTGACAGGATGGAGGGATGGCCAGGCCTCTTCTGTCGCATCATGTGTTCTTGCAAATGCAATGGTAAAATATCGAGGGTGGAGCCACAGTATCTCTACTGTCCACCTCCGAACAGGATATAAAGTGGATAAATGGTGCTGGGGTCCATTAATCTCTGTTTCTCTCCTTTTTGCATATTCTGGCAGACTCTTGATAGTTGGATTTTGCTGTCAATTTCTATCATTTTTATTTTACATCAAAGAATGGAAGAAAGAAGCTTTCTGTTCTGTCTGAGAAGATGAACTCATGGGTAAATGAGCAAAACCAGACCACTGAAATCTCAGTGCTCTGAAGTTTGATGGTAGCCAAAATGACAGGGGACAATCTTCCAATTGGGCAGGACACCCCCCGCCACCCACTACTAATCGTGTCATTCAAGAATATAACTCAAGATGCTTTGGACCAGATTGTGATTTGAGATACACCTATTTAAATCTGGCATCAATCTTTCCTTCTGCTTCTATATTAATTAATGTCTTGTGGGCTGTATTTCTGCAGCTAGATAGTAGGCTGCTTTGGATCCGATTTATTTCACTGGATCAGGCAATTTAGTTCTCTTTGAAGTTTTCATTGTGATTTATATTTGGATGTGCCTTTATATAACTGAGAATTAAAAATGAGTATTTATGCCTTTTTATTATTATTACCTCTTTGTGATTAAATGCTTGTCTTTAACAGCAGGTTGTAACCCAGGAAGTCCTTTCCAGTCCTGCATTCCTCCACCGAAGGCAGCAGGATTCTGGGCCGTGCAGCATGACATGGATACAGAGCTTACAGTGTGGTGGCACAGAAAGGGGGAACAGATTTTTGAAGACAGCTTCAAGTGAGATTCCCTGTCAGCCGCTAAGGGCGTTCAGTGCAGTAAGGGCAGTGCTGTCAGCCCTGCTGCTGGTGACCCAGCTATTGCACTGTTGGCCGCAGTTTGGCTTTAAAACAAATGCTTCTTCTACATTCCCCAACTCCATGCCAGCACTGAGGCAGAGTCCTGGGGCAGAGTAAAATAGGATAGTTTTGTGAACCTTTAACTATGAAAGGCGCTATGCAGAAAACCAAGCACATACCTCCCAGCCTCAGGCTGGACTCAGGCATGATAGTTTGTATAACCACCAGCAGCTGTTCCTTTGCTGGCTGGGGCTCAATCTTCATTGAAGGCAATGGAAGGAGAAAGATTAAGTAATGCTGCAGGCACAGCTGCATCTATTTTTTCCCCCTGTGGCATCACCACTTTGCCACTTGTTAAATGGATAGTCTCTGCTGATTCCTTTCCCCTTCTGTGCAGTACAAAAGCAGGACAGACTTGGACTCTGCTCTCCACCCCAGAGCAAAACAAACAGTCTGACTTCTCAACAGCCAACAAATTAAGCAAGGCAGTTAAATAAGGCCACAAATTAGCCTGTTTTATCAGCTTACTGAACTTTGGGTTGTCAGAGCATTCCACATTTTTCACATGCAAAGGAAAGGCAGGCTTCCCTACCTCAGCTCAGTGTGTCCATCTCAAAGCACTCCACTAGTACTTCTTAAATATCACATCAGACCTGGGAGTATGTCTCCAGCGTGTTGAGGCGAGCTTGGGGCACCAGGCAGTGAACTTGGCTATAACCAGGGCCAGATACCACTCAGACATCATTCTGAGTGTGCTCGATTTGACAGTGCTAAAGAAGAACCTACGTGGGATGCATGGTACACTTGGGAATTCACCTAAACAGTCACATTCCCTGTTTCTTCTCCTTGCCTGCCCTCCTCCTTGTCATCACTGTTAGCCCAGCAGCGTTGCGCCCAAGGGCATGGCAAGCACTGGCACCAGCACATTGTTCTTAAGAAGCAGAGCTAAGCTTCACTGTCCCCTCTGTGTTGGTTGGGAGGTGCAAGGTCATCACTTTAACAGAACTCAGCAGCATTAATTAGGAGAAGCCCACAGTACACTTTGTTGTGTACAAACAGAACTTGGTACAACCTTTCTCATGACAAACCTTTGGCTAATCAAAATATTCTGGCAATAGCTAAAAGGAGCAGTGCACTTTGGGTAGGACGATTTCTGGCTACTCGGTCAAGGTGAAGCTCTCTCTGAGCGGCTGGCCAGTGTAAGTCTCACTTAAGCCCTCACATATATATCATTATCCCCTAAATCTCTAAATCCCTCTGAAGTGGGCCTCCAGACCCTTTCTCTCATCTCAAAGAATCCTTTGAGATTCCTGTCCTGACACTCACACCCTAATTCATCCTTCAGCAGCCAAACAGCCCAGTGAAACTGTGATGCTACTGAAACCAGTAGTTCTCTTGCCTTTTCTGAGTCAGCATCACTCCATGTGTTTGTGGGCCTGCCAAAACATTTGTATTACAGACAAGAGTAGCCACTTCTCTCTCTCCCCACATGGGATGTTGTATCTTTTGCCATCAGGCTGCCACATATGCTCATATGGTACTTCTTTCTTTGCCAGTTTGTTTTGCCCAGGGGTAAACCCTTGGACTGTAGGAGCTGTTGCTGATTTACCCTGGAGAAGGGTAAATCAGATCCATAGGTCACGAGTAATGTCTGTTTACCTAGAGAACATATTGCTGTTTAGGTGCTAAATAACGAGTATAATAAAAAAATGCACGGCTTCAGGTGGTGAGGTGTCCCCAGGAAGAAAATTCCACCAGAGAGGCACAGAGGATTGAAAAGCACAGCACTTTGAGCGTAGAAATATTTGGGATGATTAACTGGTACTGTAGAAGGTCGTGGCAGACGCATAAAGAACATGCTGTGGAAAACAGTGATTCTCTTCCATAAATAAAATAGCATTGTGATCTTAAAGAAGCAGGACTTGGAAACAAGCAGACGATGTAAATAAGTAAGTAGCAGGGGGAATGTGAGAATATCAATCAAGAAATTAAGCCGACAGCATAAATAAGCAGGCAGCCATAGCCTGGGGGGTGGATAGAAGAACATGAAGTCAAGCAAAGATGTCAGTGGAATAGTCGAGAGAAAAGAGAAATCTGTGCTATGATGACAAATGGTGCAGTGGAAAGAGTCTGAAAAAGAACTTCACCTCAAATATCAAATTCATGATAAGCAGGGCAGGCCAACAAACAATATAAGTGAAGCATAGGTTACAGTCGAAGAGGCAGTATAGGATCCTTGCCACCGATAAAACTACATTAGCCTCAAAAACTGATTTTGTATTTAAGTCACTGGGTTTATATCTCGGGATTTTGTTAAATACCGCACACTATATAGACTGTAAATGTGCCTAGGGAGGAATGCATTATGGATATAAAAGTGTCAGTTATTCTTTACATTTCTAAAATTCTTCACTTTGAAAACCCATAAATGAACTGTAGGAGGGCATTTTTGAGGCAGGCAGCTGTAATTTTTTGGTTTTGCTTTTAAGCTGTATCATTAGCAAATACTTTTCTTTTGCAACTAATAGTCCTTGTGGGATGTATTTGAATATTAAAAAAAGGGGAGAGAAGGTCAAAAGACGTGAGTGGTAAACTTGGTTTTGTCATTTGACATATTTTCTTCCATAAACCGTCAAACTTTCTAACTAGTTCTGTTTGCCCCAGTGAGCCCATCTTAATTCTTTTTCATTAACAAAAGCTGTAGAAAATATCACCAGTGACAAATTAGGAGGTGTTTGAAGAGGTGTTCTCTGTTCACAAGAAAACATATGTGTGAGAGGACAGTTTGGTGCGAGGGTTATATATGCAGTCAAAGAAAAAGAAAAGAAACCCTTTCTGTTTTTAACAAAGAAAAGGTTGCTTCTTTGAGATTAACTTAAAAATTTGCTGAGAATAACAAAAGATAGGATAAAGCAGGCTAGACTGACAGAGTGCCCCCATGGCCATAGAAAGTAGTGAATATGATTCAGAATTTTTTCAAACCCTTTTACATCACTGAAGCACATCTTCGTGGGTGTTGGCTCGTTCATTGGCACTGCCCTGCAGAAACAAGCCCCTCCGTCTTTCTCCAGAACCAAATTTCGCATTGTTTTCCCCTTCAGAGCCACGTACCATTTGCAGCTATGCTCGGAGACTCTAAAGAAAGGGAAAATTATGTTATTTCTTTATATTTTCCTCTTACAAATCATTATCTTTCTGTATTTGCTTTTGGGAAAACCTTGATTAGGTCTAATTTGAGCCTAAGAAATTTCATGACCTTTCAGGGCTGGGCCCCGGGGTTCTCTTGTTCAGAATACAAAGCTTGCTAATAGGTTGTGAGGGCATTCGTTATATCTTTAGTTCTTGGAGGAGTTGTGTGTGTTGGAGGGTGGATGCCTTTAATCAGTGCTCTGGAGGCTCACTGCTCCAAGGCCAGCAATCTGCTTGCTCTGTTTACTGTGTTGGGTTTCAGTTTTGTTTTTTCCTAAAGAAAACAAAGTTAAATGATCGCATTCTGTGACAGTGTATCGAGTTTTTCAAATCTGCTCTGGTGTACTGGTTAAGGATCTTGTTGTCTCCCTTTTTTTTCCCTGTGGTCTTTACCTCATGAACTTATTTGGCATGGTTAGAAAATCTTCTATTCTTCTACTTTGAATTTAGAGTCGTTCTCCAGAGGGTGCAGATCTCAGTGCTTTGTGGAGTTTGTCTGCTATCCTGTGCAACGCAACTTTATGTTTTTGGCTGCTTCACGCAAACTGCATCCCCAAATACGGACACAAAACAAGGCAGGAGATAGAATATGACATAAATTATAGAAAACACTCGCTCAGAGATAACATTTGGAAGGAATACGTATAAGCAATCAATCACAAAGCTCAGGGGTAAGCTCTCTGGGACACAGCCTTTTCTGTGTTCAGAGTTGTATTCACGCAACAGCAAAGCCCTTGTCCACAGTGGGATTTCTAGGCATTACTACAATACAAATAATAATAATAAAAAAGAAGGTGTTTAATTCATTGCAATTCCAAACAAACTCTGCAGAGAATTCTACAACAGCAGAAGATAAACAACTTAAAAGGAAAGGCACTGTATACTTGATTCTGCTTGCTTACAGCTGTGATAAAAGCTATTACCAGTTTAGACTGGCTTATCAAAGAGGAGTATTGGGTGTATCAATAAGTAATTGGTAAAGAAAAACCAGCACTATTTATTAATTAGCACCTATCACTTCTGCACAGAAGACTTTGTTTGCAGAAGAGGCAGCCTTAGGGCCTGGCCAAGTCCTGTCATTCATCTTTTATAGTTTTTTAGATGCTATTTTTTTACTTCACCTGAGTGATGTTTTTAAGGTCCGGGGGATTTTTTCATTACCAGTCCCAGCTTTTTCCTATTCTTTTTACCACCATGTTAGGACTGAACATGTAGGTTCTCCGTGAACACGGCTTTCCACTGAAGTGTTTGAACCAAGGAGCTTGAACAGAGACCTCTCCAGGCACCAGGACGGAGCAGGAAATGGGTTGTCCTGTTTGCTTGCTGGAGCAGCTGCAGATGACATGTTTATGGGTTGGGTCAGTGCAGGACGGAGTAGTTGGGTCCTTGTTTTCTTTAGTCCGGTGCTTTGTGTCAAGTTATCGGTTTTGTGAAGGTGTTAATGGGCATCTTTACACTTTTGTGGAGCAAAACGATGCTTCTATGGATCTAGTCAAATAGAGAAAATTTTTTTAAATCTTAAATGAGCACTTTGTTAAGACTCCTTCTCATTGTAGTCCAGTCACTGTAAGATATGAGCTTTTTTAATAAAAATAGAGTCAATTCTCCTTCAATGTTGCCAGCAAACAAAGATTGACTGTTTTTAATGTACATTTCAATTTACAGTGCTTTTGGAGGCCATGAGGGAAATATATAGTCCTAACCGCTTAGCTGAAAGTCGTTGTTATGTCAATACAAAATCATTATAAAAAAACCCTCCCGTTGGCTCTGAACTTAAAAAATCTAGAAATAATTTGATACGTATTTTATACAAATCCATAGCTTACCTCAGTTGGAAATGTTATTATGGTTAGCTCCATTATCATTACTGCAAACTTATGATCATAATCATGGCACCCCTGCAGAAAGAATTCTGAAAGGCTCCGCAGCCCCTCACTGCTGACAGGGCAGTTTCTATGGGAGGTTTTACATCAAGGTAATGGATCTAGTTAATGTATTGTTGAACTAGCTAGGACTGGGATGGAGGAGTCAGTCTGTATGCCCGGGCTTGCCCCACGACCTGAACATATTGACTCTTCTGACAAAGCAGTGGACTCTTAAAGCAGTGTATGTATGGAAGGGTCCAATGTTGGACTGGTGACATTTTTTTTCCTAACATCTACTCAGAATTTCTCTCATTGCAACTCTTGTCCACTGCCTGTCATCCTGTCATCTGTGCACCTCCAACGGTCCAGCTCTGACTTCTCTGCCATTAGGCAGTTGAGGACAGCAAAGAGATCCTCTTGCCCTTCTTTTTTTAAGACTGGCCGCATCCAGTTTTCTCAGCCTCTCCTTGTGCATTGTGTACTCCAGCCCCCTAACCAATGTGGTGGCCCTCTATTCCCTGTTTCTGCACTCCAGGGACCATGATTTGGGGTGGAAATTGAGAACTTCACAGAACTTAATACCTGGAAAAGGAAATAGGTGTTGATACAGCTCCTCATAGAGAAATTCACCTTTGTATCAGGGATGCTGTCAGGGCCAAAGGCCTCGTGCTTCTGGGTGTAGAG
Organism: Fregata magnificens; assembly: GCA_013389945.1. Taxonomy (NCBI): domain Eukaryota; kingdom Metazoa; phylum Chordata; class Aves; order Suliformes; family Fregatidae; genus Fregata; species Fregata magnificens. The sequence goes on along the minus strand of WAAD01004002.1, from coordinate 1,025,249 downwards.
ACCTCATGCCTGTTACTCTTGGAGGTTTCTGACAGGGTGATTAACACCCCAAAAGAGAGTTCAGCCAGCTTTGGGAGATGATGTATGGCAGGGTAGCAAGCAGCTTGAAAAGCTGACTGGATCAGGTGATGTGAGAGGAGAGTGATGATGAGCTGCCAGTTAAAGAATATAACAGGAGATTTCTAATATCTTTGAAAGGTGGGCAGACGGGTTTTACTTGCCAGTAAGGAGAGGCTGAAGCAGAAAGCTAAGAGAACAAAATCCCCTGTGCTGCTGAGCTCCTGGTGAAGCAGGAAACAGGTCCTTTTAGTAATGAACTCCTCAAAGAGATTAAGGAATTTTGAAGGCAGCATCTATCTATCTCTAGATTCAGCTCCACACGTGACATATGCTTTTGCTATGAAGGCAAGCATCTGACCTTTTCCTTCCCATCCCTCCTCCAGCTGCAGTGCTCAGCCTGCTCATTAACAGTGCCTAGGTATTAACCTCAGAATAATCCGAGAGAAAAGCCCAGAGAAAGCTGCAGCCTCCATTCTTAAATACTCTGTTGCAGGCTAAATGAACAGAGCACGTACTGTGTTCCTCCACCCAGGAGAGTTCCCATGCACGTGACCCATGGTTTGGAAATTAGCAGTGTGTAATCCTTTTGAAAGCACTGATGTGAATACACCAGAAAGATTTTGGTTGACTCGGTAAAGCCTGTAAGACATGTGGATCCATAGGTTTACATGTGGTATAAACAGAAAATAAAGCACATCTTCCCACCTCTTTTCTTCTTTGCCATGCACAGACATACGCTTGAAATGTAAGAAGTACAAAGCAAGGGTTGGAAGGTAAAGGTGCTGGCAGGAGCCTGCTGACATCTCTGATGCTCTCTGACATCCTTGGACACTGGTTCCTTGCTGTGGCTGTTGCAAGCACAGCTGCTGCTTGTTCAATTGCTGTCAACACCCCTGTACTTCTGGTGGAGAGACTGCAGGAAACACAGAGATTTTCTTTTCTAGTAGTTGTGCTGAGAAACTTCCTTAGAGTTGTGCTTAAATACAAGTTGGAGCCAGGACTGGCTCCCAGAATATACCTGCATTTTGAATGACGATGGGAGCAGAGGCTTGCAACTCCCCTAGATGAAGGAAAGCTAGACTGTTTACATAGCCTCACAGGTAATTCTTGTAATCTTGGAAGCACTGACATACCTAAGAAATTGTTAAGTTGTAGCTAGCCAGAGTACAGACTCATGGTCCTATCCATTGTTTGTTCCCGGCTTATGCAGAAGAGCTGCTTTATTTTCTTCCCTTCCGTTAACAGTTTGGTTTGGGGGAACAATAAAACCTACCTCTAAAACAAAGATTTTGACTTGATATTTCTAAGATCGTTCCCCTACTCACTCTTTCTAATATTGAGTAATTATATTTTAATTCATACCTCCATATTTAATTGGCAAGTTAAGAAGTCTAGTTACAAACCTGGAACCCAGCTGCCTTCTCTGGAGGCTGTGTCAAGGTGTGCCAGCACATCACTGAAGTGAGCCAGTAGCTGGCACATCACTGCACAGCCTCCAGACATACTGATATGACTTGCAAAAGCCTCTGGATACTAGTTTCTGTTCATTTTACAAGGCTCTTCAATAAATGATCAAGGACTGTTCTGTACTCTCCAGTAATCTGATATTCATCTTAAGGCAGTGATATTTGTCCTGAGCTACCAGTTTCACTTTTTGCAGAAACAGAAGTCAAAGAGACCAAAGAGCTGTGTGGCCATTTCATCTCCTTCCTGATAAAGAAATGGTTTCTCCCAAAGCTTTTCTACGTCCAGCAGCCACCATCCACTATGATTTTGTCAGCTTACGTAAGGTAAGAAGGGTTAGTCCCGGTTACTCGGATGGATGGCTTCTAAGAAATAGTTGGGCTGCTGAGGAATAATCTCTGTGTGATTCAATAGGTGACATTTTTCTCTGTGCTGCTAAAGATGCAGTCTTTCAAACAACATGGAAAGCAAACTTCTGAGCACATACTTTCATTAGATATCTGAGTGCACTTTTGAAAGATGTTGTCCCAGTAAATTCTCGTTTAGATAACCTGCTGTGAAGTGTGATTCAGGAAAAGAAATATGCAAAAACATACATCAGGATTTTGTGCGATCACTCTTCGAGTGTGTTTCTCACCTGTTTGTATTTACTGTTTTTACTCAGACTTTTTTAGGAAGTGGAGTGGAAACAATAGTAGCTTATTTGATCAAATGTGACTAAGCAATAGTCATTCATTTAACTCATTCCTTTGTCAACCTATAGAGTAAAAAAAGAAAGTTAATGAATACCAATGTGTTAAATAAGCTGAGGTTATTCTGAATTGCCAAAATCCCACAGATAAATTGATTTTGTACTTTCTGCACTTTCTCCTTTCCCTCTTTAAATTCCCTTGTGGCTTCAAATGGAAAAGACGTTTTCTAGTGCCTGTCAGATGAACTCGGATAGTGTTAACTTGTGCCACATCACAACTGCATCACATGTGCTGGATGCATGTAAAACAGTGCTTCCAACTAAACCCTTGTGGAGGTTGTTCTTTATTTCTCAGGACTATGTGAGGATGGTCAGAAGAACAAAAACCACACGTTAAATTTCTGAAGTCAACCTGAAAGAAACACAGGGTGTTCTTGTGCCTGTTAGAATTTACATTTCTAGTAATTCTGTTAATTCACCCAAGCAAGGGATGCCCAACTCCAAGGCTCAGGAAAATGCTTCAGAAATGCTATGCTATCAGTGCGTTCCAGCTATACCTAATCCTTCTCATCGTTTCTCACATGAACAGTCTCACTGACTTCAGTTGGACTTCTCCCAGGCCTTAGTTCAGGAATGGCATCTAAGTGTGCCTATCAAAGCACAGCCTCTTGCACCTTCATTTGCCACTCAGCGCTTCTTCCTTTATAGGTGTTTTAAACAGGTAAGTCCCTCCCCTCCCTGCTCCCCCTCTCCCCAATATGAAATGTAGCCCAGAGTAAGAAGGGAAAAGGAAAGGACCTCTTTTTATATTAGGCGTGGTGCTGTAGAAATGCATGATGGAGATCATTATCACTTATCTCTTACTGCCAAACATTCTCAGCTGTCAATCCAGTTGAGCCTCTTGGTTGAATGTATCATTATGACTTGCTGTCCATTTGAGATCAAACCAGTCCATCCGTCTAACTTCTCTGTGTATTTTTTTTGCCTATGAAAGTAAAGCAAAATCATCCCTCTGCAGCGTATCTCTGTCAATAAATTGTCTGCATTTTGCATTAACAAAAACAATCCTTTGACAGTTAGGGAAGATGATTATTACTTAGTGCCTCTACTCACTGCTTTGCTCCTCCAAACTCAGCTGCATGCGTTAATTTAAAAGAGGAAAAATAACAACAGTAAGAAGAAAGAAGACCTCATGTCATAACAAGATAAATTTGAGGAGTTTAACTTCCTACAGGGAGTTATGCAGCAAAAACCTGTCTAGATGCTCGCCTACACTGTTAAACTTGGCACATTTTTGCAGGTGCCTGGTTTTACATTATGTGGTCAAGCCACCTAGGTCTTGCTAGAAGCATGACACTGTAGTTGGCAGAAGAGACATTAGTAGTCTGAGATAATAGACCAGACTTTCTTAAAGATTCTTTTTTGTAAGATCCACCACTGCAATTTTCAGAGATGTTTTTTAGGATTTAAAAAGAATAGCTGAGCTTGCTTCTTTCTGCATGGGGTATTAGAACATGGGGGGCTCAGCATTCCCTTTGGGAAAGTGGCTCTTCAGCTCTGTTACTTCTATGGTGTTTAGGTCTCTTAATTGTTGCTTCTTTATTTTATTGAAGACTTGACAAGATGCTTCACACTCAGGTATTAATACACAGCACCCTAGCTGTCCCTGGGCACCAGCACCTGCTGATACATTTCCAGTGAGTACACAGTTTAGCTTCCAAACTAAATGCATCTGCTCAAGGCAAATAGCCATCTACAGACTCAGTTCCCCCTGTAAAAACTCATCAGCAGAATCAAGAACAAGTCTGAAGGTGGCGTCATTCAAAACAAATGGTGGGTGCTATAAAGGGGCAACTAGTGATTAAAGCAGAGCACAGAATGCAAAAAAATTAAGTTGTTAGGAGGAGAGCTTTTTTCTCTCCTGTGAATGCTAGGGAAAGGACATATCTCAGCTCCAACATCAGAGAGCTCCTTGATCATTCCATCATGCATCAGAAAGCTCCTTGATCAGCCCCGTGATTGGTACACCAGCATTCAATTGTCATTTCTGTGAATGTTTTCTTGTTAATTTTCATTTTACCATATAGAAGAATCAGAGAGAAAACACTTAGTGCAAAGGTCCTCTGAGGTTAGGTGTATTAGCGTAAAGGAGTGTCAAAGCACTTGGTCATTTTGCTATGGACAAAGCTAAAGGTCTTTTTCTGAGACCTTCATCTCTCGCCTTTCCAGCAGCCTTGCCAGGCTTCTCCCTTCCCCCAGCTGTCTGTGCTGGCAACTGCTCCGCAGAGCACGAGGTGGAATTTGGCCTTGTACCTACCCCTGTAAGGCTGTAATTTTTTGATGTTGTTGTCCTTTTGTACCTGACGCGTTCAGGAAAAATGCTGATATCTTGGCAAATATCTGGACATCTTTGCTGTTAAGAGAGCAGTGATTAATGTGCTTTTTTGTTCTCTCTGATTAAATTAAAACATGTATTCTAACATGTCTTGGAGACATTTATAATTGTCCTTGTGTAGCCCAGCTTATCAGGACACAGTAGCAGGTGTTGTCAGCTCAGCCAGCCAGGATTTTTAATCCTGTATGCCAGCCTCTCTGCTGAAGGCCAAGGCCCAGATGCTGCAACCCTTTGCTCATGCTAAGCAGGATTTCCATGAGCAGTCCTGTGCCTGGGATGGAGGCTGGGTGACTCTGATGACCACGACGAAGTCCTCCTGCAGCCGGTGTGCTGAGCGGCGGTGCCGTACATGCCGTCTTGCAGAGGTCTCTGCACATTAACCTGCCTGGCTGCACTGGAGATTGGGGAAGGTAGCTTTTTAGATTTCTCAAGATCTGTGAGTACTTGAAACAAACTTTACTGGCTTTATCTTAAATGGAGCTTTTTTCTAGTTTATCTCAAAGTGTGTTTCAGTGGAGAGTAGTAGCAGCTTTGATGTGGGAAGAAAACACAGTTACTGTGAAGAGCCTATTCTGTGCCCTGTGAAGAGCCTCTCTTCCTTGCCTGTTGATGTAACCCCAAGCAAAGTGTCCCCCTCCATCACCACCACTGCCCCTGCCATCACAGGGTACTCAAATGTAGGGATTTGAGCAGGTTATCATTGCTGAGGTGGCTGTCTTCCTGGTCTGCCCTAACCCCTGCCTCTGTGCTCACATCTCATCTCATCTCATGAAGGCAACTCACTTCTCAAGGTAACAAGTTTGTCTGTCTGGTGGCCACTCTATCCAGAGCTGGGATCAGCTTTGTGCCGATTAAGCTCCTTCCCTTTTTCTGCCGAATTTTAGGCAAGTGGTGCAATCTTCTCTATGTTCAGACCCTTTTGAAGGGGCTGACACTATAGGCTAACACTATAGGAAAACCTACCCCTCAAAAAAATACAGTTTACGGACTTGGAGGTTATCCTTCTTGTTCTAGAACAAAGTTGAAATAAGTTTCATTTGTACTTTTGCCATCTTTGTGTGAGGAATAAAGACTAAACTGATTGACAGCATTTGCAGAATTACAGGAGTTGTACATAAAAGGTCAGGTTTTTCTGCTTCTGCCATTTTGTCATTATTTTCCTTTAAGGAAGGTTAGGTCCATAGAGGTGTTGGCACATACTGGTTGAATGTCTGAAAAAATGAGTATCAAAAAGAAAGTTTAAAAGGCAGGACAGTGTTTGCCATGATGTATGCAACAGCTGGAAAGAGGAATGCACACTTGTGATATCATTCTGTTGTGACAACTCCTTGGCAAAATTTTCCTGCGTAGGGAAAAGAACTAATAATCCCTAAATACAATACTAGTTTTGGGGCATTTTTGCACTTGCTCATTTGTGTCACTTAAGTTTCCTTTGCCCAGGAGTTATACTAATTCATCAGTTGTGTTTTGGGGATGTAAATCTATTTGCTGTTCTGAAATGCCCATAGACAGGGATCTGGTAGGAGCTCTGTTAGAGCATTCATCAGAAAGCATCACATAAATGGTGTGTCTGATCACAATAACGGCCACTCAGGGTTACCATTGATTTAGAAGCAGATGTGCAACAGACAACTGAGATTTTTATCAAAGGTTTTCTGGGCAGTGAGTTACCATGGCAGTTGCAGTAAGATAAAACACTGTGGGATCTTTGAGAAAGAGTCCGTTATAATTTCGTAATTCTATAGGGCGTATTGTCCAAGAATTTAAAGCACCCCATTAAGTTTCACTGTGCTATTGTAAGGTGGGTAAATATGATTAGATCCATTATTAGATTGGCAAAATGAGACACAGAAGTGATATGATTCCCCCACTGTGGCATATATGCCACTGGTGTCGACTCGGTGTTCCTCTTCTGTCGTGTAAGCCTGCCACAGCCCAGCAAGGCAGCTGCAGGATATCTGATGGCCCCTTTGTGCAGTTTTGCAGTCTCAGGTGCAGCTGTGTTTTCCCAGTGGCATCTATTCCTGATCTCTCAGAGATTCACCCCTGTAGTGAATATTTTACACATTTTACTTGATGTATCTAAAAGCAGAGTTCATTAAGCAGTCCTTAAAAAAAGCCCTACCACACAGTTCGTGCCTTCATTAGCATCTGTGTGCTGTCAGTGCTTTTATCAGCCCCCCATGCACTTGCAGCGTTACCCCATTGAAATCGGTAGTCTATGCCTTTACTCCCACACAGTACATTTGTGGCTGAGACGGTAGCTTCCCCCTACCCACATGTCCTAGACTCTTACAGCCCTGATGTTGTAGTTTCCTGTCTCCCTACCACGGCTCCTTTTGATTACAGAACAGCAGGAGCTGCCCTCATGGGAGCCTCCATACAGACAGGTACAGGCCAGAACTTCCTCCTGAGCTGAGTGTTTTTATTAAAAATTACTCCCATAGGCTGATTGTTGTTATTATTATTCTTTTTAATCCTGCTATTGTCTCCCTTAGGCCAGTCAAACTGAGAAGAGACAAACTTTAATCTGTGGTTGCTTTTACGCTTGCTTGTGTTTCACACATGCTGGGAGGTGCGAGGCTCCTGCGTGCGCGCTCCCAGTGCACTGCCTCATTACATTCCTGAGATTCTTTCTGCAGCTGATTTTCCCCTTTTAAAGGCGATCTGTACTCTAATGGAGAAAACAACTCTTTCTTAATCCTGTCTTCCTTGCTAGTGTTACTCTACCTTTTTCAAGGCATGGGATTATCCGGGGCTGCATATGACCTGGGCCATTCCAGCAGTAAGCATTCGGGATGGGGGAGAAAGCAGGACAGCCATGCTTAGCTATAAAGCCAGCCTTAAAGAGATTCAGCTTTCTCTGGGAAGGGGCCAGCTGCATCATTTTACATTTGAGCTCATTCCAGCTCTAAGATCTTGTCTAATCTGCGGACACAGGGAGTTCAGTGTGGTTGGGAAGGCCAACAGTGGTCCTTCAAAGGGAGCGTCAACGATCCCCGTTCAGTGCCAGCCCACCGGGATGATGCCTGGACCTGCAGGCCAGCTACAGTTCTAGACTACGATCTAGCAATTGGTAAAATGTAAGTGCGAACTGAACCTGCAGTCATGCATGACGGCAAACGTTAGCTCGGCACCACAGTCTGCTCTCTTAGAGCATGAACACGTAAGCTCTGACGATGGGAATACGTGTGTGTATACACTGTGGGTCCCGACCTTTGAGACTGCAGAGCAAGCTCTTTGCTTCATGTTCTTTCTCAGAAGAGCATGCAGAAGGGGAAAAAGCAACTTTTTAACTGTTTAATTAAAAAAATCAGCGCTGTTGCTGACTTCATCCTTCAGAACCTAGACTGCCCAAGTCCTCGTTGTTTCCTCAGTTACCAGCCCCCATGGCAGGGAGACAGTGCTGATACACCCTTCTGTCCTTCCAGCCCTGCTGCCATGTTTGTAATGGCATCCATCAACCAGGGATGGTCTCTGAAAGTCATGGCATCCATCAAACCAGCCCCCTCCTTCTTGGTTCCTCCTGCCATGGCATCCAGCTAATAGAGGTATCTTCTCTTGTCCAATCTGGGCCCATTTAGCTATAGCTTTTTCTCTCTCCTTTCTTCACTATTTTATGAGCTCCTCAAGGCTGACTTTTTGTTCACATTTTTAGAGCATGCTAAAACCTTCTTGCTCAAACCTTCCCAATCTTTTCTTTCTTAGCCCTTCTTCTTACAAAGGGCTCCTGTGGGAACCCTGCTCTTCCCTGTCCTTCATTTTGTGATCCTCCACCCTGGCCTCAAATATTCTATGATAGGTCTTGCTTATTCACCAATTAAATTGAGCAGAATAATTTGGATTTTTTTAAAAGTAATTTTTAACACACCTTAAATCAGCCCTATAGATTCTTCTCTCTCATGTGGCCCCTGTTAGGTGTTTTCTGAGAGGGAAAAAAAAGCATCGCTCCTACTCTTTTTTTCTGACTTTTGGCTTTTGTGGCAGCACAATATTTGACTCTCTGCTCCTTGTCTTGCTCTGAAACAGTTTATCAAATCTCCTTCAACAATTACTGTCTGCTCCTCTATTATTCACTTTCACTAGCTTGATTCTTTCCTATCAATCAGCCTTCTTTTCCCTCTCCAGCCTGCATTCTGTCAGCATAAAAGTCTCCCGCCTTGAACTGCCATCCAGGGTAAATGCAGACTTTTAACCCTTCCCACGAGTGCCCAGCCCTCTATACCTTAATGCCAATGCAGCAATTAATTTTCTGTCTCCCTTGTTCAGCTTAAGCTGTTTGAGCTCTCCATCATCGGCTCACTCTTTCTCTCCATTTGCTCTTGTGGGATTTCTGAGTCAATAAAATGGTCTTCTGCAGTTTTTGCTCACCACTCCAATGCCGTTCCAAGTTTCATTGACATTTTGGTGGGTGCTGTAAGTTTTTAGGGCTAAAGCAAAACCTACCGCAGTACTATAGCTTCTCACTGATCTCTGTGTGCTTCAGATGAATCTCTGTCAAAGAATTCACCACCCTATGAATATTGCCTCCATCTATATAATTGGTTTCCAGTTAGACTGTGGGGAGGTTGTTTTGCTCCTGAAAACAAAAGTTGTGCATTCATTACAACCACAGAAGTGGATTGTCCTCCATGTTCTGCTGTGGCCCACAGCGTGTTCTTGTCTTTACCTTTGAATCTCTCTGCACCCTCCCTCCCCTCCGGTTTCAGCATCTGGAGTGCCAGTATCACTGGGTACATTCACATCAGAGCTTTCATGTGTTTACATTTTAAAGGCTCTCAGAGAAATAGGTTTTCATAAGTAGGAAGTAAAACTCTGGTTTTATCATAATCATTAATAAAGCAATTAGTTTGGTCGGTTCGCTATAAAATTCAAGGACCTTTGGTAGGTCTTGCTTAGAAGTACATGTCTTTTGTATTGGTGAAGTGATAAAATTCAAACGGAAATGAGAAATGTTTTCTGCTCTTTACATGGAATGTGAAAAAAAAGTGCTAGAATTTTACTGGATTATTAAAGGAAATATGTCGGAGGAGCTATTTTTACTCAGTGCTATTTAGTCTCGGAAGAACATGTGAAATTTCATATTCATCCATGGAAAACAGTAATTTTAAGGTAAAACCCACTGTTTATTTATGAAAAGTATATAATTTTGTACAACTCCAAAGCCTCATTCATGAAACTGTTCTTGCAGTGACTCGCCACCAGTGGCAGCAGTCTGCGTGTAGCAGCATAAATCCGGTGTGAGCCAGTGGAGGGACGGTCTCCTGCACTCTGCAGGTTAGTGTCTGACCGTATTGCTCATATGGAGGGAACTGGAAAGAGAGTAATTGTATCTGTGCTTCCTATCAATTAGCATCAAAGCTACTTAGTTGGCTGAGATATGCTTCCTCTGAATCCTCATTCTGGGTTTCTGTCACGCTTCTCTAATCTCCTACAAAGTTACATTTCCATAAAAAACATTTCCATTTTTCCTGCTTATTTTTGTTAAGTCGAAAGTCTCCTTAGTGATGTTTTTTTGGATTAAAAACCTCCTCATCTAGGTCAGCATTTTCAGAATGCCAGTTTCCCAGTTGTTACATTGCTACGCCTCAAATCCTTAATTTTAAACAATAAGTCTTGGAACAGTTCTTGCTTTTCTTTAGTTTCCTTCCTTCTGAGAGCTGAATTTTTCCTCTCATCACAGTCTCCATCCCAGTTTCAACTCATTTATCAATTTATAAGTCTCACTTCTTCCAGAATAGTTTTTCAGATATGTATTTTTAGATGAGAGCTGTTCCATCTTTCCAAAATGATCACTTCAACCTCAGCCACTGGAGCTAAGACATACAATATTTAAATTATTATTTATAGTACAGGAACATGCAGAGACTTGCATTAAAGATAAGGCATTAGGCATGTGCCTTGATGAGTAAAGGCACAGTGAATGATAGTCCCTACTCTGAGTAGTTTGCACTCTTAAGCCTAGGGAGAATTTAAGGAGAAATTTAACCCAGATACACACTATCATCACTCAGGGTTGGATACAGTCTCCAAGTCTTGTCAGAGTTACCCAGCCCTGCACCAGTACCACCTCATCTCAGTGTGATATTGCTTTTTTCTCGGCACCCGATACGCAAGACTGACAGCAGGACAGGATCAAACAGAGGAATAAGGGAACTGAGTGCCATGAGAGCACTACAACCCAAGGGAGAAGCCAGGTGAGCACAGATGGGCTCCACACATCTGCCTCCACTGTGCCGAGGAGTGCGGTAAAGCGATCCCCAGAGCTGCAGTTGTGGTGGTGTAGCTCTAGGGCACGATAATGAAATACCACCCTGAGATAACAGATTACATATACAAACATGGCCAGACACCACCAGATTCCAGGGTTTTTCCAGTCATTGCTAGAAGTCCCTTTTCTCCAGCGTGTCCCTAATTCTTTTGCTTCCTCAGCTAGTACCAACTCAGGATCTGTCAGGCTTCTATAGAGTCTGGTGCATTTCTGTACTGAAAGAAACCTTTCTACTTGGATTGCCATTTATAGGTCCAGTTTTTTTCACTAAGTGGTGTAAATTAGTTCTGTTGTAACTTGATGGATTCTCTCCCTCCCCCTTGCCAACAGTGATAAAAGATCTGACCCCTTTCTGGGCGTTTGTAAAACCAAACATACAAAACCTAATTTGTTTAGGGCCGAGCTTTTAATTGCTTTACCATCACAATGTGAAACTGAATGCTTTAGCAATCTTGGGGATTGATCAACTGATTTATAATAAGAGACTTGACCTGAGAGGGGTTATCACCCTTAGATTAGTAATATAAACCTTTTCGGATGGCCAGGATGTTGGTGCTGACTTCTGTGGGGCAAGGATTTTGTGTATAGCTTCTGAACCCTGCTGTGGTTGCTGATGAAATGTCCCAGGAAATGGTCTTCCAAGCTGCACTTCTTATCGGGACTGAACACTATAACAGGGAAATGAAGCTTAACAGCACAGACTGGGTTTTCCTCTGCTCCTAGGTGTCTGAAAATCAGGCCATGTTCCCTGACCTAACAGGGAGGAATGAAACCTCCTGCAGGTTTAAGGGGGTTGGTTTTGGGTTTTGACTGCTCAGAATTAGGATTGCAAAGCAAAACCAATACTTACATGCAGAACACTCCTGGTCTTAAACTACCTCTAATTAATGTAGGGCTTTTTGCCCTGGACCATAGATCATAAAGCCTTCTTTAGCCTTTCAGAGGCAGCATTGTTTTAGCTTTCTGTTTGTGTTGATTAGTATCAAGTCAGAATAATTCTTTTTTCCCCAGAGAAATCCCCCGTGTTTTACTCATAAATAAAAAAGAAAAGGAAGAAACATTCTTGATGGTATTTTTGCGATTTCACTTTGCCGTCAGGATAGAACTGCACACATACAGCACTTGTCGTCCCTAAAACTTACATTTTGAAAGTTCTTTGAAGATGTAAATTACAGATCTTTCATATGAAAAGTTAATGAAGGACTCTAAACAAAATAAAATAGAAATGATGACATGAAAGAGCTTTCTTATGGCTTCAATAACAAGATAAACAGTTTAATATTCCACATACTGCATTAAAAATAACAGTTGGGCTCTATGGAGACGAATCCCCTAACTCAACTACATTGGTTTTCACTTTAGCTGAGGACAGTCAAGGAAACTGATGGCTCTCCCTTAATTGTCACCTCCTTTTGGCCCCCCGAAAGAGCCAACACCTGTTAAGTTCTAGCAGACACCACAAGTACTTTAACAAATACAGTAGTAAAGTGCCATTACCACCAACACTTCAGTAGCCTCTGAAGTGATAGACATTTACTGTATTGACAGCCTAGAATTTTAATGAGCAATAGCTGTTTCAGACCGCATTGATTGTCCTTTTTTCCTCTTCCTCCAATTCAGACAAGAGGAAACAAGAACCAGCATTTCATTAAAAGGAGACTTTGTCCAGTGATTCATATTTCGTAAATACTTGTCAGCAAACATGTCCTGTAAAATAACCAATTAATTCAGCCATGTTAAGACTCAGGCTGAAAACTGTAAACTACACCACTACATTTACAGAAGCCTGGGAAAGCAGAAGGTTCAAAATTTCCTACCCTATAAAAAGTTCCCAAACAAGATTTTGATCCACATCCCCTGGTTCACTTCACTTCACTTTCTACTTCTCGGCTTTCCTGACAGCTTCTCCTGTGTATATTGTTCTGTGTGACTATTGTACCGTGCTGTTCACAGCTTAGGATGTTTCAAGATACAATGCCCATTTTTCTGTGAGTGGTTTTTGTTGGTGGCGGTTTTGACAGCATCACAGATTCAAGTTAAAAGTGACTAAAAGAGCAGGGGAAGGAGTAGCCTGCAATAATGATTTGCAAATTGTGTTAATTTCATAGTGGGATCCTGCTTTTTGATAGGATTTAATGCGTAATGAGCTCCTGAGACGTTATTTTTGCTTCAAAGCTTTGCTGAGTACTAGATCCTATTAAATTCTCGCAGTGAACACACCAAAAAATACTTTGAGCTAATTTTAATAATTTTTAATTGAAGGAATATTTTTATTCCAATTTGAATATTCAAGCTGTTTAAAAGTTAACACATTCTCAAAGTATTAATCAGCCTTTTCCCTCCATAATATCTTTTTTTAGGCAGCCTGTGGCTTTTTTTTTTTTTTTTTTTTTGCTTCTTTTGTCCTGGATTTGTTTTTCAGACCTAGTGGAAACAAATTTAGACTTCTTTTGCTATTTATTTCTTTTAAAATGCCTGCATGCTGCAGTTTAATCTCCATTCTTTTTATTGCTGTTTTATAGTCTACCATTATTGTTTGTTTGTTTCCTTTTCTTTTTCCTAAAAGCAGAAACAAAACACAAATTTCCCTGCTAGTCCTTTCTTGTGTCATAGCAGGAGCTAGATTTGTGTGTATGTGTGTCGTGCTCAGTAACATATGTATTTCGTTGTTAGTGGTGGTGTTATATTACATTAAATCTTATGGACCCCAACAGAGACTGGCATCCCAGGTTGCACGACAGCTAGCAGGAGACCAAACATCACAGTCTACATAACATAAGCAAGAAATGTGTTTTACTGCCATGTTTCAGGAAGGGAAAGTAGACGCAGAAAGAGTCAGTGACCTGGTTCAAGCCTTCCTAAAGATCTGGGATTGGTTCCTGTAGCCACAAGACTGTTTCTCTGTTTGATTTATCCTCTCAACCTTATTCCTGCTCTCCAAAATCGCATGGAAAGCTGGAGGACAGCAGGCAGTCATATGAAACACAGCTGTGTAGTTTGTCTCTCATAGAACTCTGCTCACTTTAAGCATGGTATAGACTAAGAAGTTGATGTTAAAGTGACAGCTGTGCTGAAGGAAAACCCTGAATAAACAAGCTCTGTGCCTGAGGTTCTCCTATGCGGTGACTGCTCAAGCTACGGCAGGCATGAAGAGGTCCTGAGTCCCACATCTCTACCTGCAACAGGATTTGTGGCTAGCAGAGGTGAGTGCTTGGTGAAGCTGGCATGCGTGATCCCAGCTTGCCCATCATTTCCTTGCAGGTGTCAGCAGGGAGTGTGCAGCCAGACACTTTGGTGACGGAGGTGTGGTGTGGCCATGGGTTTAGCTGTGAGGACTGAAGGCTTTTGGTTTGCTGCTGTGGCTGCCCAGGGCTCTGCTCCTGGTGCAGCTGGCACAGGTGCTTTTTTTCTTGTAAATGAGAGTGACCCTAATGAGTCAGTCAGTCTTTCTCTCTCCATCTCCATGTGAATTTTTAGGAATCAGAGACAGATGGTTAAAAGCTTTGAGATGTTTGGGGTGACCTTGGGGAGGCTCTAACTACAATGCAAAATTGCAAATGGAAGCAGATTAAGAGTCTGGCACACTGGCAAATCTCAAGACCTAGTCTTATGTTGCTATTTTTCCCCTATGGCAAACTTACAGGTCTCAGAATGACTTTGCTAGAGCAGTGACTTGAAAATTATAGTGAGTGAGTGTTCCCTTTTAAATAATGGATTATGAGGCAAAGATTAATTTTTGCTCAATTTTCACACTAATTCAGTGCCTTGCTGGCAGCAGAAGCACAAAGGAGGACATGAATTCACAGTGGCTTTCTTTTCTTTCAAAGTCTTAACATGCTTTTATTGGATGGGACTGTTTGTAATAAAGTCCCATCATTCACATCTGGCTGCCTACCTAGCCACAGGACTTTGACATCTCTGGAACATCCTTTGGTTAATGTCATCAGTGAAGATAGTCAAACCGCTTCTCAGCTTGCTCAACGCCTATCTGAAGGAAACTAGTCCTCTTCTACTACAGACAGGTCATATACCAACAATCCCTATGACAGCCAACACTCTGCAGCTGCCAGGCGCCGCTTAATTTTAGGCCAACTGAAAACGGGGGGAAGACAGAGAGAAAGAGAGAGAGAGAGAGAGAAGGAAAGAGAGAAAGACAGTCGGCTGCGAAGAGGTGAAACCAGAAATGCTATGTCCCAGAGGCACTTATCAGCCCAAATGAAATGGAAACAGTGAAAGGGAAACACTGCTTTGCTTTTCTCAAAATTGTATTTCCAGTTGAATGAGTCAAAAAGAAAATATCCTTTCCTTTTCCTGTGATTTTGAGAGATCTGTTTGCTAAGTCTGCAGGCTTAGTAGGAGAGACAAGGAGTATTTATTTTCCGTATACGCTGGTAATTTATGAGGTTGCTATAAATGCAGAGTTTATGGAAGTGAAATCAGGCCATGAAATAAAAAGGATTTTATTCAAATATCCCAGCTTATTAATTCTTTCTAATTCTTCACAGAGAAGGAGATGAGTGAGGGTACACACAAGGTTTACTGAATTTTAGGAGGGAGAAGATGCAGTAAAAGTAGCAAATGCAGGTATATTTTAAAAATAGAAAAAGGGGAAAGATAAGTGAATTTTATTAGGGTTTGAAATGTAATTGAATTTTCCTTTTCCTATTTTGCCATCAAAGATGTCAGAAAGAAGTTTACTGTTCTGGGAAAGGGTCTTGCATTGCTAACTAACCTGGGTAAAGTGGCTTCATCTTCTTGTGCAGCAGGGTGTGACTGACGGGATGTAAATGCAGCTCTTATCTATAACACATGAATGGGTGGAGAGGAGATTTAGAGCCCTGAGCAAGAAATAAGATGCCACAATTGCTTTCACTGGGAATTAGTGTTCCACCAGGAGCAGAAATGGGGCAAACGTATTGTTCTTTATGAGTAATATTAACTACCATTTCCACGGAGTGCCCGTAGGTATGCATGGCTGTGTGTTGTATTATTGTCCCGCCTTGACCTCCAGAAGCCTCCAAGAGAATGAAGGGGTGGGGAAGGATCCTACTACATGATGTGCTGTGAGAAACATAGAAAGATAGAGGTGCTGCTAAAGTGTCACAAAGTCTAAGGCTAAGATGCTGTACCTGAGAGCCTCAAAAGCTTTCAGAAATCTATCCTTTTAAAATGCTTTTTGGAAGAACAGAGTCAGCATAGCATGAGCCTTCAGTATCTGCTGGCTTCATGTCAGCAGGCTCTCCCTGGGCATGCCACACTTCCCAGTGGCTGCTTTACACTGATGTTTGGATCTAGAAAGGGAGAACACATGAGAGTGAGGGTGTGTTGAATGCCAGAGTTAATATGTTAGCTGATATTGATCTCACAGAGCAATTGTTTGGAGGCCTTCACCAAATCAAGTCCTTTCTATTAGCTAACTTTGGAAAAATGCAAATGTCCCAAGAAATAACTCCTTTCTTGGCAGACCCAGAGGCCCTGCACTACCTTCTTCCACCCCTTACTCTCAAAGTTTGTAATATCTGAGTATACTTAATATTTCCCAGCTGTCTTTAGGGTGTCTGTTAGCTTTTCCCCCCCAAATTGACACTCCATATGCTTTTGGATGTGAGGGACCAGGGTGCAAATAAAGCCTACGTCCTTCATATTCGGACTGTTTTCCTGGCTAAGAGGAGCAGCTAAGCCCCAGGGTGTCAGAGCAGCTGGTGACAGCAGTCACCAGCCAGCTCACCGGGCTAAATGAGACAGGGAGGACAGAAGCTAGACCTGTTCCCTTAAATTAAACTGATGTGGGCTCTGTAGTTGAGGCAAATGGCATAAAATGAGGAAAAAGCTCACTACAGTGGCTCTGAGTGGAAGCATAAGCCTCCTTCCCATCTTGGCAACTCCTGACCTTGTGTGTCTGTCTCAGGTACTCATCTCTACAGGGGTTAGCTGTGATCCCCAGTGCCCCCGTGAGTGCAGCCCTGGCAGAAGGTACATTAAGCGGGTAGCGTGCGGTAGAGGAGCAGCACGGCTCCTGGGGTGTCAGTTGGCTGGATGACATGGAGCAGTTTCATAAGGCAGGAATAGACTGGAAGTCTGTGATGAGACCGTGGGAAAGAGGAGTTTAAAGAAAGTCTGGCTCTGGAGTTCCTAGTCCAGTGGTACCCCACAGGGGGCTGTGACTGGGGCTGTGATGGCAAGATGAGATGAGCTGCAGTTCGCGTAGTGCAGTAGTGCGCTAGTAGTAACGCAGTTCGTGATACTTTGGTGTCTTTTTTTGGAACGCTTTTGATAGTAGAGGTGGCATATGACCTTCTGCATTTGAGATCTGATGGCTCAGGAATCTCCAGCTATACTATTGGCCATCAGTCCCCATTCTTGTATACAGAACTATTGCCAAGCTAAGAAAAACCTTAGAGAAAACTGGTTTTTCTAGGAAGCAATTCCCATTGTTACATTTGCTAAGGCTTCTGGACCCCTGAGGTATACAAGGGAGTGTCTGAGTTGTAAGTATCAAAAGAAATTAATTATTCTATATTATAATTAAGACTTTTTTAATTAGCTGAATAATTAGAATTTTTCTTGCGTTACAGTGCAGCTTTTCACACAGCCAGATAATCTGAAACTTTAGAGCTATCTACCTGAGTAAAAGAAATTTCTAGCATCAACAATTCTCTTTCTGTAATAAAAAGTAGTAAATAACAGCTCTACTGCGACTGCAAGAAAGGCAGCTCTCTTTAAAAGAAGTCTGTCAAGTCAAACTTGTCCCTCAAAATATATGTTTTGTAAAAGCCTTCAGAAAATGTTGGGTCGAATGGTTTTAGTGTTATTGTGAGGAAATCAATATTTCCCTGCAGCCTTTGCAACTTCCAAATTGTAGCATGTTGTTTGTGCAGGAGAAGCTGAAAGTGAAACTGTCTAAAAATGAGAGTGAAGTAAACTAGCCTGTTTCTATAATTTGCCCTAAAAGCACCCAAGGTAAACAAAATGGCACACTTGCGCAGTCAAAAATGAAAAATTCTCCTAACGTGAATAGTTGAAGTGGGGGATGTTGGTGGGGTTTGGGGAGGGATTTTTGCTTTTCTTTCAGCCTTTGTCCCTCTTCCCTCATCTTTCCTATCTCCTTCAATGGCCTGTTACTCATATGCTGTGCTAGGTACTACCATGCAGCATGTCTTCCAGGCTTTGTCCCCCAGTGAAAGCATCAAGGGAATCGTGCAAGATCCCCGTGTACTTCGACACTGAAACTAGTGAATTGCCTGCAGTGGCTCCCCCACCACTGGAGAAGAGAAAACCTTTTCACATTGCTCTGAAATGCCAGCAGTGTGCATCAAACAGAGGTGGGAACACCAACTCCATCAGATGTTGTGATGCATTTGGCACCCTTGAGCTGGCAAAGACATGGACAGCGCTCCCGTGTATCTCATGCAGATCCTCTGCTGTGAACTCTGCCAGATGACATGGCCATGGGTCAAAGGCGCTGTAGGGTTAGGGCCTGGTCAGGTGATACCAGGAGGAACAGAGTTTACAGTCTTGGATACTGTGGCTGTAGATGGGTATATTAAGCTGCTGAATCTGAGTTCAGAAAGGAACCACATTGGTTTGCGGAGCTTGGCTGAGACCTCTGTCAAGAAAATGAAAAGAGAAAGTCTTGGAGACACGTAACTTGCTCACAGATACACCGGTGTGGATGCAGCAGCTTTGCAATGTCACACGTTCACCTGCATCAGACAGAAAAAAAAGGTTAAGCCAGGTTGTGGGAGCAGGAGAGCAGAGAGCAAAGGACCAGAGGAAAGAAAATGCTGTGCTGACTGGCGAAGAGACTGCTCTCTTTGTGTTCTTTGTGCTTAGACTGAAACATCTTCACAGGATTTTTTTTCCTCTAATCTGGAAATAATTCTGATTTATTTTAAGCCTTCTATTAAGACAAGTCACGCAGCACTGCCTGGCTGGCAGTAGGAGGCTGTGTGTGCGCGTGTGCACACAAACGTGTGTGTGTATTTCGGAGGGTGCTGCCTGCCTTCTTTAGTTGACACTGCAGTCAGTTATTGTGTTTTCAGTTATATATAAAAGGCAATGATGGAGTTTTGCAGCTTTTATAGCACCACAAATCACAGGGTCCTTCACTGTACAGGCAGCATTGCTGCCACAGTGTAGCATGGCAAACACAACTTTCACGTGCAGACCTGTGGAGGAACCAGTGACCATCAGGGACCCCCAAACTGCAAGAGGATCACCATGGGGCAGGCGAGCCCTTGCAGGCAGCTGCTCCTCCACGTGGTCCTTCAGCCACCAGACCCTGTCAGACAGACAAGGAAGGGCAATGTGGTCCTTAGGCTATGCCATGGAAGGGCAGGAAGAGCTATTTTCTGCGTGCTTCCCATGTTCAGCAGCACATTTTTGAAGGAGCTGTGCGGCTTGGATGAGCACTTGGATGAGACCAGGTGAGGAGCTCATTTGTGGGAAGGGTCATTGTGATACAGAGAATGACATTGGCTACAGCACCACTTACCATGAACACCTTAGCCACTCAATGGGTCTCTTGCCAGCCCAGAGTAACTTGGTAGATCTGGAGTGAGTAGGCTGGAAAACTGTTGGAAACCGGGGGCTGGTTCACAGAATGATCATTTAGTTGTACATAATATAGTCATATACTCACTGCTGTATTTGCAAAGCTAAACCCTAGAAAAAAGTGGTTTGGACTGGCACATCGGGAGGGTTTTCCTTTGAAACTAGATTATATAAAGAAAAACCTGAGGATGTAATAGTGCATGGGTACCACAGTCCTCATCAGTAGCCAGAAGATGCCACCTACCATCCAGGGATCTGAACAAGAACTGACCACTGTCAGGCTTGGTCTTCCTTTGGCTTTGGCATTTGGGTGTGTTAACATACATGTAAAAGCCCAAAAATTGTCTGGCACAAGGGCAGCACTAGCAATTGTCAGTTTCTCCAATTTTGTTTAGTAAAAGAGATATTAGCCAAGCCATTTTTATTCTGCTCTGCACTGGCAAGGAAGAGGGTGTCTGAATGCATCATCAGACTGCATTTTACTTGTGGCAGATTGGTGGTAACCCAGCAGTCAAGAGTGAGGCTGTGAGAGTCTGAGCAGAGCAGGAATAAAAATCAAATCATTGCCACATAGGGCGAAGAAGAACACTTGAATTCTGAGACTCCAGTAAGCAAGTAAGTGAGAAAAATAAACAGAAATTGTCAGTTAAACTGGATATATTGACTACAGTACAAACTGAAGAAGGAGTAATGACCCTGATGACTGGGATGGAGACGTTTGGAATCATCCCATTTCACCCAGGCCATACCCTGGAACTTATGCTTCTTTGCATAATGAGCTACAAGCATACAGGCAAGGGGGATCCCATCATGATAAAGAATACTGTTAATTCAGGAAGACAGGGACCAGCGTGAGAGAGAGATGACTGAAAGACTCAGTGTTGAAACAGAGTTGGTTACTTCTCAAGGTTGAGCTTTCACTATGGAATTGGGACTTTAACTGGGGATATTTGGGTGGCGTCGGTTGTGGCTTTAGGTGAACAGCCCAGTTAGACCAATTCTGATGAAAATCCTGGAGCTAAATTTGGCTGGATGCCCACTGACTGCACTCTGCATGAGTCTGAGCTCCGCGATCCCACAGTGGGGAGGGAGAATAGGCTATGGTTGTTGTGATGAGTGTTAATATTTTGAACTGATTTGGCATCTAAGCTGGAAGAAAAAGAACCTGGGAACTCTGCTAGCATAAATGAGGGGCAGGGGTGGAAGGACATGTTGTGAGGGCTGGAAGGATTCACTGGAAAGAAAAGGAACTAGAAAGAAATCTAGTCAAAGCAATCGGTACCAGGTAATAATCACTTTCACTAATCAGGGTCCTGAGGGCAAACCAACCCAAAGCTCTGGAGGATAAGAGGGACCTTTACAGTCCTCCAATATGTGGCACTCTGCCCGCGGGAAGGCAGAGGGTGTTTTGTCTGGACTGGGTAAGTCTTGGAAAAGGCATTTGAAGTAGATGTGAAACAGGGTTTGGAAGAAACTGGAGAGCCTGGGAGAAGATATGGCTAGGTAGAATATAAAACCCATTGGTGTCTTAATGCATAAATTGGCAGAACTGTACAATAGCAATGAAAAACAAGATACTGGGAGCCCAAACTTGTTATTAGATTCTGGTGCCTCAGTGACTATCGAAATTATTATTTTGCAAGAATGTGGGTGCCTGCAAGATACGCCATACAGACAAAAGTGTACAGTGGTCTCCTATGGTGCAGGGAGTGTATCATCTCTGCTCCTACACCCACTCCCAGTGCAAACTGCTTACTGGACATTGTGGTTGAGTTTTCTTGTATTCAGCACCATGTGCAGGATAAAAAAAGGGCTCTTCAGCAGCCTATTCCTTAAACAAAATAGGTTACTTTAGGTCTGACTAACTGTGGAAGGATAATACAGAAATAGGACGACTCATAATTATCTTACCTACAAAATGATGTACTCCTCTAAAGGCTCCTGAAATAGTCAGAACACCTCAGGATGAGGATGAGTTACCTTTCTGCAAGTATAAGCTTGAGATAAGTTGGAGTGTGGAAAGATTAATGCCTTTGCTTTAATAACAGGGCTTGATCCAAGATTGCAGAAACGATGTAAGTACCGAAGCGAAGCCCAGAAAGGATTGTTGTCCACTATTAATAGCCTGGTGGATCAAGGAGTGCCAGTGCAATGACCCAGTGTGTGTAATTCCCCTGTGTGGCTGGTATTAAAGGGAGATAGAAAGATGCATCTGACTGTAGATTTCAGAGCATTAAATGCTGTAACTCTGCAAACATCACCTCTTCTTGTTAAAATGCCAGAAATTATGGCTGCAATAGTACAAGGAGCTAAGTGGTTTTCAGTCATAGATCTAGCAAATGCATTTTTCTTTAGCCCTTTAGCAGAGAAATTTTGGTAAAAGTTTGTTTTCACATTTCAGAAGAAACAAAATTGTTTCACATGAGTTCCTCAAGGATTTCACAAGCTCCTGTGATCTGTCACATACTCATCACCCAAATGTGGGAGAAATCAGCCTGCAGGTCCAGGAAGCATGTAACATCACATGTGGATCACACCCGAATTGGGAGAATTCCGAAGAACCAGCGTGTCAGCAGGCAGGAAGCTTTGGCTGCAATCCAGGAGGAAGGATTGAAAGTCAACAGACAAAAGGTTCAATTAGTGCAACAAGAAGTAAAATATTTAGGAGCAATACTAGGTATTGAAGGCCAGACTCCTGATAAACAGAATGTAGAATTAATTCAAAAGCTACCCAGCCCCACCACTCTGTCTAGCTAAGAGCACTGTAAGGCGCATTTAATTGTATGCAGGATTTTCTTCTGATGTTCACTGAAGTGAGTCGTCCTCCAGCTAAGCTTTTAGAGAAAACTAAGCAGTGGGAGCAGGGTGCAGAAAAGCAGGCAGCTTGGTCGAGCTGAAGCCAGCCCTAGCCCAAGCTGCAGTGGTGGTCTATCTGGACCCAGGAAACCTCTTCATGTGTGGTTTGCTTCTGTTAGCCAGGAAGAAAATGCCAATTTGGCACAAAAGAAAGATACCGTTTTACAGGCTATCATTTGTGCATCTCAAATCTTATTGACACAACAACTCCTTGTCAAAAGGAATGAGTATCTTTAGTAAGGAAATCAGAAAAATTGAATTATATCATTGGAGGAAGGCCAATGGCTTCCTTGAAATACATTGTGTTCGATAAAGCGAAGATGACACATGTCTAGCTCTAGGCTGGCAAAATGGACCCTCCTATTAATGACTTGGGGAGTTAGACCTGGAAAAGGCCATGTGACACAAGCACCTCCATACCTTAGTGGTGGAGGGCGCTGAACATGAGTGTCAGATATTGCGACCTCCTGATGTGCGGTGGCCTGTGCAGATTTAATTGCCTCTGTCAAAATACATCCGCAGAAATCTACTTTACAGGTGGTTCAAGTTCCCATAGGAGCTTGCACAAGATCTGCTCCAGTCCATCCATGTAAGGAAGAGCAGGAGGTGGTGGGGCAGGTCTCACCTCACTCAGTACAAGTGCCAGAAATCCCAGCTGCATTGTCAGGTGTGCTTCCCAGTGGTATGAGCAAACAAGGGTGAAGGATTTCATTTTACCGAACAAGTTTTTTGCCCAGCTAGGTGTAAAACAGCAACTACACATAACAGAATACCCGCAAACTCCAGGATATGAAGAATTTGGCTTCCAGAGGAAGCTTTAAGGAAGTTAGTACAGGTGAATGGCAAAAAGTAGGATGTGGTGTTCCCATCTAAATGGCTCCACAAACGACTACAGCCAGCTGTGATTGTATTCCTTTTAAGACCATGACATGAAGGGAGATGTGACTCTGACAGCATTAGTGGTTAAAAACTTCCATATCAGATGAATAGCAACTGAAAGCTCTCACGGATTAATGGATAAAAGAATTTGACAAAAAACTGCAGCAGGATAATCAACAAATAGCTGAGCAATTAGGGCAAAATGTTCATAGAATAGATAAAAGGTAGAAAATGGTAAATAACCGACATGAAAAATGGCAAGTAGGGGGTCAAGTAGTATATTATGGGTTTCCTGGAAAGAATCACAACTTGGGCTGCAAGCGGTATGGATCTGGCACTAGCACAGACAAAGTCATTTCCATTGTTTATTAGTTCAAGTAAGTTCTGACAACGTAAGGCAGTTTCATCAATCACAGCCAAAGCTGTAGAGAGGAGAAAAAGACTAAGCTGTATGAAAAGTTGTCTTTAGTTTTCAGGGTCCCATAAAGGAGTGAGTGTTAACCAGTCACCAGACCTGGATCAGGACAGAAACAAGGATTTGCTGTGGTGTGTAAGAATAGCTCTTCCAGCTCTTGTATATGTTACCGAAGTTGGGAACACTGTTGAACAGTGTCAGGCTCTTTCTGTTCTGCCTACTCTGTCAGGGCAGCGTCTGCACACAGCATGGTGTTGCTTGCGTTTTGTAGTAGGGAGAACAGGACTGGAAGGAGCAGAGCTGCCAGGGATGCTGCCTGAGATAGGCGCGTTCGCCTCCTTGCTGGTTTGCACCCTCTCTGTCTGAGCAAAGCGCTTTCTGCAGTCAATATGGATGGTCTGTGTGATAAAACCATTGTACAGGCCTTGATACACCAGATCCTGAACAGCAGCATGGCCTGCAGACGGAGCTCTCTAGCCTGTATCTCTGAGATGTCCAAGTTCCCTGATCAACCAGAACTGGATGCGTGCAGGATGGCTTAAAGCTGCATAGTCCCGCTTTTCTGCAGCTAGTCATGCTTTGCTGTGGCTGTTAGAAGAACACAGTCTCACCCAATGGTTCGAAAGTCCCCACGTTTGGTTTCCTTTGCTCTTCGCTCCATTTTACAGAGTCCCACCCACCTTATTTTAGAAGTATTGTATTTAACAGGGGACATCCCTCTTTCCTGGGAGGCCAGCATGCAGCTAACAAGTGGCATAGACATACCCATGCACTATTGTTCCTGTCACCTCTAATCATGCAGTGATCACCATCACACTAAATCCCTTCCTTCCATCTGCCTTCCTCTGAGTTACTTGAAATACTCGCTCACCCCTCAGCGCAGCCTGAGCTTCTTTTTGCTTTCTCCATCTTTGGCCCTCCCAGCCTGCACAAGCAATCCAGTGGCTCCAAACAGGGAAATTGCCTCCTTACGGTGGAGGGTCTCTAACCCACTACTTCTTCCTGTCAGTGAGACTAGTTTCTTCTGGCATGAACTAGAATCCCTTGAGAGAAAGCAAGCTAAAAAAGTTTTCAGCAGCCTTTTCGGTTCTGCCTTTCTGGTGCAGGTTGAAAATGAGAAGAAAAGGGGGAAAAGATTAAAAAAAAAATAAAAGAAAAAAAATCTTCAAAAAGGAAGCCTTTTCAGAGCCCAAACAATCAATCGGACAATAGGAGATAATGATTCCACCTCTGCGCCCTCCTCCTGCCGGACGGGAATTTTAAACCCTGTGTCTGCCAGAGGTGGTAAAAGACCTAAGTGATCTGCCTCGGCTCTGAACGTGGCGCCTTGGTGATGAGCTGAAAAGCTTGTTGCTCACGTTGCAAACAAAGACTTAGCAGAGGGCAGAGGTAAAACCAACCGGGACCCGGCCTTCTAATCAGGCCCATGCTGTGAGCTCATGGTATTAATCCGGCAGCCGGTGACATCAAGGCAGGAGGCCTGCGTGACCCCGAGCCTGTCCGACGGTGGCTTACACTACCCGGTACCGTGTGTTCATTTAATAAACTCCATTGATATATTTAATAAAGACACCTCACACTTCCACAGTTTCATGTGTGACCTCTCTGTGGTTGCTACCAAAAATACAAAGTAAAAGAGTCAAGGATCGTTAGCTGACGAGGCAAAACTGCCCCTTCCCTGGCTCTTCTATTTTTCTTGTGAATATCAACTGCTTGGGAGGCAGCGATTGCTTGTAATCCTTCCTGTCTCCATTATAGAAGGTGCAGGTTTCTGTGAGAGCTTGGGAAAAAATTACAACATAATTGCCTGCAGTTTGGGCAGCTCGCAGTCCCGCTCGCTGCCTTCAGACTCCCTATGTCAGCACTCATCTTCCGCCCAGAGGCTGTGTTGATGGGCTCCTGAGATCCCACAGGGGCTGGGTGCTGCTGTCACCCCACCTCCTCCCAATTTTTTGGTGAGAAAGGAGCATTTGCAGGCAACAGGGGCCAGAGGAAATCTATTAGCAAACCCCAAGCACCCCTCTGAGGGTCCCTGACTGTGCTGTACAAGCCAGGGGACTTTGGATTCTGGTAAAGGTCATCTCCCTCAGCAGGGGAAGAAAAAGATGGACATGTACCTCTGTAGTTTTTTTCTAGACAGGCTAATGAAAACGTTGTAGGAAAAACATCTGTTTTAAAACCTAAAGAGAAAAGGGTTTGTTTGGTAGATTTTCTGTTAAGTTTTGGGCTTTATGGTTTTTTGTTGGGGTTTTTTTTGTTATTTTATTTGGTGGTTGTTGGTTTTTTGCATTAGAAATAGTGTCAGTTGTCAAACAAGACTCCTGATTGATTTGTTTTTTTATGTCTAGCTTTCAACATCCTCAAAGGCATCTAATTGTTCAGGACATACTGAGTATCTGCACTTACAGAAATCAAGCCTCGAGTGGAACTCCCCTGAAAGCAAGGCACCGGGAAGCGAAGATTAGTTTTCAGAAAGTAAGTGGTTTTCATTTTTCGGTTTCTCAAGGACTCTTTCAAGGGCCAAGCAGATGGCTGGGAGATCCACAGAATGGAAACCTGCAGTTCTAATGGGGACAGAAAAGTGTGTGTGGAGGGGGTTGTTTGTTTGGGGTTTCTTTTAGTTAAATCGTCTTTTTGTTTGACAGCAATTTACACTATTTATGCAGCTGAAATGCCAGTGCATTTTTTGTGTGGACTCTTCCTTTTCAACAAAGGACTGAGGAAATTGCCACACTAATTCTCTGAGCTTCCTAGCAGCTCTCAAGCATAACCAGAAGAGCAATTTCCAACTTAAAAATACAAAGGCAAACAAAAGAATAAAAGTGTGCACAGGCCTGTTCAGTTCAGAAAGCCCCTTGAAAACTTTAGGCAGCTATGGCTACATTCCCATTGCATTTTGAGTGGAGGCTTGAGCCTGTGCTGAAGGTCAAGCCAGCCTTAGCCGCCCCGTGCGTTTTTCAGGGAGAGTTAGGGCTGTGTTAGTCTTTCGTGCAGCCCGGAGTGATCATCAGGCTGCTGTGCAGCTGGACAGGCTGCCTCTGTGCCCTGGCAGCAGCGGTGTGCTTTGGAGAGACTCTAAACCCTTGCCGCTACAAGGCGTGATGGCTACAGGCAGGCAGAGCACGTGGGACGGGCAGAGCGCGAGGGACAGGCAGCTCAAGCCACAGATGTCCCCGCGGCACCCAGCCCTGAGCCTGGCCAGCCGAGATACGGCGCAGCTGCACCCTGAGGTCCTGGCAAAACCAAGTCTTTGTACCCTGGTAAGTGGAAACAAAACTAAAAGCAACCGTATTAACCCTTATCTAGTGCACACCATCTGGACCTACCAAAATGCCTCTTGACATTAGAAAAATAATGCTAATCTTGCATCTGCAAGTGGGGAAGCTGAGTCTTAGGATAGGGGTGGTCCCTCTCCTTGGGGACCCCCATGCATTCCCTGGGATCCTGCACCCACCGAGCATGGGCTTCTCAGGAAAAGTGCACACACACCCCCTCTCTGTCTCTATGTTTGCATGTATTTCCTATATAGCTGTCCCACACATTTTCCTTGCTAGCCTGTCATAACCATTACTAAAATATGCTTATCTCATATATGCAAATAGCGGGATATTTATAAGGTTCTTTGAAATTTCCATAATTGTGCTGTAAAAAAAAATCTCTTTGCTTATCTCACAAAGTGTTGTAACCACAGCATTACTTTTATTGAAATCCAAAAATCACTCAGCAAAATAAGAATAGTTAAAAAACTGACAGTTTTTTATATTTTTGAAATAGAAGGGAAAGAAAGCAAGCAATCCAGGCTTTATTATTTTAAATTAGAAAGTTTAATGCTCACCAAAAAGGATATAAACTGTAAATGTATTTTAGCAGTTCCTAGAGAAAAAGGGAGAGGTTTTAATAATAACACTGTGTGTTCCCATATCATTTTCATTAGAAAAATCTCGGAGCACTTTCTGCTTATTAAAGAATGGAATGCCTCAGAAGACTCTTGGGAGGTACTATAGAAAAGTAAGGTAACAAATATAAATCCACATTATGCTTCATACTGTGATTACCTGGAACTTCCTAGCCATCTTGGGGATATACAGCTCCCTGCTATGGCTCAGGATTACAAGTCTGCCCTCCGTGGCACAGCCTCACCCGGCTGTGACAGTAGCTGGCTGTGGCAATGCGAGGGGCTTCACTGCGTGTATCTGCTCATTTCATGGGTGAGCAAACCAATGCCTGGAAGGTTTTTCCCAAGCTTAAAGGTGAGGAACAGAAATGAGCAACAGTGGTAGGCCAAGCACCTTGCTGTGCTCGTCGTGGGCTCCTGCCACCTCGTGTCCTGCCCCGTGGGGTCATGCAAGGAGCTCTGTGGGGATTCCTCTGCCTCCTTCAGGGAATCCTGGCCGGTCTCTGGCCTCACGTGAGTAGGTTCCTCACAGGTTACAGGAACATTCCCAGGCAGGCTCCAACCATTCATCTTGGGAATGATCTGGAGAGGACAGAAAAATAAGATATTAGCCTAAATTTAGCAAGAGTCATAAAATGTTCAGTGGAACAACAAAAGGAGGAAGAGAGGCTGTAAAGGTAGAGGATATTCCCTGGGCTGATGAAGAAAATAATATTAAAAAATCCCTGGTGTTTAATTTCAGAAAATACAATAGACTGACTGAGTGCCCAGAAGAGGAACAGCATGTTAACATATCTTAGATAAACAGGAGCCAAACTGTTAGCCTGACAGAAAAATGAGAAAGCCCATCAATGCAATGGGGGAAAATAATAAATTAAAAAAACAGATGGTTCAAAGATGTGATTGCATCTTCAGCTTCAGCGAGAGGAAAGAAGGGGAACACATATGTATTACAGGCAGGCCAGGAACACAAAAGCTGGAAAAACATACACGAAGAGAAGAGGCAGACTCATCATAATGGAGTTAATTAAAATAGCAGGACCTCAAGTTATTTTAGGTCCCAGTGGTAGAAACCCCAGAATTCCAAGCCCCATTCTTCATTAATACAAAAAGTTTCCTATTTCATCCATGCTCAGAAAAGGGACCTCTTCCTTTCTGCACTAGATAGTGAGTCAAGGCAGATGGGAATTATTCTGAGCTTGGAGAAAACAAAGAAGCACAAATTAATGGCTTACTGGCAGAAAGGCAGTTTAAAGCACTTTGCCAAGGCACATTTTATTCCTCACTTATCCTACATACATATTTTTTTCTTTAATTCTGTTTAGATCAGAAGTGCATGACCAAGCAGAGATACATATCTATGTTGTGTATAGACTGGAGTGGGCATTAAGGCAAACAAAAAGCAGACATAAGAAAGGGGAAAAAAAAGATCTATAGTGGCTGGTGCAATGACTTAACACCTTGCTTCATGTCACCTAATACACAAAAAATAGAACAACCCCATCTTGCCATCTTGAACTCAGCCCATAATTTCTGTGTGGGTTTATATGCATCTGTACTTCTGTCACACATATATACACTTATGTATATGTACACCCATGTACTGTTTCATATGAAGAAGCACTGATTGGTTGTGGGGAGTCCTCATGGCCATAGGGACCCTGGCCAGGATCCCTGTTCTGTCAGAATAAGAAGTTTTGCCTTTGGCTTCAAAAGTGCCAGGGTTTCACTCCAGCTTCCTTTGCAGCCGTAAATCTTTAAATCTGTAGCTAGGCTTTCTCTGCCCAGGACTATACTTCAACCACTTCTGTGAGAAATCTGGAAAAGGTTTAACTGCACAAATTAATCATGCATAAACAATTTAAGATATGATACCGATATTATTTCAATCATAATTTGGCAAGATGATGGAGGCAGAAACTCAAACTGTACTTGTGTTTGCATAGTGTTGATTCTTTCATAACTATTAACTCTCAAGACCTCAATTTTATATCCCTTGGGAACAGATTCTCTCTGTGTTTAGGGGAATAGAAACAGGACATCAGGAGATGTAGGTTCAGTTCTTGTTATATGACTTTCAGCTGCTTTCTTAACTTCCTGCCACCTTTTTTTTTCCCTTGTGTAAAATTAGGATAATGACATTTCTTCATATGACAGCAGCTTAGTGCATTTATGTCCAAAATGCTCAGGTGAAAGGTGCTATACATTTCAGAGATTATTGTTTATTACCACAATTTTTATTACCGATATTTCTGAGAGTTTCACTCTCACATATATAATAAGGGCAAAATATTATGAACATTTTGCCTTATTTTGGACTTAACACCAATTTTGTTCTGAATTAATTCCTTTGAATAGAATTATTCCTGAACTACATCAACTGGGGACCAGCTGCTGACCCCAAGTGTTTAAGAACTACAGATAATCATGGATGAAAAGAGACAAAAATACTTTTTATCTAAGAAGTATCTACTGTTGTGATAGAGACTGAAATTAAAGTATAATCCAGAGAGAGAGAGGGAGAGAGAGTATTCTTTAATTAAAATCAGCTACCTCAAAAGATGGATATTCTCAGGAGTGAAATTTGCATTGTGCTGAAGGCTTTCCACTTAAACCCTGGATGATGCAAGGAAAAAGAATTCTCAGGGAGTAATATTGGCATTAGCAGATAGCCACTTGCCACTGCACAATAAGGCAAAATTTGCAGAGAAAAAATATGTGGACAATAGAACGGAAAGATGGACAAAATAGGAAGCTATGTGAAACACAAACCCATGATTATCCAGCAACAAATGAATAGTTTGGCAAAGAAAGAGACCAAAGATAGAGACCTGGAGATAGAGAAAGAAGAATTAAACCAGAAGCAGCAGAGATCAATGAAAACAATCAGCACTTTCTGCCAGGAGATACCTTAAAAAGACTGAAACCGAGGCTTTAGATAACATGTTCAAAATGATCCATCGTCCCACCCACCATCTCCATAGCAATTAATGGTCCCAGCCAAGGACAAATTATGGTTAAAGCCATTGAGATTGTGTGGATCCCCCATGAAAGGCAGCAGGTGAAAGGAACAACATCCATTTGGGGTAGTTCTGGGGCTTGTGGTGATAATGCCTTCCTCACCTTCAGAGAGATGCTGCTTCTGGCAACGTCGGAACTGCAGAGCGCGCACTTGAGGGGAGTACTTCTGACGAGCGTTTCATAGTGAATCCTGTTCTGTTCTCATTTTAGTTACCATCACAGATGGCTTCCTGCAATACAAAGAAGGCTCCTGGCAAGGCAGTTTGCTGGATAACATTAGAATTGGATGTGATGGAAGTATTACCTCACAGAAACACCCATTCACGAGCATTTATTTCATTGTGTTCAGCACAGTAGATTTGAGCAGTTACTTTGCACTGGCACTGGCTTCCTCGCACTGCACTCACATACAAATCTCTCTTGCATGAATCTTGCCTAACTGTCGTCTGCAACCAGGTGGTCTCTGTGAGAAGTGATTATGCTGCAACAAGGAAAAATGTATCCTTTTTTTCATTCCTTTTTAAAAAACCATTTCTCTAGTAAAGCGGAGGAGCTGCTGCAATGGTATCAGAGGCTCTCTGGCTACATCTCTGAGGACCACGGGCAGTGGTGTGGGCAGCAGCAGAGCACCCTCCCTGTGTGCTCTGGGCACCTTATTGCTAGGGAGAGGATGCACATAGCTTCGATGCCTATACATACCTTGTTGCTTTGCTGTATGTCATGCAAATGTTTTTCTAGAAAGAGCCTAAAAGCAAATTGTTTGTCTGATATTGGCCACAGGATATTGCAGCCAGGCAGGATAGGATATGTAGCAGGGGACTTTTTAATGCGTCAGATTAAAAAACCTGTGCAAATCTTGGCTGAGTCCAGGTTCCCAAAGAGCCACTGTGGATTCAGGACAAATTTCAGTTCAAGCAGAAGGGTTGGCTAATCATTAAAATACATCATACAGGTAATCTGGCTCTTAGTCTCAGACCTTTAAAGGTATTTTAATACCCGTAGCACTTTAAGTGCTAAAATGGCTTGACCAAACTTGGCATTAGTTACCAGCATCTGAAGGGGAAAAGAGAAAAGAATTCATGGCAGTAAAAGAGCGAGGCCTTCTTGGCGATGTTACTTACATTTGGAAATTGGTGGATCATATTGAGCTGTGAGTTACAAGTTCTCAAAGTTATGGTTTCTCATAGCAGCTCTCATCACTCCCCATTTGCCCAGTTCTACCAGTCTCGCTCGCACAGATGCCACGGTCCTGCGGGGCCCCTCTGAGCATGCAGGACTGCCTGTTCCGTGGGAGAAGTACTGAAAGTCCGGTGATGGTGGTACATGCTGGCGAGCAGTATTCACATATTAACAGATTTCCACTCAAACTGGCAAATAGGAACGTCTATGTTAGAAATGCTGTGTGAAAGCCAAGGCAACAAAAGTCAAAATGTGCATATGAGAATATGTGGTACACACAGTATATGTCACAATGTTTACCATCACTTCAAAACATGCACCCACCCACAGTTCTTCACTAGCGGCATCCTGGAACTTCTCCAATTGGGATTTGCTATATGAAGCAAAAGTCAATTAAAATCAGCCATTATTGTACAGATCATGAGATCCATAGTGCAAGATACCACACTCATCCCAGATGCTCATTAATAGCAGCGTGTTGCAAACAAGTCCAGGACAGTTGCATGGGTTTTGTATACTTTTCTGATTGCTGTGTTTGCTCAGTTAGCATATAACATTTTCAAATGGGTTGGATTAAAATTTTTAGCAAATAGCAAATTCCCCAGAAACACAGTTCTGTTGCATTCGGGAACTATTGCACATGTAGGTCAGAGTCAGTAAGTAGGTTTAGCTAACGAAAACGGGGGGGCGGGGAGAAAGACTTTGGGAAAGGGAAATTATGTCCACCCAGCTTGCTAGAGGAAAACCTGTTAGCACCAGCGCACCCACCATCTTTTACCAAAGAGCCTGCTGCTGTATGAGGTGTGGTGACTCATCTCTGCATCATACTAGTGCTACATTTTTAGCTCAGAAAGTAACCACCTGCTAAAAGCGTGGTGTGCTTCACTGGATTCCCTCAGTCTCTTGTGGAGCTCTTCCACGTAGTTAAGAAAACGTGATTTTTCAGGGAGATAAACTGTGTAGTTTCATGTTCAGGAGCTCGCATAAATGTACAACTCCAAAAGCCCAGTTCCTGCCGTGCTTTTATTTGTGAGGAAACAGCATTTACTGGCCCGATCCAGAGAAACCCACACAAGAATGGCCTTGAGCCGAGATCATTCTGCTGGGTGGGTGGAGGCTTCCAGTCCTTCAGGGAGAGCTGAGCACCACCATACATCTCCCAGGTCCCAGGTAAGGCCTCACCAGAATTACAGACCGGCAGCGAATCTGGCCCTTCATTTCCTGCTTGGAAGCAAAATGCTGGTGGTTGTTTTATTGAACAAAACATTCACTCAACATGAAACAAACATCTTTGTTTTGGAAAAAGATACCCCCACTCCTACATACACACAAATGCACAGACTCATTTTTAGGGCTGTTTTATAAACTAAAAAATCTGTAATTAGCACAATTTTATTTGTAATCAGCAGGGATGGGTTGTTTGCTTTAGTGCCAATATTAGTAGCAATGGAAGTGCACTCACTCTTTTGTTTTTAATTCTTTCCCTGCCTCTTTACATTTAGGTTCAAGGTGAGATCAGTATCTGGAAACATGATGCAATTTATGCTGTTATCATTTCATGAACTTCAAAAAATCTACTCCCGATAATGTATTATAATTATACTGATGATCAGAACTGGATTTGAAAATGCACGAAGGCTGGCGTCAACTGCCACTGTGTGTCTGACCAGATCAGAAAATGAAAACAACAGTTACTGGCATTTATTGTCAGAGGAGCTCCAACTCAGTTCTGCAGGCGGATATGGACTGCAAAAATTAAATGGCTATCCACTTCATACATATACCTAATTTCTGTGGATTCTGAGACTCACATCCTGATCTCTGTTATGCTTGTTCCCATTTGCTTGTTCCAACAGTTCCTCTTTAAGAGAAGTTTCCCTACTTGAAAGCCAAATGCAATGCTCCCTGCTGTGATGGATTCCTTCTTTTTCCTTCCTAATTGGAGCCATTTCGTCAGATCGAATTTTGACAAAGATAGTAATTGTCATCCAATTTTAAGGCAATGACAAGATCAATATGAATTCTCAGATGACAAGTATTATTACTGGGTAAGCACAAAGAAACAAAGAAAATGAAAAATCCATGTTCCAGGGATCAAAACACTTAGAGGCACATGCTTGCTTGATCCACGTGTGGGTGAATCCTGTTGACAACAATAGACGCTGTGCATGTGGATGGATGGGGTAGAACAGATGGCCTTTGCCAGTCAAATAGCGAAGGAAAACGAGCACCCAGTGCTTTAGTACATTGCAGTTTCGGTAATGTGGGAGTCAATTAACTTACCACCAAACAGGCTTGCAGGGAAAATTACCCACAGCCCCATCTCGGAGAATTCTACTTCTCCTTAACATTTTGTACTCCTTCTGTTTGCTGAATGTCAGGAGTAAATACCCAAGAAAATCCCAGTTCTTTAAGGTAAATATATTCAACATATATTTATGTAGGCAGAAGTACTTGATTATTTTTATAACATTGTTTAAATGAGATGATCTGATTAGTTAATGGCCCAAAGAGTTCAGGTAGGGTTCAAATAAGGATGTAAAATGTGTTGCAGCATCTTTAGACGTTTTCCCCACAATAGCGGTTTTGGGACAGATTCTGCCATGTATGCATAACCATTGCCAGATACTGTCACTTTATTTTAGTACGTTTACCCTGCAACAAGACACTTCTTCAAGGCATTTGACCCTCAGAGCTCAGCTCTTGTTCCACATTTGCTACTCAGTGTGCATTCAAGTTACCTCTGTAGGGCCACTATGCACACATCCATCTTGCTATTAAACCAGACCTCCTGCTTTCCCACCCCCAAAATGTTAAATCCAAGAAAATAGACACTTTTTTTCTTTTGCAGTATTTATATTCAAAATACAGTTTAACTGAGGAACGGGATTTTGGCAAAATAATACGTGGTTGTCGTACTAATTGGCAGCTGCAATGATAACAACCATGACAAGTTTTAGCTCTGTCCACTTCAACCCAGCCAAGTCATTAAAGGTTTCCAAGCAGAAGACTGTGTTATGAAGCCTAATATACACTGGTAGCTACACTGGTATCCCTGGATTGCTAGACACAGTTTTAACCACCCAAATGCAGGTTCAGTAGGATTTTGATCCATGGAGGAAGGTCTCAGCCAAGCACTGAAAGGAGGTTTGTTAGCCTCCAAAATATAAATAAAATATTTACAAAGGGAATAATTGACTTTTGATGTTTACTTCAGGCTATGGTTAAGCAGCGGCAGTGTCTGTACCAAGCAATGCAGTGACCACCTGCCACAAATGCTGTGATATTTGACAGATCCCTTTCTGCCAAGAACTATAATTCCTATTTAAATCTAAATAGAGGAGCCATGAATGCAGATTTCTCATCACAAAGACGCTGATGTTAATCCCCGGTACAGAAAAATAAGGAAAGCCAGAACGTTTTATTGGATTTTATATGGAAGATAATTAAACAGTATTTCTTCTTTACTTGTTACACAGCATCCCATCAACATTCCTGCTGAAATTTGTTTATAAAGAAAGCCAGAAAGTTTTATTACATTTTTATGTAAAAGAAAATTAGCATTTTCTATACTTGAACTTGCATTAGAATAACAAAAAGCAGGTAAACAAAAAATGACCAAAGAATGATGAAAATAAACAGAAAAAATGTAAGGAAAGCATAATATTGTTCTCATACACACAATTTTATATTCTAAGCATGCAAACAAAATAAATGTTTATGTGCATATGTATGTATTGTATATATTCATGTACCAAGCAGTTCTGAAAACCTAAGCTCCCAAAAGTTAGGAAATGTTAGAATTAGATGTGCTTGCACACCCTTAATTTGGCCTTTTTGATTGTATACACACGGACGTATGCTATTTTTTTTTCACACACACACACACCCCCCATACAAAATGGTGCAGCGTAGGCAGAAAATTGGCTGGGAGAATGATGTAATCTCTGAGAGAGCTGCTTTGCAGAAGCCTGTTTCTTTTCTGCCCACAACCCAGTTTGGTATTTTGGATGTACCCAAGGAAGTTATCTTAGCATGTTTCCCAGCAGGTGGGTGCTGCCAATCTGAGTCTGTAAGAGAATGTGTCTAAGTGTGCCTTTAAAGCATGCTTATTAATAGAGGGGAGGCGGGGGGGGCGGTGAGGGGAGCTGTATCCAAGGTTGCATCCTCGGCATTTAAAAATGTTTCAGTTCAGCCTGTGCTGCCATTTACTGCATTATGTGATGCATGTGGATTTTCCAAACAAAAGATGTTTATGAGGAGAGTATATTTTAAGATCCTTTTCATGACTGTACAGACCCCTCTCCAAGCAGATGGCCTGATAGTTGCAAGAAAACTATTTATAAGCCAAAAGTAGCATTTCAAATTCTTTTAGAAAGACAGTTTGTTCTCCATATACATGTACGTTTTAAGCAGGTACTAATTCTGTTTGCAGCAGCACCTTCCCTGCTTTCCAGCGCATTCCAGATCTGACAGCACAAACTGAAGATGCGCAGGCTGCGGGGAGCGCAGCCTCCAGCAGCACCAGCAGCACAGCGCAGGACTGCCATGTCACATCAGCGCCCTGATCCGCTCTCTCCGAGGCTACTTTCAGCACTGGTGGACGCAGAGGGGACCATTAAAATTCAGACTCGACTCACTGCTAACTTGGGGTAATATTGGAGGTACAACAGTTTCTGTTATATACTCAAAATAGGCTATATCCACGGTGAAACTGGTTACTTAGCATTTACAAGTGCATAGAAACAAGCAGGATTAGGAAAGAACTTTCCAAGGACATGAATATATTTAATTCCATTTTCATTCACAGCCTTGACTGTTACCTAGCTGTAGTTGAAGTTCATTGGGGAAAATAACCAGGTGAGAACAAAATAACTAAACCTGAGCCACTTGACCATTACGAAGTTTATGTATTCTGGGAGAAATCTATTGGCAATGACTTCACACAGCTGCATTTACTGATCCTTTTAATTGCCTTCTACAGAACCTCCCGCTTGAAGGAAGCGAGCACTCCTATATCATGCACTTGATAAATAAATAATGCCATCCCTCTGGAGACAAAAATTCCATCTCTAACCCATCAAAGCACAAGGACAGGGACTAACCGTCCTTACAATTTGGGGGGATTGTTTGTTTTTGTTTTTCCTTCAACTAGGTAACTGAGGCTTATTATTTGTAGCCTTTAATACATTTAGAAATATTTCTGAAAAATTTGCCTAATATCCTGCAGCAATGAGTTGCAGGGTTGATTATAGACTGCACAAATGTTTTCAGAATTTTTCTTTCACCTTTCCATGCGTATTTGTTCTTGAGAGAAAACAGAATAAATAGCCCCTTCTCCCTGCTTCTGTTATATCATCTTTTACTCTTGTGTTTTGCAAACTAAACAATGCTGGTCTTTTTAATCACCTTTTAGATGGAAGCCTCTTTCCTCATGTGTTTAATCATTTTTGCTGCACTTTTTTACTGCAGAAGTACATGCGTATAAGCATAAACACCCCTGGAGCAATCAAAAAGTCTACTAAGAACAGGTTTTAATACTTAGCAGAGGTTTGCTCTCTGTTCCCAAAACAATCCCTGTTCATCTCATTCTAAGTTCACTTTAAGAAACAGGGTCCCCCGGTGCAGATGTGCAAGTTTAAAAATGAGGAACAGGAAAGAGAGGGCAGGAAGACTTCATCTCGCATTCAGCGTGTGGTCACCAGGCCAGTCCTGACTTGCTGCAGAAATGAAGCCAGAGACTGGTGCTTCTTCTGTATGAGGATGAGCTTTCTTAAGCCTGTACCTTTCAGACATGACAATTTGTAGATGATGCTCTGTTTCATCTTCCTGGGGCTCACCTTTACTCCAGTCTGCCTTTGTCCTTCACTCACAGTTTGCAGCACTGCAATCTCTCTTTGAACAGTGATAGTAAGTTCAGATCTGGTACTACAGCTCTGCTCAGCCCAAAAGGGAACATGAAGGAGAAATGAGAAGCTGGTGAAAAGCCTCAGGGAGAAACGTGCTCTCCAGGTGGGACCAGCGTCCTCATGGAGGTGCGGTCAAGGTAGTTGTTACTTCTTTTTTGGCTGCCTTTTGTTTTCTGTCCTACAGAAGATTTTTCTCTTACTGCTCTCTGGATCCAGAATGCTGTGTGTATTATAAAGGCCACAACTTTTGCTGGGGGAAAACAACATGCACTCCATCAAGGGGAATGGTCTAGGTGTGCTTAGATTAGCTGAAGACCAGGCCCAAAAATGTTTTGGGTAGGATTCCCCTAATCTAATTTTAGCCTTCTGAAGCTTGATTATCTAGTCCAAGCTTATTGCTTAATCTTCTCCTGAAGTCAACAGAGAGGGGAGTCAATTCATCTCATCATAAAATAGAGGTCTGAGGTAGAAGGGGTGGCTTCCTGCCCTGAAAGTACCTCCCCTTCCTTTGGCACAAAATTGTTGAGGTGATGAGCTCAGGGCTTCCCTTTATAGGCTGTAGAGCTGCATAACTAAAAAGATCCAAAAGTACTTGCTCACAGATCCTACTCCTTGGGCCGGTTCAGTTGCTGTTATGGATCTTGGTATGAGCACTGGAGAGCTCGGGGACACAGGAGGCTCTTACAGACTCAGGCTGCCTTACAGCAGTGGCTGGAAAGAGTGATTATGGGTAGTGCTGTTACAGACCTATTGCCAATCACGCTACATCAATCAGCAGTTAGATTTGTATTTACAGTGGTGATATATGGTTACTAAATAAACTTCGTAATATTCAAATTGGTGTTTTGGGGGGAGGAGGGGAGGGTTGTTTTTTCCCCGTCATCTCGTTATAGCCTCTCTCTCTAAACCTCTTAAAAAAAAGTTAAGGCACTGAACTTTCCTTTCGGTCTTCAAATCAAACCAAATATATCTTGTCCTTGGAAAGTTCTTTGTTAATCCTGTTTGTATTTTTTAAATGCTATGCAAACATTTTCATTGCGGATTAATGTGCTGTTTCAAATCAGTTGAGATTTTAAGATTGTCGTTAATTCAGAGAAAGAGACTTCCGTTACTATTCCAGTTCTTTTGGAAACTAATTTCCTTCAGCGCCCTTTTTGAGGCTTTGCACTAGAGTGCTAAACAAATACTATCGAAGGCCATATTAAAGAGGATTGTATATAGTTGACCAGGGTTCATACCAGGGGCTAGTTTTAGATAGCGTCTTACATTGAAAATATGATTCTTCAATTATACCTTCTATTGCAAAAATGAAATTACCTTGAATGCTTGGTCTAGTAGGCTTATTTCTTAGAATACAATAGTAAATGGTCAAATTCTTCCTCACAGTAAAACACATCTGATTGATTAAAAAATGAAAGAGAGAGAGAGAGAGAGAAACGTGAAAAGCAAAGTCAGTTCTAAGAGCCCTGAGATCAGTAAAAGGACAGCTTATACAAAGACTCTCCATTCGAGTAGCCCCAATAATTCCAGGACTGTCTGAATGCTTCAGGTAGGGGTGTTTAAAGTGCCTAATGTTCTGCCAGCTGATTCAGGACACTGCAAAGAGGGGTCAGAGGGCCAAAGCGAATATGCAGAAGCTCTTAAACGCATTCACACTATTCACAGATAGTAATCAAAGTGATTTGCAAATACATCTTCTTAGGAAAACTTAACATCTTTGAGATCACAATCATAAAAAATAATTGATACTGCAGCAATTCACATTTATTACGTTTCTAAGTGTTTTCTTGTCTGCTTTCCCAAGTCATAATGTACATCTGATTTATTTGGAGAATAATAGTGATTTGCAGTCCTTCCCTGTTCTTTTTTTATCTTATGATCCGTGGAGATGTTTTAGGTGTGACTTCACTGTGCAGAGGGTCCGACCTGTGACTTCTCTGAGGACACACCAGGCCTTGGCCAGACGGCTCTGGCTGGCAATGCTGGCAGGTTGGTCTTGGCATTTATTGAATTGAGCGCCTACTGCTACTGAATATATACACAACCTCAAGGCTACCTACTGTGGTGTTTCTAAACAGTCTGCTTTTCCAATTCCAGGATTACAGTGCTTAAAGGCACATAAGGAGGATGAACAAGTGCAAAGGATCTTATGTCCTTACATCCACAGGGAGTTTTGTGCCTCTGTCCTGTTGGCATTAGTCATGTAAGCCTCTCATTCATCTGCCTTGGGAAGACTGATTTGCTCAGCCTTTGGTGTTTTCATCTGTTTTTGATGTGCTAGCTGAACTAACTCAATGATTGCTTATGTGTATGAGAATTAATTATAAATTTTGACTATATAAAGCAGTCTTGTGGACTCATGCTTCATTAGTAGTCTGATCAGTTAGCCACTGCAATGCTAACTGACTTAACTGCAGATACTATAGCTAGAAGGCAGCGGACGTTTGTGTGGAACACAGGATGCGGAGTTTCACCAACTCCTTGCATTAAATTAATAATATCCTCCTCTTACCCAGGTAGCATACGATGAGAGGACAGAGCACAAGACTAAGCATTGGGTCCCCTGCTGAAAACTTGCCTTATGACGAAGAATCTGTTGGTTTACTTTACCGGAGAAAGCAAGCTGTTCAGGCTGTGGTGGTCCAGCTTGCTGGGCTTGGATGTGCACCTTGAGACTCTTGTGCTCTCACTTTCTTCAGAGCCATAGTAAAAGGTTCCAAGAGCTATTGCTGAAAAGCATAAAGCAAGAGTGAAGTGGTTATTTTCTTCTTTTAACCACTCTCTTCCTTACCTTACTTGTAAAATAATTAAAATAATTCTTAGGAATATACAAAGCATTTTGAGACCCTGACCCACCACCTGCAGGAATCTTATTGTTTGCCAGAAAGGAATAATTTTCATTTTCCAAAAAAGCCCTGAAGAGGACAAAGAAATATTTCTGTGTTGTATGCATTGGTAAGAAGGATTAGACAGGCTGTAATCTTGGTCAGTCTGACTTCTACAATTACGGAAAATTACAAAGATTGATGTTAGTTGCAATTTATCTTATTGCACAAACTTGCACAGGACGAATCTTCTCTTTTGAAATACATATTTCACTAAAACTAGCACATGTATGAAGTGATTTCTTTTTCTTTCTTTCCCCCATCAGATTGAT
The DNA here is from genome assembly GCA_013389945.1 of Fregata magnificens. Taxonomy (NCBI): domain Eukaryota; kingdom Metazoa; phylum Chordata; class Aves; order Suliformes; family Fregatidae; genus Fregata; species Fregata magnificens. The sequence goes on along the minus strand of WAAD01004002.1, from coordinate 984,504 downwards.
AATAGACTGTGTAGGAAAGTGCTGAAAAATGCAAAAAGAAAAAGTTGGAGCAATTCGAATTGTCATGGCAATATCCTAGATTTTTCGAGGAGTTTGGTTCTGTTTAGCTAGTCACTTTAATTTTCCTTTGCTAACTTGTCTCCATTCTCTGCCATAATGATAATTCTTTATATGACTGTCAGCCCTTTGCATTGTGACAGCTTAAATTAATGTTTTGATATTTCTCTCTTTGTAAGAATACAACAAAGAAGACAACTGCCAAGGATAGGACAGAAACTGTATGAATGTAAAACAGACATTGTGCACCAATAAAGCCAGAAGGAATAATTTTCATTGTATTGCCTTGTTAATAAGCTTTTGCAACAACTAATCGTGAAGACTTTGGGTCCTATAGGCTCGTGTGGCCCTTCTACTTCATCTGGATTGCGGTAAACTTCTTACTGGGGACCTTGGACCCTTCTGGCAATACTTCAGCCTATTTAGGTCAGGGAGGTTTAATACCCAATGCATGCTGATTCAGCCTCTAGTACTATACTAACTGCACATGTAAGCTTTGGTGGATTAGCTTGTTGTCCAATCATAATCATAATAGCACTTGTTCACAGCTGAAAGTCTTTTGCAAACTAATACATGTTCATCTCATTTTTACATACTACCTCTCCAAAAGTTAAGAGGATCAATAATAAGAATTCCAAAAGGAAGTTGTGGGAGGCGTTGGAAGGATTTGGGTTTGCACTTACAAAAGAAATGGTGGAAAGGAATTGCCTTAAGATTTCATTGACATTTACACCAGTCCTTATCTAAGGTTCAAGGCCTTTAGCAGCATCATTCCTGTTCTTAATGTATGCTTCGAAAATCCCAACTACATCTGGCATTGCCTTAAATGAAGCTTGACTTCAATGAGGATGGTGTTTTTCAATGTTCTTTAAAAGATCCTTTTAAAATGATCTGAGATATTCAGATACAGTTTAATGTTTCAGTATAGCTGAGGATTTCATTACTACCTTCTCTCATTTTTATCACTTTCTGCCTGTTTTTCCTCTCACACATTCCTTCAGGACCTGGCCTCACCTGAGAGATGAGGAATTTAAATGAAAGTAGAACAAAAAAAAAAAATCAATTAATCCATTCTTTGTGGCAGAAGCCACCAGATGATGCTGTTACTCTTACAGCTTCTTAGCATGTGAGCGAGATTTCAGTTTTTGAAGGAATGCTGCATTGTTATTAGTTTAGTTTTACAGTAATCCTCTGAGAGAAGCTAGCAGCAGAGTGTGTTTTCTGCTTTATTCTCTATATTAGGATGCAGTTCTTGGGACAAATTAGTTTTCTTGGAGTTAAATTTCAATGCCCAGCTGGAAAGTACTACTGGAAGTATTAGGAACTTTTGTGATGACTGCAGATACCACTGTCACAGGCTGGAAAAAAAAAAAAAAAAAAAAAAAAAAAAAGTAAGGAAAACATGTTTCATTTAGGAGAAAGCCCGCGTTACTTTCTGTTCCATCAGCAGGTCAGTACCAAACCCCCAAAGTCTGTCACTATACAGAAAGGAGTGATAGTTGTCACAGGCAGAAGACACTGAAGAAGCAAAGGACACTTGCTGCCATGGATGTGCTGGGCTATATAAAGAAAGCCATAAGGAGAGCACTGTTTGGATTGCAAACCATCCTTTGACCTGTACCTCTCCCTCTTTAACAGAGTGCTGGTCCCAGAGAGCTTCAAAGAATAGATCAAAAGTGTGAGACATGCTATTTATCTTAATGGACCACAAGTGCTGAAAGCTAGGGATGAAAAATTTAACATCAGATTTGTCAAATATTTCACTGCTGATGGGATCATTTTAGCAGAAATGACCAATGACAGTGCTTATCCATCAAATTGAAGGTTTAATATAAAAAATAAATAACACGGGAGATAGGGCTTTTAGTGGGTGATTCATTTATGCATTTTAATTAAAAATCTTGATTGTTTAAATGCAAATGAAGCAAACACAGAAATGCCAGTGCATTGCATTGGCATGCTTAAAATCACAGCAGCAGCAGAAATTTGGTTCAGTAGGGTATAATGATGATAGGATCCTGAGTGAAACATATGAGAAAGTTTTACTGTATCTGTAGAAGATATTGCCATCGGCTGTTCCTTGCTCTGCCGCTACCAGCGGAAACAGCCCCCACAGCAGTCATCTGAAGAAAATGAGAGCTCATGCCTCAGCCAAGCTGTTACTGGACAGTGATCTGTTAAACTAGAAAGTTTTACTGAAGGGCACGTGTCAACGTTCAAACATCTCCAGATCTGAACACGGCAAGATTCTATTCTGCTTATGCAAGGAGGAGAGAAGTGGCATGCATATACCTGAGATCATCTTTGCCTTGGAATTTCTAAGCTTGACTGCCATTTTATGTAAAATAAGTTCTGTTTACTTTTTATAGATCTTACAAGAAAGAATAAGCAAGCACGTACAGAAATCAAGCAAGCACGTTACAGAGCTAATGCATCCAGGCTTTGCTCAGCCAATTAAGCAATCAAATCAAGGTCACAGCTGAGATGGACTCAATAGATCAATGAGATTGAATGGCCAACATTAATACACTAGGAAATTAAATCAAAGGATAAAGTTGAGACTGAATTTGTTTTGTTGGTCTTGGGCTGGGGATATTTAAGGGGAAGCTGTTTTCTTTTCAGTCTAAAGTCACAGCCAGTATTCAGCTCAAAGTGTATGCGCCAGAAAAGATGCAAGTACTCAAAGGATGTTTGTATCCATCAGGTGCAAGGTCCTTCCCAAGAGAGACCCCCTAAAGTGAAGGGTGATCCTGACCTATTTCATTTAAGGAGGAGGTACGACAACCATAGTGCTGTCAGCAGCTCTGCTTCATTATTTTCTTTCTTAAATCTCACTGTTGTAACAAGTTATTAGCTTGCTGTTCTGATTTTCCCTTTCTAACACAGAGAAAATCTTTCCATAGAAGTGACATAGATGACAGCCAAATCAAGCAGTAACAGCTTTGGGGGAAAAAAATAATAAATCCAGAAGAATCTCCCTAATTATACGCAAGATTTGCAGAGTTTGGTGTTTACTTTTAGGGACCTGTATGTAGTGCTGTTTCTCCGTTATAGAGTGCAAATATGCAAGTGTGTGTTTGAGAAAAGGCAGTATCGTCCTGATGTAATGAAAAGGAAATGAAAAGAAAGAGTTCAAAATGCTTTATATTTTGGGATCCTTCACTTGTGGTGTTGACAGCAGCTGTAACAAAGTTTCAGGTTGAACACAACTTACAATTCATGTTGAACATCTCAGTGGCATTAGCTCAGTCAGTAACAAGTCTTTCGCCTCTTTTCCCATGAATTGTACAGTCACAAGAGGGAAAAGCTTTATGTCCAGAAGCTGTCCATGCTGGCTGGAAATGAATGCACTTCTTGCCATCAAGATCCTCACTCCTTTAAGAGTCCTGCTCCTGGTGATTAGGACCAGACCTTGCTATAGATGAGGTTGGCTGGTGGAAGAGTCTTGGGCCATGTGGCCACCAGGATGAGTGCTCACTGCCACACAATATCTGCTAGTCTAATTGCAGGCTGCTTGTCAAAAAAAGAGATGGAGGGCAGGCTGTGAAAACCTATGTTTATGTTCTGGCTTAATGAAAAATATCAAGTGGACAGTGCAGTGAAATACTTCAAAAATAAATTCTTTCTTTGTGAGTTCTTTCATGGCAGTTACTTCCTCACCTTACCTTAGGCAACTACTGCACGTAAATTCATATCCTGCTCCAAAGAAAAATATTCCTTTTATTTTTCCATCAGGCTAAATTTCACTCATAATTAGAGTTTTTCTAGGTCCAATTCAAACTGATTGCAAGGAACCTTTGTTCTAAAGGAGCAGATTTTCCTTTGAACATAGGCTGGATGACCCTGAGTCCAGGGAACTGGGCTGCAAGGCCTGGGTCTGTCACCCCTCTTGGGCTGGAGTGAAGCCCTGCGTGGGGGCACGTGGAGCCTCTCCTCCCGTCACCGCATCCTTCATCAGCAGGAAACAATTAGCCACTCGCCAGGTCACACCAGCCATCTGCCCCAGAAACAGGGGCACTGCCGTAGTCATGGTGGAAGGGCACATCTGAGAGCTGGGATTTTGACTGGAGGTGGGAGAGGGAGAAAAAAGGAGTTTTCTTGCTGGTTGGCTTGCGCATCGCCATGGACTTGTAAAGCCTGAAGCCTAGCTGCTGCCCGTCTGTGTCACAGTTCGGCGCAGAGCACGCCAATGGCTGCTGAGGCAACTTGTGTGTGCAACTATTACCCAGCATGAGGGGCGGGCTGCGGAGCCAGGCCTTCTGTTTGGGCAAAACCCAACAACACTGCTGAATTAAAGACATAATTGAGGTTTTGGCAAAATTGCAATACAGCTGCCCAAGGTCATCTCCAGTGAAAGTAGCCGAGGAGGTTTACACAGAAGATGTTAATTGGATTTTCGTTTTCTTTTTAGAAAGGTTCAGAGCTATCGGATCTCACCACACTACAAGCTGCATGAATATGTCCAATGATATTGTGAGCTGATTATTGTTCATTCTTAACGGCTTTCCATCTCCGTAACAACGGTATTAGCATTAATATTGTGCCCAGGGCTCTGCGTATGGATACTAATGGAACTCAATCAGCTCTTAAAGAACAAAGGATCCCTTTTACATGGCACCCTGTGACAGTCAGAGGATTGGATTAGCAACTTGTCAATCCTCCGGTTTGCAGCTCTTTTTTGATGCGTTCTTGAATACTTGGATAGTATGTAGAATTACATTATCTGAAAAATTAATACAAAACATTAAGTGAAAGCTATGTGCTATTCCCTCCTGACCTGATTATTCTAGATTATTTAACTAAGTAGCCAGCATACCCCCTAGTTTAAGTGCTGAATTTCTACAACACAAAACGCTATCTTTTCTCATAAAAGAAGCCCATGAAAGAGCAAGCTCAATTGCCAATTATGCTTCTTCCATGAAATCTCTTCTATCCCCTTCAGGATAGGTTTGGGTAAAAATATAATTGCGGTGGATAAGGAAGCTTAAGAAAAGATGTAAATGAAAAACGTTATGTGTTGGCATCTGATTGATCCATTTGAAAGGAAGAGAAGGCGAATTTGACGAGATGGTAAGGAGCTCATCGTTTGTTTCGAAGGAACCCGGCATTTTTAACCTGTACAGGGTGCTGAGCTATAATTAAGAACAGCAAGTCAGTGAAAAATCTATTTAAACTCCTGACAGCTTCTCTAGATTAGCATTTTTGACATCTACATTCACTCTGGCAAATCACTAATGTGATTTTTTTCAAAATTATATTTTTATTAGCTTTCTGCATATAATAACAAAGTGAAAATGATGTTACAGCCTGGACAGGTCTTTAACTCAAAAGCTCAGTGCTTACAATGTGCTTAATTAGCTGCCTGATTATTGTTTTATTCTGAAAGAAGTTTTGTAAATGTGTTTTCATCTATAAAGCATCTTTAAAGTGAAAGCAACTGTTTGATTCTGTTAGTTGGTGAAAACTATAGCAAACCCTGGATAACAAAGCACTGTGATTAACTCATGTCAAGATACTCATCTCTGCTTTTCTTTTTTTTTTTTTTTTTCTGAGATGGTTGAAGTACTGAATAACAAAACAAATATTTGGGTGAACTTTGAGTTATGTAAGTCTTTCCCATTAATAATTATTCTGCAAGGGAGGAATATGGCTCAAGCCTGGTAACTTGGGTATAGCTATAATATTTTAAAACACATCAACAATCTTCCTCAAAGTGCAGAGAACTTGCAATAACATTTAAGTCAGAGGCACTGTGAATGTGTTGGTTTTAATTTGATAGCAAAGAAATACCATCATTAATTAGAATGCTTTCAGATTAGTGTTTGTCTTGCATAATTCAACATTTGCCAAAGTTCAGGAAAGATATGCACTAAGTAGAAATTATTACTTTGATAATGCTGCTACATTTCCTCTCCTTATTTTTAATATGGCTTTTTAATTTGGGTAATGAGTATATATCACTAATCATTTTGAAAGCCTATTACCAACACCAACCAATCCGTCAACTTGAGTTAATAATTTACTTTATTATAAAAATTGGAACTGGACACAGCTGTGGAGTACTGAAGGAAAGGAAAAAAATGCCTCCTTAGCAGATAAGCTATTTTCCTATGTGCACAAAATGCTCCTTGTTCTGTCGGGACTTGTTTCCCCACTGCTGGAACTCCATTGGTAGCCATTAAAGCTCCTACTCGAGACACATTCCACTGCAGGGCATTTGGAAATTAAATGCTCGAGGAATTAGAAGAAGACGGTCTTCTCCCATACTTAATTTTCCTGTGTATTATTAGTAGCTGCCTCTGCACTGCTAATGCCCTTCTCCCACTGTGTAGGCATGAGCTGGCAAGGTCATTTATTTTTGAACGTGTTTACTGGAAAAATGCAGTTGCATCTGAATGATTGTTTTGGGAAAAATAAAAATCTTTGGATGAGTCATGAGTGAAGAAAAAAAGGTCATTTGAGAAGATTTCAGTAAGAGAAGAAATTGATAAAGAATATGGAAATGCATTCTAATTAGAATGAAAAAAGTTTGAAGACTGCACCCTGTAGTGAAATTAGTGTCTGCAGCAGACAATGCTCCTCATTAACAAATCGGGACCTCACTTTTATTACACTTAAACCAAGATTCTTCACTGTGTCCTACCACTTAAAAATATGCATCAGTGACCACAACACTCGCGCCTGTGGTTATTCTTAACCCTCTCCATTCATGAGCAGATAGAAACTTTGAGAGAAGCACTAGTCAGATGAGGGATGCTACAGCAATATGGAGTGTATTGTGCTGAAATTGAATCTTCCTTTGAATGGTGGAAGAATAATAAGGACCCTGCCTACTGAATCATGTTAAACTGCAGCATTTATTTATTTTTAGTACAGTTTTATCTGGTGACAATGCAGTCATTATAGCCTTTTGTTGTTAAGTTGTGTGTATATTTCTATTTGAAAACTTTAGCATAAGGAAGGCATGAACAGTAAAGCTTTTAAAGTCAACCCCCTCCAAACAATCACAACTCCAGTTCCCCCAAGTTTTGATATTTTGTCATTACTGTGGGTCGTTATATGGGAAGGAGAGAAAGAAAAAAAAAGAAATGAGCAAATATTCAGAGAAACTTCAATTAGAACTCTTTTCTTTAATAAGATCTTGCTTTGACATTAATCCTTGTATGCAGCTGAGGTATCATTGGCCTTTGCAGGAATCGTGGTCCTATTCTTCCCCACAGCTTCTGCACCATGCTCCAAACCCAGGAGATGAGTCAGCCTCAGCAAGGCCAGCAACGTGCCCCTGGAAATGGAGAACCGCTCACAGAAAATGCCGACAGCCCAGGTAAGTGCAAAACTAAATATAGACCAAAACCGACATGTTCCAAGCCAATGAAATACCTTTTCAGATTTCCCAGTGGAATATTCCACCAAAAATCAACTATTTACACACAGAGAGTTTAACAGATTTCCATTTTCTGATGGAATGTGGTGAGTGGCATTTTATTGCTGCATACAGCCCACATGCTTAGAAAGCAGAAGCCGCATCTCCAACAGCTGAACCAGCCCCATCTGTCCCAGCGGCTCCCCATGCCCTTCAGCTTGCCTGCCCATCCCTGCACCGCTGCCGGGCCTCGTTAGCCGGCACCGGGGCTGGCTGCCCGCCCCGTGCCTGGCCCCGCTGTGCCGGGAGCCAGGAGATGCTCTGCCAAGAGCTTCGCCTGTGTTTTTCCCCAGCAGTTCATCATGCAGCTCCAGACTGCAGCAGCGGTGCTAGGTACCCAGGCTCATCCGTGCCCTTGGCTCCTGATGCTCCATGACCAAAGCACTGGGGAGCTTCGAGTCTGCTCCCTTCCCTCCGGAGACCAAGTGGCATCGCCTGAAAAATGCTGCCAGAAGTGTGCTGGCCTTGGCAGCCGCTGCTTTGATCGCAGGGGTGCACTGGGGGTGGCCGCTGCTGGCCTCGCAGCGCTGGTGTGCGGTTTCAGCAGGGCTCTTGTGCTGGCAGGAGGCTTGGTTTCTCCAAAGCACCTGCGTTTCAACCCACCTGCAGCTTGCAGTGAGCACAACATGTCTCTAACAGATATAAAACCTGACTAGCATATCAAGAGAAGGTTACTTTTATTTACTTCTTTAGTCTTGTGAAAGAAAAGGGGGGTGAGGGTGTAGATAAAGGTAATAAACAACTCCAAGCTCTGGTAACGTTTGAAATTATTCTGCTGTTTATGGTTTCTTTTGGCTACAAGTAATTCTGTGTCTGTTAAATAGCCAGTAGGGCCTTACTACTGATAGGACCGAATCCCAGCACAGAGCCGAAGCCACAGGCAGAAGGATGACAAACAGGAGGCACACCAGTTACAAGGCAGGCATCCGTCTTAAATTCACTTGACTCATCTGCTGTTTCATGGGCCTTGTTCTCCTCGCTCGCACACTTGTATTCCACTGGTGTCGGTACAGCAACTTCAGTGAAGTCCTCCTGTGTAAGAGCACTTCAGACCCTCCAGACACAGAATAGAAAGGCTTTTAATGCCATGGCAGAGCCTGACTTCACGCACAGAAAAACACACCCCCCACACACACCCCTCCAGCCTGACAGCTCTCGGGTTTATTCTCCACTCTTCAGCGTTCTTGCTCCGCAGCACTGTTAAGCCATTTGGGTAAATGTTTTTTCCAAAAACTAGTTACTTTTGATACCTACTTTGTCAAGGGAACTGCAAGAGCTCACCTTGCTGAAGTGCTTTGGGATCCCTGCCGTCACTGAAGCAGCACCGGCTGGCGGACCCACGCCTGGGCAGGGATCGGGGGAGCACGCCTGCGCAGTGGAGATGGAGCTGGGGGGGGATGCTGGAGAGCTGCAGCTAATTACAGTCAAAAATCATAACTTTAGACAACTCTAATGTTTGCAGCTGGAAAGACTTAAAAGCTATTTGCCCCTAATCTCCCTCTGACAATCAATGAATTGAACAGTAAATGTTATTAGACTAATTTACTGTTCATCAAGAGTAAGAAATGAATAGAATAATTTACTATTCATACATCCAACTGCGTGACATGTGTACCGATCTGTTTGAAAGAAAAAGCAACATTAGGGTTCCAATTCTCCTCCATACCTTTTTTTATTCCAATTTATCTCCATTCTCATCCGTAAAGCGGCTCTGGCTTTGCCCCACTGGCAAAATGACCACATCTGTTTGGGTACACATCTGCTTTTGTACGAAGAGTAATTTGCTACCTACCTAACCATCTCACTATTTTCCACTGGCGGAAGCAGTCACAAACTGCAGGACTGTAAAGGAAGCCCCTCACTATTCTCTGTGGGGAGTGTTTACCTCCACTTTTTGGGTAGCTCCCATGAGGATGCTACAGTTGTGCTGCATCTTGAGCACCTCATCTTTCCGCTGTGGCTACCCTGGTTATTTGGGAGTTTGGGGCATACAATAAATTGGATTAATTGCCCTTTCTAGGCCAAAATTGGGAGTGTTAGGCATTTAGAAAGGGTGAAAAACCTGCATTTCTTATAGAGTCCAGCAATATTCATGGGAGGGAGGGGGGAACAGGCCTACAGCCTCTCTGGTCAAATAGTCTCTGAATATTTTAGATATTAAGGAGAAAATATTTTAGATATTAAAGAGATAATATGAGAGCATGCCAATCACTTTCTGGATGCTGCAGACCTGAACACATTGAAAAATGTGGTCTGAAATGACTGGAACTGAGGTTTTCAGTGGGGTTTGTGTTACCTGCTGGCACGGATGCCCTTCCAACCCTCAGTGATGGTTTCTGGGGTCAAAACTCTGGGCTTCCTAGCTATGGTAAGAGGTATGGCAGCCCTGGTGACCTTATCTCCCAACCCAGCACAGGACCAATGTCCTCCCTATTAATTCTCCTTGGCTAAATTCATTTTTTCTGCAAGTTGCAGCAAACAGAAGCAGTTCTTTAGTTCAGAAGAAATAGCTGGTAAGTGCACGCAGACAAGTTCTCACTTCAGCTGTATAGTTTTTCCAGCACCTCAAGAGATTCCACAGTTTTTGTTTTGATAAACAAGATGCCACCTACCATCTGCCATCTCCCATTGCCTCTGTCAGGAAGTGCGGGTTGGAGAATTCTTCCAACTGGAAGAGTCTCAGCTGTCTGTGCACTTCAACACTATCCTTTCGTGTAATCTTTAAAGGTCTGTCCACAAGCTCTGAAATGCTAGTATTGAAAAGAAAATCTGACAAAACCAAAGATTCAACCTTGAAGATTTAGGATCGATTTTGCTTTTAAAACTATAAAAAAAGTCAGCAATAAAGCAGAAAGTACAGGTTGGGTTTTTTTTCCTACTTCTGAGCTGCATGCTTTTTCCCAGGACCTGGCAGTCAGGCTCATTTTTGTCCTCCTCACACACTAGCACCAGTAAGAGAGATCCCACCAGCCAAATGCCACTTGAAGTCTCCCAAGCAACTCTTTCCTCAGAGTGTCTCCTTTCATACATATGCAATGTAAGAAGAGCTCAGCAAAGTTCCTCAGGATGAAAGCTTTCCTCCCAAGTTGTCACCCATGAAGATGAGCCCCAGAGCCAGTGATGCTCCAGTGGAATTTGCCCTTTTCTGTGACTAGCGAAAGGGATGCAACGCTTCCTCTGGAACATGCCACAAAGACTTCGGGTTCATCTGGGGCCACGTCTTGCAGGGCCATTCACCCAGCTGACCCCCACGTAGACAAGTTGCAGACTCTGAGCCAGGTGAGGTAATTTGCAGTATGGTTTTAGCTGGTGGCAGCACAGTCATTATGAGAGTGCCATTACTGTTACAGCGTTAGCAAGAAATTGTGCCAAAGGCTGGCTGTGATCATGTAAATAGTTCATGGAGGAACACAGGGATTATGATTAGCTTGTGCTGGAGGTGGGGAAGACACCTGAGAAAAGATGTTCATGCCCATGTGGGAGCACAATCCTTGCCAGCAGAGACACGGGGTCCGGGCACAGCTCCTGCCCTGGAAGGCAGAAATGTTGGACTGTGCGGGGCAGAGCTGACGGCTGGCTGAGCTGCAGCCAGCTCTGATTTCTGTGCTAGGCAATGTTTGAAAAATAGAATCAACGCATCAAATGATGTGTCGTGTAAGTTTTCCATGTCAAGGAAAATAGCCTGAGGCCCTTCTTCCCACATTTGCTGCTACAACAGCCAGACAACCTGGCCCCAAAATTTATTCTCGTCTTTAATCAGGCAAAATCCCTGTGATCTCTGAGGTTGGGCTTCACGGTTTTGGAAAGAGATTATATGGTTTACTAGAAGGAAGGCGCTTGCCCACTGTTCTTGAGGTCTGTGGTCACTGTGAGAGTCACACACGTTGTGCACTGCCTGCTGAAAAAGTGGAAATGTTCTCGTTTGCCCCAGTCATCTCTGTGCAATAAACATCCAGCGTAGCTGCTTCAGAGCCATTACTCATGCTATGTTTCCTTCTGTATACACAAAAGCAGATGCTATCCAGCACCCAGATGACCCCGAGTGCTGCTTTCATCCTGTGCTAGTTCTGCTTTATTATTTTTTTCCATGCTCTTTGTGCTGAGGTTTACCTTTCCCCATGACTATGTTGCCCCAAGAACAAATCTCGTCCTCCACAGACCAGGCACAGCGAGGCTGCATGGGATGCAAGGTCACTCTACTCTTGATTTTTTGTTCACCGATTTAGGGCACAAATACAATTTTCAAGTGGCCAGAGTGAGATTTCTCCTCCACGCACACATCATGCTTCCCTTTCCACCTCAAGTAGCCATTTCACAGCTTTCTTTTTATTTGGGGTATTGTGAGATGCCAATTTTGCCTTTAGGAGAGAACACCAACCTGACCGTGTGTTCAGCTGGCGCAGACTCTGGCCACTGCCAGCTCCACGTGGAGTAGGACCATCACGGTGCTTGTGAAAGTCTCCATTTCAGGTTCTCAGGACTCTGAGACATTCAGGGCTCTAAAATGAACACACTTTCCAGGAGAGAAAGGACATAAAACTAGATATGAGCCTGGGTTTAAAAAGCAAACAAACCCTAAACAGGCTTTTAGGCCAATGTGCAATTTCTCTGGCAGGCAATATGGTTTTCTTGTATATATAATAAACCTCAGTAATCAGTATTGCTCTGAGCTGCCACAACCCACTCTCTCCCGTGGTGCAACCCTGGTCTCTCTCACTGATGTGTGCTATTTCTGAACTAAAGCATAAGGTTTATCATCCCTGCTGTTCTACCCTGCAAGCAGGAGTAAAAAAAGGTCGACCGCTGTGTTCAGGCAGCATCAAATTACTGTAAAACAAGTGAGGTACTGCAGTGATATATGGGGAATCTCAGCATCTTCAGTTCTCTTTCAGGTTTTTATTATAAATGGGTCACAAACTGTTGCATTCCTAACAGAAACATGAGCCATCAACTCACACATCCCTTCCAAATTAATATACAGTATGGATTGGCAAATGAAATTGTTTTGTACCTGGACATGCTGTGGAGCACCTGGCGTGCTTTGTCTGAGCTGTGTAATGAAGAGTTCAGTGTCATAAACCAGCTTCCAGGCTGTCTTTGGGCTTCGTATGATGAAAAAGATGATAGGAAGTGCGCACAGCTACGTAGAGGATAAGTGTCACACACAGCTCTGGGCTGGGCACGTGAGAAGAATTGGGCACGTCTTAATCAGTCTTTTTAGTCTCCCAAATCTGAGTGGGAGTTACTCAAAACCCTAGTGCCGTAACACCAACCTGCACACACCGCCTGGGCAGTGCTGCCTTCATCCGCGCTGACCAGCCGCTCAGGCAGCACAAGACAGGTATCAGTCCTTCCTCTGTCAGAGAGGACACAAACCTTTATCTTTCCAAGTTGAAAGTGAGCCACTCAATAGATCTGCATCTGTAGACCTCAACACTCCTTTCATCCATCCATTGAAACGTGTGTACCTGGCTGCTTCTGAGTTCGCAGATACAGCACTCAGCATAACACCTATAGCTAATTGTGCAGCTGCATCACTTGGAGGTTTGGTCTGTTTTTAATTACTTCTGCTGCAATTCAGGCAGGGCTGATGACAGGGAGATGCAGCCCACTGGCTCTCTCACCTTTTTGAAGAGGCAAAGGGTGACAGGGAGCTAGCATCCTAAAGCAAAGGTGAGGTGGGAGGCATGAGGCAGCACGTAAGTTGGGATGGAGGTAAATTAAAGAGTAGGAGCATGGACTTGTAGCAGCAAGTGAGCTGAGGGAGTTAAGAGGTGATGGCTAAATGCACCTCCAGTTAACCTGCACCTTTTAGGCACCAGCTGACCACCTAGCACAGTCCCCACGCTGATGTCTACGGTGCCATGAGATGCTGTTAGTCCTAATAGTGGCACGTCAGCCGGTAACCCCACAGGTCCTGCCAGCCCTGACCCATGCAAATCGCAGCTTCACCCACTCGTGGGCTAATGGCACTGCCATGAGCTCGGCCCTGCAGCCCGGCCGGGAGCAGCAGGCTTCCCCTGGCAGGGGCCTGGTGGCAAATTGCAAAAGCTCTTACAATACTGAGAAAGAAGCTAATTTCTTACTAATTATTTGCCAAACAACGTGTAATTAAATAGTGCAGAACTGTCTACGATGCATCTTTGGGTCTTTAGGCCATTTTTTTTCCCCCCTGTTTGTGGCACACTCCTACAGCACTTCAAGGCTACTGCACACTGCAGAGCAGCAGAGGAACAGAGTGATAATTGAACAATTAACAAGTGATGTCATGAAACAATGTACTTAAAATAAAATGCTTAATTAAAATAAGTGAACCAAGAAAAGATTCAACAGCATACAGAAAAAGCACACACAAAAAAATGTTGACAATAAGTCTCATGCAGGAACTGAAATATGCAATTTAAAGGAAAAAAAATAGCACCAGAGTGGTTAAACAAAGACGTGGCATAAACTAGCAAGCTTCTCGGTGATTTGCCGAAAAAATATAATAATGTTCCAAAAGAACTATTCTCTGAAGTTAACAAGTTTGGACCATAAAACAGTCCTTTGGTGGCTCCCTGCATCATTATTTGCTACCAAGACACTGCACTGATGGGCTCAGTGGGATTGCTGGATCCAGCGTTAGATCAGTAAGCAGGAAAGCAGAGTTCCCACCAGATTTCCTGCCTGGAGAGCTGTTAGGATCCATGCTAGTTCTTTAAAGAGCAGAACTGTGTACCATACAGCACTCCAAATGACCCCATTAGGAATATCATCTTCTGCTACAAATGAGATGTTTGGGGAAAAAAACACAGGAAAGCCAAAAAAAAAAAAAAAAACCAAACACAAACAAACAAGCCTGCTTGACTGAAGTTCGTCCTAAAAACGCAATTTTTGAGGAGCTTTGCACACTGCCTGTATCTCTGCTCTTGGGAAGGCCAGAGAGGGGATTTACCCATGGCGTCCTCCTCAAGTCCAGGTTCTGGGCTGCTCAGTTTGGTTTCACCCCAGTCAACTGTCACTGCCGTGGGGCACCGAGCATCGAGCTGGAGGGTGCTATGAGGTGCACACACCTGCAGTCATGTTCATTCACAGCATGTAAAGTCCTTTACTCCACTTTCTCTGCTTTCTTTCAGCACCTTTTTTTTTTTTTTAACTCAAGACACTAGAAAAGATTTTAAAGCATGAGACAGACGTGCTTTCCAAGAATAATTGCTCTTTGGCTGATGCTCTGCTCATGCATTTCTGGAAGATGCCTGCAGACTGCTAACTGCTCTGGAAGCCTTTCAGCCTTTGCTGCCTGCAAATGGCATTATTATTCGCTAATAGCCTCAGCTCACCATGTTGTCTTTTGGTTAGTTAGCAGCTATTCTGCAAGTCAGAGACAGGGAAAGAGGAACATACGTTTAAGCAGTAGCCAACTTCTGACCTGTGAAAAAAAAAAAAAGGGTTTTCTCAGAGCAATCCCCACCATTAGCTGGGGATTGATTAGGAGGGAACGTGTCAGCACTGGGAGGCGGTGTCCATCCCACCTCCCACAAAGCAGATGCTGTTTCTCAGACAGGTTTCTGGAGAGGAGGCTGCAGAGGATGTTCATGCTGTCTCACTAACCCTGGGATGGCTGCTGCCACAGGGTCACGAAGCAGGCAGAGCAAGCATGGAGGTAAAAGAGAGGAAACTTGATGTGGTGCCTGGCCCCAAAAATCCATGGCACAGCATTTCCAGATCTAAATGGCTACCCTTTACAAAGCACTTAAACGACAAGTATTCGTACATCTCATTAAAAGTCAAGAGGACTTAATAATAAAATCCTTGCTGCTTTGTTGTTCTTTTCTAAAGGTTAGGGATTGGGTTTGTTTCGTTTTGTTCCTTTAAGGTTACTTGCTCACCTGCTCATTTCTTTTTGGATATTGTAGGATTCTGTTATTTACTGCTCAAGCAATCCCAAGAACTGCTCTACTGACATTTCACGGTATTTAGTATTGACCAAACACTACATGATAAATCTTTATAATACTCCAGAGAGACCATCAAGGGAGCAGTTACAAATATATACATTGCAGCATGTTGTGTTCTGGGTTAAATGAAATATAAAATCGCATCACCAGCCTGGGTACTAATGGCTCTATCAGTATTCCATCACACCCCAGCTGCAGGTATGGTGGTTGCCATTAAGACATCAACATTTGTCGATCGTTGCAGATGGTAGCTGATGGATCGCTCCTTCCCTCGGTACGTGGGGAAGGGAACGGGAACTGCGGTAACATCAGTATCTTGCCCCATCCACTGCTCAAACCTCATGGGGAATGGTGAGCACCTAGACAGACAGACAGAGGGACAAAGTGGCACAGACAGTGCTGTGCAGCAGTTTGGCACGGTCGCACGCTGCCATCCTGCGTGCTAGGCTTTCTGCTCCAGGAGACAGAGAATTTTCAAGCTCTCAGAAAGTTCTGGATTAGTTTTGAGTTTTGGGTAATTTATAGACAAGTTGATTTCACCATCATTAGCTTTTGTACGTTCAAACAAGGTTTAATTTTCTTTGGAAGCTGTAGACGTGTGTACAGCTAGATAATACCCTGTTTATTTTACTGACTAATTCATCACTTAAAGTGCAGGACTATAGGTTGAGAGACCAAGACTTATGCACAGTCCCATACCCCTAAATCAGGCCAATAAAAGTTAAATTCACACTGTTTGCAAGCACTTTATGCAGATGGAAAATGTCACCTTGTCTGAAATACTTTATGGCACGATGCTGAAGCAAAAAGAAATCCCACAGTGAGAGATTAAAAAGCTTCACTAATGCTTAGCTGGGAGGCACACGGCTCTGTGCCGCCTCCTCCCCGTGTGACGGGGAGGCTTTTCCGGGAAGCAGCATCTGGCTGGTACTCTGTCTGCGTACAGAGCGGCTTCACGAGCTCCAGTGCCCCACCTGGGCATCATTCAACCCAATCTTGAGCAGCGCTGAGTGGGGTGGCCGCAGGGGATGTTGTCAGCCCCACTGATGAGGAGCTCGTTGGCTGCTGGGCAAGCTTCCAGGGCTGTTGCATCAACTCAGGCTCTTGTCCCACATTGTGGCTTTAGTTTATCACACAGTTTGTGGGACAAGGGTTTGGAGAACGCTCTGAAGTGGATGATTATGCTGGGTATATTTTATCACTTAGTTATCAAGGGTCCTCAAGCCACCACCATGCTGTCTCCTGCTACCCAAGACAGAGCCAGGACGGTGCTACAACCCTGGTGGGAGACTAACTTTTTAAAAAGCAGCTTTAAAAAGCACATGCTAACTTGGCCGATGGGCCATTGCAGTACAAACCCAGCATGGCTATAGCCCATCCAGCGAGTGCTGGGCTGCCCGAGGGGTGCCGCAGCTCAGGAGGAGCCCCGCTGTGACCCCAGCTCCACGAGAGCCAGGGACAAGCCCCCCTGGGGAGCCAGGTACGTACGGAGCCCAGCTCCCCGCTGCTGTCCCTCCACCGGGCAAATACGAATCCGCTGGAAATCAGCATGCCTGGACCTGTTAAACTGTGCAGAGTTGCACTTACTGAAGCAAAATCAACAGTCTCCAAAGCCCAATTCCCAGGCGGGAGAGATATAAATTGTGGGTGGAGCTGTCGCCCCACCACCCGCCTGCGTCGCCCAGGCTTGTCACGGCTGCCGAAGCGGGAGCAAGGCTGATTTCCAATGCAAACTTTGCAAAGCTCCTCTGAAACGCTTTGTCCCCTTCCCCGCCAAAAGGCAGGGGGATCGCCTCACTCCCCGTGCTTCAGCAGCGCAGCTGACTGTAGGCAGACCATTAAATACTCTGAAAGCATTTTTACAGCGGGGAAGTGGAGACTCTGCAAACAGCTAATGGTTGTATTTCAATTCCCTATTAATTGCATATTTATTACTCGGCTGCTGCAAGGAAACGTCATGTTACGTTGATTAAAGCTTTGCAAGCTGTACAGTAAATATTTTAAACAAAAAAGGTTTTGATCTCTGTTGCTGTTGGGAAGGGTGGGGGGAAGCTGGCATTAGAGTTGCTATAATTAGCAAGCTCCATTGCAGACATTATTTCCCACAGGCTCTACAACATGCTTCGTGTGTGTCTGCATGTATTTAGACAGAATATTATTTTATGTATACGTTATCTATAAATTATATATATTTTTTTATATAGATCTTGTGCATGAGGAAAAAAGGAGAAAAACAGCAAACCTATGCTGCTATCTCACATCTCGCAGACAGGAAAGATAAAAGACTTAAAAGGCAGAAAAGAAAAGGGGATTTACATGCACTGACTGAAGTTTTGGGGAGGGTTAGGTGACCTGCCTGCTAGCCCTGGCTGCCCAGATAATGTGTCTGATTAATTAAGCCCTCTCCTGTATATGCTTCTGTTACTAACTGCCAAGTCTCTTCACATATGCTTTTGGTCTTCCTCGCTTGATGGTGTCAGTAATGGACCGTATGTATGGGAAGATTTTACTGGGCTGGCTCTTGTAAACATCACCCAGACGTCGGGCAGAGGTGACCAGCCACAGACATCCCAAGCTTCGTCTCCTGACCATCTGTGTGGTGTCATCAACATATCCAGAGAAAAAAACAGTCTGTATTTCTGACAGACTGAATCATCTTCATCTCTTGCTCAGCCCCCACTCACCTTCTGCACAAGAGGCTGCAAAACCCAAAACCCACAGCTAAACTACAGTGGCAATATGTGACCAGCAGAAGTTTTGCTCCTCTGCTCACTTCAAAGGTGCTCAGGTATCAGTTTGGTCCCAGCCCTGCTCTCCCCAGCCTGCGGCAGCAGCAGGGTCCCTGGCCCCAGTGCAGGACCCTCTGCCCACTCCCCCTATGCTGGCCAAGGGCAGCTCCCTCTTCCCCCAGCTCCTCTCCTCTCCTCTCCTCTCCTCTCCTCTCCTCTCCTCTCCTCTCCTCTCCTCTTCTCTTCTCCTCTTCTCTTTTCTCTTCTCTTCTCTTCTCAACATTTGACATGAATTAGAGGAGACATCAGTCATACCCAGCCAAACAACAGCGGATACCTACCACAGGACAGGACAAAATAAAATTATACTAATACAGGAGAGACAGCTCCAACTAAGGCGGCCAGTGATTTGCAGCTCAGTGGAGTCACGGGCAAACCAGAGGGGTGTCGCTGGGGAGGCTCAAACAGCCCAAGCTCAGGCCCGGGGCTGAAAGACCAGCTCTAACGCAAAGTAGTGCTGAGCTTTGGTAAACCCCTTAAGGGTCAAATTCATTGCTATCTTCAAATCTGATTTCTGTAATCCCCAAACCA
This sequence comes from Fregata magnificens, assembly GCA_013389945.1. Lineage (NCBI taxonomy): Eukaryota > Metazoa > Chordata > Aves > Suliformes > Fregatidae > Fregata > Fregata magnificens. The sequence continues at coordinate 965,767 of WAAD01004002.1, read as the reverse complement.
GAGAGCAGTGGCTGGAAAAGGGCTCCCAAACACGCCACGTGGGAGGCAATGCACCCATCCCTCGGCAAGGAGGATGATCAGAGGTATCCGGGGCTGTGGCCAAGCCAGCCTTCAGCTTTTAGATGGAGTTAGCAAAGGCTTAGTCATATAACGCAGGCATGCAAATATGGAGTGATTTATTTTGTTGCGTGGCCCTGAGAGCAGCCATGGTCCTCTCTATTCCCGTGTTGTTTTCCCAGAGTTTGTAGCTGTTATAGACAAACCGATGGACAATTTTCAGGAGCAAAATTTGTTGTTGTCAAGTCTTCAGAGTTTATTAAGCTGCAGTATTTGACTTGGCTCATTTCCTACAGTGGCTCCCTCTTGGAACTGTGCGATTGCAGGGGATGCAGCAGTTATTAACAGTAAAACAAGTTTCAACCTCTTATGATCGTACATGAAGGCTCAGAAGTGTGAACCTTCAAAGGCACAAAATACAGAAAGCAAAACCAGAAATTATTCAGAATTTATTTTTTCAACAAAGGGTTTTTGAAACCCATTTCAAGATTCAAGGGACCTTATGTCTGATTTTTTGAAACAAAAGTTGGCAATGCTAAAACTAAATGAGTCGTATTTACATCCCACTGATTTCTGTGAATGAAGCGGGGGGGCGGACACGACACACAAACCCATTTGGCAAGTCCCGGTGCACAGAAAAGAAATTAAATAAACAAAACAGGTACAGAGTACTTTCAAAAAGAATCAAACAGCAAGGACCATTAATGTTTTAAGAGATAGGAGCTGTATGTGAGCCAACCATCCCCAAGATATTTATTCCCTATCTTTAAAATAGGGAATTGCATTAGAACAGGTAGAATCTTTCAAAGCAGGGAAAATTTTTAAAGGCACTCTCTACACTTTAAAAAAGACTTCAAAAACTATCTATCTCCAGCATTGAGCTGGGTAAGTTGGAGAGATTTGTAGGTTATAGCAAGGGAGAGTGATGGGAATACATATGGAGCAAGCTGGTTACTGCAGTAAACAAACCTCCCCCAAACTAGCAGCAAGTGCTTCAGCTCAGGAACAAATGGCTTCACATACAGAAATATGTTTTAAAGTGAGACAAGATGCTGGGTAAACACCAGCCAAGAGCTATAAACTATTGTTATAGAAGGTGAAAGCCAGCTAGCCTTGGCCATTGGGTTGGCGAGGAAGAGCATAGCTAGACACTCCGTTCTTCATAGACTGAGATGTAGCCTTGAGGAAGCTAACCCCTGAAGGCTTTGAAATTAAAAATGATGAAAAAGGAGAAGTTTTCATTACAAAGGAGGACAGCATAACACAGCTATAGAGGCAGAGCTTCAAACAGTGCTGCTTTAAATCTGCAACAAAGCCAGCAACTGCACGGGAAGAAAGGGAATCTGCGCTTCTATTCATCCTGCACCATCAAGGGCAACACACAGCTCGCCTTTCTGTGCATCCCGGCCAGTTTGTAAGAATGAACTATTTTATCTCAAGGAAAGAGACATTATCATTAATTGACTTGCATAGTGCTTTTCACTTAATGGCTGGGTGCTGTAAAACAGAGATACTGTAATCATGCCGAGAGTTTGAAAATTAGCAAAGATTGCTGGGCTTTATTTCCCCCCCGAAAAATGTGTAAGTGCATGCCACCCCTTGGGCCCAGCCAGCTGGCAGCACCGTGTGGCAAGTGACAGGCAGGCTGGGGAGACCCAGAGCACGGAGCCCAGGCCAGCACCTCACCATTGCCTCTCTGCGCTGGTTGCCTTCGCTTCCCACCTGCGCCTCTGCAAAGCTCTGCGCAGGCAGGTGTGGCATTGCCCTTGCAATCACAGTCCCCGGGTTGTCTCCCAAGCACAGGAGCTGTGGCAGGGACTGCGGGGGGGGCGGTATTTTCCCATTGCCAGTGTGCACTGTCCCCTGTGCGACAGCCCCAGTTTCCTGGCTTTCCCACAGCTCTCCTTCCCGTGATCCCAGTGACACAGAGGTAACTGTACCTCCTGTATCATTGCAATATTGCCCCCCAGCACGTTAGGATTTGTTACTATTATTAATTTGAAAAGCCATTTGGGTCTTCTTTTTCAGGATTTATTATTATTTATAACAACAATAATGGCACATATAATTATTCTATGATATATAATAATTATAATATATATAGCAATTCTTTTGAGGATTTATTATTAAAATTACAATAATTCCTTAGACTCTGTCAGCTCTCAGAGTTACTTCAGGGATGGACTGAGGGGTTCAAAGGCTGCTTTGTTTTCCTATAGGTTGGGGCAGATGAAAATCAGAGCATCCCCAAGGCTACTGTAACTGAATCTTGTTCCATGTTACTCCTTGTGCGAGCTAGCAGAGAGCATGCCTAAGGCAGTGCAGCCCAATAAGCCTCCAGCCTGACTCGGTGCCCGTGACCGGCAGCAGGGCTGGACCAGGGTCTTTGCATCAGCCCAGCACTGTTCAGTGAAGTTACTTGCACCTCGTGTGCTTTCAGGGACACCTTTCCTACCTTCCCTGAAGGCCAACATGTTTCCAGATAGCATGAAGGGTCCTTAATGTAATATAAGATCAGGGCCAGGACACTCCATTACCAAGGAGATACTTAACTAATGTTCTGCTTGTAGTAGGAGGTCACTGGAGATTTATCTGAAGAGATGCACATAGAAAGAATTAGCAGACAAGCCATTTCACAACCTCTAATACCCTCACCTTCTTAGTTGCTCAGCTGAAATGCCTTAAGGGATACGTTTTACAGGAGCTCAAAAGTGAACTGGAAACTGCTTAGATCACACAACTTATGCATTTTAAATAGCAGTGTAAAATACCGTGCTTTACAAAAACACACGGTTGTACTGAGCAATAAAGACACGCTCTGAGTGGCGGTGCTGGAAAAATTGCAGGAAGTACAATAGAAAAAAACCACATACAGCAAAACAAATCTGTGACTTACTAAAGTTTATGATTAAAATTTAAAGACTGTTCAAGGTTTATTCCCCATAGCTGCTACTCCCTGGACAAGAAGAGACAGAGAGAGACTGACCTTGAATAATTAAGCTGGTCTGTGGCACCAGATCAATTGCTGGTATTGGCAGAACTCCACAATCAGGCATTTTGAAATGCAAGTGTCAAAGTGCATGTAACTATGGGGCTTTTGGTGCAAAGCAGCCAATATAAAGGAGAAGAGGTGAAGAGTGAGAGAAAATAGATTGTGGAGTTTTGAGCACAGTCATGGGGGAGGGATGGGAAAAGTTTCCATTTCCTAACTCTAACAGGGCAAAACTTGCAGCTGACAGAAACCCGGCATGATTTTTTTGCTCCTGTAACCTTGTAGAAGTCACCTGGAGCAAGCTGAATGTTTCCTGAGTGACTTAAATCCATCACTAGTTCTGGAACAGACTCTGAGCAACTACCAGTCAACAGTTTAATTGAAAATAAACTTTGTAAATCCAGGGAAACATCTCTGTTCAACAACAATTACTGAACAAACCCAAAAGTGTTTGAATCCAGGTAGACATCCCCAGACGTGGTGGGCATTTTTGCTGCTGTTTCTGCACTCCTTCAGATCAGATAGCACAAAGGTGACCCACCAGAATTTTATAACAGCCAAGAAAGGCTTCATACTAATATCAGCCAGAAAAGACTTTGTATTAATTTCAGGAGCCATGGGAGCTCCTATTTAAATCTCTTCCCAATCCCTTGACCTACAACTGTGTACGTGGAAGAGCAGCATCAGACAGACAAGATAAAAATTGTGTTCCCAGTGCAACAGTCCTGGAAGATGCCCTTGATACTGGCATTATTCCTAAGGCTCTCTGCCAGACACTTCTATCCAAAATGCAAGACCCCTTAGGTGGTCTTCCATAGAAAAGGCAAGGGATAGCATGCCGAGAGGATTTTTCATGCACAAAGGCCCAAGGTCCCATGCACCCCTGCTCAATGGCTCTCTCCAGACAAGAGGAAGGTGGTGAGATGTTGGCACAGCCATCACAAGGCACTGGGGACTTTCCTGCTCCCTCTTGCAGGGTGGCCTGTTCAGCAACTGCCAAAGAAGAAAAAAGCACGGTAACAAGGGAAGGGAGAAGTCATGGCCATTTCACTGCCAATTTCAAAGCTTTTATAGCAAGTTTTGTGGTGCCTGGTGTTTTCCAGAAAGCTCCAGCCCCTGGAGTCCTGTGATGAGACATCAGCTTCTCTAGATTTAGTTTTAGAGCTCATAGTGAGTTACAATTCCAGTTTTCTCAAGTATATCTTAAGCTTCCAAATTCCAGGAGGAAATCAAAAGCAACCCAAATATATTGAAAAATGAAGAACATCAATTCGTAAATCAAATCATTATCTAAAAGACTTTTTGATCAATACACAGGATGGCCATTCTGTAGTGATCTGAAGACCTGGCTTAAAGTAAAGCATGGGGCAATGAAGAAAGCATCATTATGGGCAGCTGCTGGCCAGATGGGCTGGGGAGGAAGGAGGACAATGTCTTCCTCATCTTCTCCCAACCCATGACCTTTCTTTCCAATTACAGGGAGGACTCTGTACTCCAGTGCAGACATAAAGGAAGGCAGAAGGCAGTCAGGAGAGCGAGGAGACGAGACAGAAGAGTTTCTCAAGACTTACAGGGCCGGCTGCTACATCCCCATGCTACTCCAGCTCCCACTAATGCTGGCACATTATGGGCCTTTCATTGCCTTTGTTCTCCTCTTTCTATTTCATGGGCTTTCAGTTCACGCAGCTTCTACGAGGGAGTGAAAGGGAATCAGCAGCCCAGGCTCCCCTCCTCGGTGCAAATGCTTTGAAACTTTCAAAGAACCCAACTCTTTCCCCACATCCCTGTGTTAATATGCACCGACTCTGCTCTTGACGCACTCCATTGTAAATGATGTATGAAATGAAATCTCCTCGCTCGCCTAATGCAGAGAAGAAAGGCTCTGTAGGCAATGCTACAACATTCCCATCTGGAGAAAAAGGCAGCGAAACCTCAGACTGTCTATGAACGACTTTTTTTTTAAAGTTGTTGCTCTTCAGTGTTGGTGTTTCTCCCTTTTATTTTTTTTTACTGAGAGTGGGGATTTGATTTCAGATTTCACAGAGAAACATATATTTCTAAGCCTTTTGCAGCGATTGTGCGACTATCCCCATCCCCTCATCAGAGGGAATAGCAGCAGTAAACTCATTAGCCCCACAAAGCAGCAGAGTGAAAAGAATGGCTTAAAACTTGCAGGAGGGAAGAGGCTGGGTGCATGGGGGACCAGCAGCGGCTGTTAAGCTTGATCTGAATTGGAGACCTCCTTCCAGTTTTATATGAAGCTGTTTCAAAACCAGAACATGTCAGCAGTCTCCAAAGGGAAAAGGGATCAGTGCGGACCAGGAGCCATCGCAGAAGCAAAGCCTGAAGGTCAGCAGTTTAAAGCAGCAAATACACCACGGGCTGTTTCCAGGGGCCGGACCAGATGATGGATTAGTTGAGGGCAAAGGGAAAGTCACTGGAAGGGAGAGCAGAGAAGGTGACTGAGACATTGCAGGAGGCACAGGGAGACTATCTGCTGTGATAAATAGTCATGTACTGCTTGTGGAGCCCTTAGCATGAGTTTACTCCAGATAGACCAACCTCAGCAACCCTCCTGGGCTCAGTGGGACCCACGTGCCCTCTGTGTGTGCACTCCCAGCTCACCCCCGTTTCCCGTGGAGCCGCCCCACAGCTTGCTGCCCTGCTTTGGCCAGGCAGAGCCCAGCTGGGGAGCAGCGTGGCTGTGCTGGCAGAGGACAAGCAGGGTTAGAGCTTGCCTCCAGTGCCTTTTGGTGAGACCAGGGCAAGTCAGAGGGCTGGTTCTCACCCTCCCCACATCCCCAACAGATACCTCATCCTCTCCAGTATAACTCTGATGCTGTAGAGACCATCGGGCAAAGCTTTGCAAGAATAAGACAATAACAAGCCATGCTGTGTGAAACCAGACACAAGGACCCACCCGCAGCAGGTCCCACCTCTTAGGCCAGCTGACAGTCCCCCATACTGGTGGGCTTTTTGATTTCCTCTGCCCAGAGTAAGATACCCAGGCACTGACTGCCTTTGTCTCCTCTGCAGCCAGGACTGGAGGACACCCCACCCTTTGGGCTGACACACGTTTGGCCCATGCTCCCAGTGCTGCTCCTGCATGGTGTGGGCACTGCGCTCTGTTTTCCTTGGACGTGCGATGCCTCCTGCACACTGCCGTCACAGCGCTGCTGCCACAAGCAGTAAAATCTGCTTAGACCTTATAAAGCTTTAGTAAACTTCTAAGGATGACATTTTTATAGCTGACAGACAAGCTACCTTGATGGATTATTAGACACCATTAGCCATCCTTGCTAGACTTTACGTTACTAAGGAGTTTTAGGGACTTTGCTTTCATTTTTCTTTCCCTTTTGTTTGTTCTGAACAGCATCTTTCAGAATGACAAAACGAAATGCTTCAAGGCAGCAGCTGGAGCTTGAAATTAATAATAAAAAGTAGTTGAGCTGATGTTTGGTTGCAGAGTCATGCTAGCAAATGTGTGTGTTTCATACAACCATGGTACTCGCGAGCAACCTGCTTTGCATCCCCATTTCCACAGAGCTGCTGCTAGGCTGGGACATCAATGCTGCCAGGGCAGGCAGGTGAGCAGAAAAGGGTCCCAGGGCTGGAAACAGCCAAACAGCTCAACGGCAAGTTTCCCTGGGCACCACTGAAACTGATGACAAATATGAACAATTCCATAGCAATGAGCTCCCCCTTGCCCGGCTCCGTGCTGTCCCTTCTGCCTGCCATTTGCCTCGCCCTGCGTGGCACTGCCTGCTCCCATGCTGCTAATTGCAGGGAGGTTGCATCCATCAGCCCCTGAGGAACCCACATTTATCGAAATACCAGAGACACACTGTTACACCTGTAATAAATCTGCCCTTTTTAGATACAGGAAGGTAAAATCTGCGTGAGTTAAAAGTCTTTAAAAAAAAAAAATCTCAAAAAGCCTAAAAGCCCAAAACCTTTGAATAGGCAAGCAGTTCTGGCATGAGTTCAGCTACAGTTGACCTCCTTACTCCCCCTTATTCATGAAGTTAACAGCAAAAATATCCATGTTTATCTGAGAATGGCACCATTATTTCATAAAGCTGCTTTATGCACCTTTCTCTTTCTGTATTGGAAAAATTCCCCAACATAAACTGAACATTTACTGCAGGCAGATTTTCTTCTCATTGTTCAAGGATAAGATGTGAATGGGAACGGCAGGAGGCAAGCTATTCTCTAGCTATATGAAGTGAAAACGATATTTTGAGGAAGATCAAAACCAGTAGCAAGTATTCAACCGCTTCCATGATGTGTCATATTATTTTGGCTACAGACAGGTGACAGCAACACAGCACATCAACCCTTGTGAGCGAAATAAGATGCAACAGTTTTTAATCAAACTCTGCTCAGGGAACATAAACCAGAGGAAAGCAGACCAAATAATAAGAGTGATTCTCAGGCAGTCAGTCCGGGAAATTGTTAACTGTATAGTAGCTACTCTGTCAGAAGGGAGTTTGCTGTTTGAGTGATATCGATTGACACCTCAGGGCGGGTTAGCGCAAGGTGGGCAGGGGATGCTGGTTGTGCTGCTCTCCATGACAGGGCACAGCAGCGATGACCCTGCCCCTGTGCCGTCCCCAGGACCCGCGGACGTGCGGGAGCAGAGCTTTGCTGCTTGTGGGTGTTTCTGGCCACCAGGAATCTATCGCCAGTCCAGGAGGAGAGAAGAAACGCAAAGCCAAGCAGGGGGGCTAACCCAGCACTGCACCCCTTCAAAAGTCTCCAGGAGACTCCTGGGGTGGCACCGAATAAACCACCAGCAAGGCACGGATCGGCACCCAGAGGGGCAGGAGACAACTCATGGCAGAAGGGGAGACAGACCGAGAAAGCCGGCTTTATAAACAGAGCTTTAGGGGCTCTTCATGTCACACAAGCCTGAAAGGATACCGCCTCGGACAGCCACCATTTTAAGCTCATAAAATTCATGCAAACAAAGCCGATGACTACCATACAAGTTCAAGCAGAGCACTCAAACACTCCCTGCCCACAAGTCACCGCTGTCGTCTGGGTGGGGGGGATTTTCATCTCCCCACAAGGAAAGGGCTGGTGCAGAGCTCCCCTCGCTCCCGGCAGGCACCCGCGCGATGCCGTCCCCACGCACACGAACATCAGACAACCCCCACGCAGGCAGCTCCGCCGCTAACTTTGTGTCAGGCACATCAAGTCAGACTGAGCCCAGAGGGCACTGTCCAATTATAAAGAAAACCTCAGAAAAGGTTTAGAGTTGGAGAGGGGCACACAACAGCTTTACGTGCAATTGCTCAGCCAAACCCATAAACTTCGCAAACCCTGTTCCATTATAGTCATGCTAATAATAATCGTTAATCAGTTATTTAAAGTCATTCACATGAAAAGCTATGAGCATTTTTTTTTTTTTTTTTGGAGCTAGTATAAATCAACCTTATAGGCAAAAGAATAAATACAGGGAGACAGCTGTACAGATCACACTGTCACACCAATCACTGCTTAAAAGCACACACTGTAAATAGCAGAGAAAATTCACCCCCAGTGGAATGCCATTGACTGCATGGGCTGGAGCTGCAGCAGGGATAAATTGGCCTATCAAAAATACATAAAAATTTAGAAACAGAATTCAGTGACGTGTGGGAACGATTTATCACAGCTATGTCACTTAAAATGACATTATCACTAGCGAACCCATTAAATATTATGGGCTCCGTTAAGTTTCCTAAGGGGCCAAACAACAAAGCAGGTGGCAGTGGTTGGTTGAGGCAGGAGGGGATTCGCATGCCGACCCGATGGCCAGGGCTGCCAGCAGGCAGAAGGCTACTCACCTGGTCCTGAGCCGAGCTTTGGGACTGACTCAGCCGGGGCGCTGCAGGGTGGCAGCCCTCGCCCTGCACCAACAGCACGTGGCCACGCGTGTTCCTGACGATGCTGGCAGGAGCACAGGGCATCGCCACCAGACCGACGTAGCAGCGGTGCCTCCAGCTGCTCGGACTTGTCTCACAAGCGGGAGAGTAAAGTCCATCGAAACACGGTGCTTTGGGGGCCCAGCGTGACCGTCCTCGACCTGCCAATTTCTGTTGCAGCATCCCAGCTCCGTGATGCCATCGTAGCGAAGTTGCTCTAGCAGGCTTTCCATTTTCAGCAGCTGTGGTTCGCAAAATGAGCCTTGCAGGGAGTGGGAGGGAGGGAAAGGAGACATCTTTTTTTGTGACTCTCATGGTGTTACCATGATCTCAGACCTTTAGAAAGTCATCAGGCTGCTTCATAAACCACTCCTCAGCAGTAGGAGCCAAGCATGCAGTGGTGTCTTAACAGCCAAGTACAGTATTTAGCTACAGTAGGAGTCGTTAGGTTCGGTGCATGGGCTCATCGGGGAGTATTGCAGAGACATTGTGTATCACAGTATGTATTTAATGACAATAATCATGTTTTCTTGGAGATGGGCTGAGGAATTTTGCCCTGGTCTGGAAGTGTCCAAACTCAGCAGTTTTGCTCAGGGACCCGGACTCGGGCAGTCGTGCGGCTCAGAATGGCTTCACCGATGGTCCAGCCTCGCTGGCCCAGCTGCGGCGAACAGACAGCTTGGGACAGCACACCCCGGCCAAGGCAGAGCACACCAAAGGAGGGGAGCAGTCGGCATGCAGAGCCAGGCTGGTGGAATAAAAGAACAAGTGACTCTTTTTTCTTGGAAAAAAACCCCACAACTTGCTAAATTGCCTTATCAGAATTTAATTATTGCAGATAGCAGGCGAGGCAGTGTCAGTCACAAAACATTTGTGGGAAGCAATTTTATTAGGGATATCAATATAAATAAATAGAGGGACTTTTTCCAGTGTGCTTCCACATTTGTTTTGAAAGGCTCTCTTCATTACTCTTAAAATAGCTGTTGATTGTATTCTCCCATTCTCTTACGCAGCGTTGGTGGCAGTAGCACATGGGTGCACCGACATCTGACTGCACACCACCGTGTTTTGGTCCAGTAGCTTTGCAATTTCCCTCTTCTTATCATTTTTTAAAATTGTTAAGGGCAACACAAATAGAAACATTGCCCCTTCAGAGGCGTCAACAGGGAGATCTGACACCAGCATGGGGACGGGTACCCCACGTCCTCCCCACCACCGGTGCAGGGAACAGCTGGGGACCCCGGGCATGGCTGCTGGCGTACAAATGGGCCACATCCAGCCCAGGTGGCCGGTGAGCGTTCCCTTGATGCGGTCACAGGCTTTCACCTAGAAGAGAGGGGGCAGAAGGAGCCGTCCACATTTCATGTAATCGAGGTGACATGATGCATTAGTCTGGAGATGTAAAAGAACAATAATTGCATCTTAAACTGTGATAGTTAATTTATTATTGCAGAACTGAAAGGCAAAGTGTAAGAAGAATTTTTTCCCCACCCTGGATAGATTGTTATAAAACAGATACCTTAATCTTTTTTTTTTTCCCCCCACAGCTATAAAAATAGAAAGCTACCAGTAGAATCAAGAAGAGAATTGTAGGTCTCATGACAACTTATGCCCCTGAAAACTTCAGCAAATATTTCTAGCAGGAGTTGCTAACAAAATCAAACTGTATGACCGCTTGTTGTTCTTCTGCTAATTGATGTTTTTACACAGTTCCGTACCTAGTGCCTGCCTCTTAAACCAAATTTTGTTAAAAAACCTTAGCAGTGCAATGAGTAATAGCTATTTGGGCTTTTATCCGTTTCTTATTCAAACATCCCAAAGCATTTTCCATGCATCCAGTGGGCCTTGTAGGCAAGAGCTTTCATCCCCATGCGACTGAAGGATGCACCAAGGTAACAAAACTTGGTGCAACTTACTTAAATAATGTCATACATGAACAGGCAGCAAGCCTGGCAAGAGAACAGGCTTTCCTCCCAGCACTTGCCTAACCCACAAGAGGCTTTTTGCTTTGAAACAGAGCCATGCAGAGAGCGTTGTTTGTTTTTACATTTCTCCTCTTCCCTCCTGACCACACCTTATTCCTGAAAGAAACAAAAATATCCCAGAAACGACCAATTTCTTGGGAGAAGTACAGAGAATTTGATTTGCTTCTCAGCAGTTTATACTTCAAATCTCTGAGAAAGGTGTCAGTAACACAGCTTTCACGCCCATGCCTGCTGTCAAGCGCGATGGCGTGCTCCTGCGCTCTGGTTCCGCCAGCAGCACGGGCTCGGGTCTGATCTCCCACGGGCACAGCAGGTCGTGGCGCTGCCCCTTGGGCGCTCGGGAAAACGATGCCGGTTGGGTGCCCTCTGTATAGCCTAAATGCTCGCTCAGATGTGGAAGGGACTTTGATGTATCTCAATCATTTGTCCCTTCTCCTGAAAAGCTGGGGACTGCATTTCCACAGCGAGGGTGTTTGTAAGGAGCTGCTGCTGCTCAGCCTCTGGCCATCCTACCTGCGCTCGCCTTCCCTGAGCAGTCAAATAAGTGCAGCCCGGATCACGTCACTGCAGTCACCTCCTCTTAATAGATGCTTCTGGACAACACTACAATATAACCAAAAGAATTAAAGGAAGCATAACTAAAAGAACTAAAAGAAACAACAACACTAAAAGAGGGTAGATTGAAACCAGATATAAGGAAGAAATTTTTTACGACGAGGGTGGTGAAACACTGGCACAGGTTGCCCAGAGAGGCTGTGGATGCCCCATCCCTGGAAACATTCAAGGTCAGGTTGGACAGGGCTCTGAGCAACCTGATCTAGTTGAAGATGTCCCTGCTCATTGCAGGGGGGTTGGACCAGATGACCTTTAAAGGTCCCTTCCAACCCAAACTATTCTATGATTCTATGATAAAACCCAAATGTGTTATTTCTTTCATAATCAGATTCTCTCTTTCTAAAACCAGGTATATCCAACCAGCTCCTGCCTGGCAGACAACTACAGCCCGTTAGCATCGAGAGGTGCTCTGAGATGTTAGTGAATCATTTCCATGCCCAATGGATTATGCTACTAATCAAATCTGACATACGACTAGCCTGAATACCTAGGCCTTATTTGCAGCTGGAAACGTATCTGGCTCGTATTCAAAAACAGCTTAATCAAGAGGTGGCCTTTAGATTAAAGACGAAGTAAAGTATTTTTCCAAATTTTGATTACTGGCTATGGGTAACAGAAAACTAAGATATATTAGTGAAGTCTGCGCAGCTACACGAGGTAAAAGCGGTGTAAATGATATCACATGCCATTGGAGGGTTTGGGATAAGGGTTGGCCCTTGGACTACGTTTCAAAATCAGACACTGATTTTTGAAGAATTCAGCTGGTAATATAAAAAGGCGATAAGCACCGTACGCACAAGAGTGATAAGATGGAAGTTGAACCAGAGGCTGAGGGGGCTCTGTAGTCTTGACCCTGCCTCCCTTTGTGCCCATCAGTCTGATGGCTGCCGCTAACCATCTCACTTGTCTGCTAAAAACTGTGGGTGTCAATTGGACATACTGTTGGAAGCAAATATGGCAACTTTGTCCGCAACAGAAGCTTTCCCAACGTTAGGAGGCAAATAACTTCAGAAAAGAACAATTTGGGTTCTGTATACATTGTCATTTTATAGGACTGCGGCAAAACAACTGCAGAACCCAAAGCGACATGTTTCCTGATTCTCTCGATGTGGTTAGAGTTCAGCACTAAATCAAATACAGCTATCACGGGCTGATGTTCCTCTCTCAAATATATAGTTATACACAAATATACATTCATGCATAACCACACATATGTCCCCACAGCCCCTGTGTGCACACCGATCCACCTACCTGCAGAAGAAAGATTTTTTGGATACTCTGCTGCGACATTTATTGACAAAGTCCCAGGGGTATTGCACCTATTCTTTTTGGCATTACCCATGCAATGCAAGATATAAAATTCTCAGTAGATGTTCTAAGTTTGTATTTAATAGACCTGGAGGCTCTGAGTGCCTTTTCACAGATTGCGTTCCAGCTGTCTGCCGATATTTGAATGTGCAGGTCTTGGTCCCATGCTGTGCAAACAGGCAGCCTCCCACGCATTTTGTGTACCAGAAGTAATTTATGAGCCTATCTATAAAGGAAATAACGGTGCGTTAAGAAGGGGTTATGTAAAGCTCTGAGATTGAGAAGTAGCTCAGTTAACTCAGTACAACTTCCCAACATCACTGTTATGTTTCAGCTGATTTACAAATACAGGAGGCCTTCAGCTGGTGATTCATATTCCTCCTGAAGCAGACAGGGGGGGAAAAAACTATAATAACTGTCTCTACATAAATCTCATGTCACTGAAAGGCTCCTACCTTGAAACCTCATATTCATTAACCATCTTTTGCAAATACGAGTGTCTGAATTGAACTGCAAGTCCCAAGACACTGTGGGATATTCTGGTACCAACCAAATAGAGGAAGAAATAAAATAAGAGGTGCTGGCCATTTATTTTCAATCTCACACCACAGGGATTTCTTCCAAATTGTCATTTAATGCAGATCCTACAGGCAATACATTGGAATCCGTGTAAAAAAAGCCCACGCGGAGAGCCCAGCACCCCTGTCAGGAGCAATCGAGGAGTGGCAGGACTGCAGCGGGGCCGTCCTGCCTGCCCCCATGTTGCAGGCAGCCGAAGGGAAAGCCCCACCACCACGCGCAGTACTCCGGGCTGGGGGCCTCTGGTTGATCAAAACAAAAATGTTGATTTGCAGCCCTCTTTTTTTTCTTTTTTTCCTCCCAAAGAGGAAACCAGCCTGTAGCTATCAGAGACACCTGCTTTGAAGACCTGTATGCAAACCATTTCAGTCCTGCTTTGCAAACCCAGCTAGCAGATAATGGGGTCTGAACAAAACTTTCCCTAGTTACAGAGCGGGTTGTATTTAGCCGCGTTGCATCACTTCTCAATTGCAAACAAGACACAAAATGCAAAAGTTGCGAGCCAGTCAGCTTAACAAGTTCAGCATTATTTATTTGATGTCCCTTAGAACATGAATAATTAAAGTGGAAAATGACCTCTAAACAGAAGAAAGTTATCAAAATCCATATGTGCCACCTCTCCACCCAGAGGGCGAGCTGAGTGTGCTGCTCGGCTCAGGTCAAAGGGAACCAGAGCAGAGGCTTCAACCTTCATCTCAGTAGCTGGCACCCCAGCCGTCATTGTCATGGCACTGACCCACAAAAAGCATCTTTCTACAAATCTGCCTATACACCATTTGTGTCTGTCATCAGCTTGTAGCTACTTACAGGCAATAGAGAAGCAAATGGCTTCTGGTAGGAGGCTGTAGCCAGAGGTCCTGTGCTTGAGGTTGATGCTTGGGTATGTCCCCAACACACTGCAGAAAAGGAGGTGGCAGGGCTTGAAATTTCGGCAGATGGCCAGACTACCTGGCCAGCCGTTACAGCTGTTATGGTCATCTGAAGGCTGTCCTGAACTGTCGGATGAAAGATTTTATTCCAAATGATGGTTTTCAAGAACATTTCTCCCCACCTTACCCCAAGACAGTGCCAGCATCAAACATTTCTATTCTCACAAAAAGAGTTCTTTTTTTCAAAACTCTCCCAATTTTCTTGAGACTGTTTCTAATATGTTACGCACACTTTTTTCCAGGCATTTCTATGAAAAAAAAAATCTCAGGGACAAAGATCTAAACAAAAACACTGACAATTCTCCCTGATCGGTTTGATTTGAAAATTTCAAGACAAAGCCAACTGTGGGCATGGCATTTTTTCTACATTTCTCAGCCAACAACATTGCTGGTCTTGAGGGGTTTCTTGGCAGCTTTGGGAGTATCTCCGAGACCCATCGGAGATGGCTATTGCAGCAGGGTCAGCCTCAGCCCCATGCAGCCATGGCTGCACCACGGGGCCAGGAGCACTGGCGGCACCACCTGCACGGGACTGCATCATCGCCACCATCACGCAGGCCAGCGATGTCAGGCAAATGGATCCACGTGGATCAGGCTCATCTGGAAATTAGAGATAATAATATTTTCCTACCTCGCAGACCCATGACAGGAGATCTTCATTAGCACTGGGGAGGCAATCAGAACATCACCATGATGAGTGCCATAAAAAGCTGTCCGTGAAATGCGTCAATCACTCAGCGAGCAAGCCTGAGCTGAGTCCTACCCTCTCTCCTCCTGTCACACAAGCGAGACAGCCCAAATTTAAAAGCCAAGGAACTGTCTGCCATTTTCTCTGGTATTTTAGCCACTGGGACTCAAGCTTTGCCAACTGTTAGCACCTAATGTTGCAACCAGCACATTTCAGCTTCAGCTTGTGAGATTTCTGGCATTTCACTTAAAAAGATGCTGCGTTCCTAAAAAAAGCGCTTTTTGCAATGGAAGCTTCTCATGAAAAATGATTCACACCCGTTTTTCACCAAACTGTGTTGAAAGGGGAAAAAAAAAAAGTCAAGGAGAAAGCAGCAAGCAAGCAACACTGGAAAACTCCCTGGGGACATGAGACTCTGGCTGGTGGCATGACAGTATGCTAGTGTGATTTGCTTTGGTGTCTGCTTTGTAGGCCTGGGACCTTCACGAGTTTCTCCATCTGGTGAGGAAGAGCTGAAGCAATCATCACCATGGGACAAGGCTACAAAAAACTTCCCCTCTGGGAGGTGAATCCATCGTTGTTTGGTGCAGGGATGCTTGTGCCACCCCGCCAGAGCGGCTGGACCAGGACCAGGCTGGGCTCTGGGATGGCTCCGTTCTGGGCTCACCGGTTTCCAACAGCTCCTCCAGGAAAGAAGCACTTCCCAAATGCGTTTTCACCTCAGCAACCAAAATCCCAGCTCTGCCAAGCTGTTGGTTTTTGCAAGCAGCCCCAGCACCCTGCCCTCCTCCTCGCACTGACAGCTCAGGATAGAAAGCAGAGTTCTGGGTGCAGTCTGACACCAGCCCAACCTGAAAGACAGAAATCAAAGAGGACAAGAAGTAGATTCATTATAGACTAATTAATCCAGCAAAAGGCTCCTGGACAAAGGTTGATGACATTCACTTCAGGATAATTTTGAAATACATATGAGGATTCACAACAGAAAAAAACACAGTTAGGAAAAGATTCTTTTTGAAGCATAAATATAGCTCATTTCTAGACCACCTCCTCCACATATCAATTAATGAAGCAAATCATCTGTCTGAATCAAAGATGTGGGAGAAAAACACAGTTATCTATTTGAACTACAAAAAAAATTAAAGGATTTAAAATGAAACATATAATTAGCCTGTAGGACTCTCTGCTGTAGGTTATTGAGGCAAAAAAAAGCTTACTAACTTTCAAAAAAGGACTCGACAGCTACAAGAATAGCTTCTGCTGCTCTACAAAAGAGGGGGAAGTGTTCACCTTCGAGAGACAGGCAGGTCCAGCTGGAGCCCAACTCCGGGCTACAGGGTTTGTAATTCTGCCCCCACAGGCTCCAGCCCATATCACATTTTGCCCAGCTTTGTGTTCTTTTATTGTTTTTATTTTTACTATGTTTTTAATCTACTTACATGTGCAGGAGCATCTCCCTACCCACCCTGCAGCGCACTGTGGTCCCAGCTCTCTACATACTCGCAGGAGCCTGGACCATAAAGGAAATTAGTAGAGCACAAACATCAGTGAACAAAACCCTTCATGTGTTGGGTCCTGTGTTGACGCTCTCCGGTGATCGTAACCACTGAACCTCCATCAAGGATGCTGGCTCTCAGTCCCCTGATATCAGGCAATCAACAGATAGCAACAACACAATACCCAACATATGAGGGGTTTCATTCACTGGTGTTTGTGCTCCTCTGATTGAAGGCAGGCAAGAAGCACTACACATGGCTATTTTCATCAGACCCCGGTGCTGCAGGACACATAGCTGATGAACACCAGCTGGCAGTGGGAGGACATGTTCCCACCAATTAGCTGTATGATGATGCTCTGCAATCTCCTCTGAAGCATCTGGCATGGGCCACTGGCAGACCCGGCTACGGGATGAATTGGTGCTCTGTTGCGCTGAGGCAACTTTTACGTTATTAAAGTTTAGATTGAAATGAGGAGTTCAATGTCAAATCTACAAGCCCAGCCAAAGACTCGGCAGATGCTGCATATACAAATGCATACAAGGGTTAATATTACTCTGGACAAGGCTGACACCAGCTTTCATAGATAAATCGCAAGAACATCCCTTAGCAGGCATCTTTTTTCCAGAGATTATCACTTGCGTAAACACGAAATACCTATGGGTCCTGAAAATCCCTCTTTATCATTACTATGTATTTGCAAATGCAGTAGGTGGGAGAGACCCCAGGCAGGACAGGCACCACTTACCTTCCACCAAGACTTGGATCCATGCCTAGCCTTAAGCATGTTTGTGTTGCCACTACTTGCATCAGTGCAGAAGCAAGTGCAAAATGCCATCGTAGGGAGCTGGAAGCATTTTCATGCACTCTTGTTCTGCTGAAAACAGCTACCCAAGGCACAGAGAAAACTCCTGCTTGGTGCCTGCTGATGAAGTTTTCTGAAACAGGCAGGTCTCAGCATAATCCAGTTAGCCTCAAATAAATGTCCATTCGATATCGCCACAGGTAGAGCAGAGGTTTCACCAGCTCAGTTAAAAATTTACGAGTCACTTGATCACGAACTTAAAAAAAAAAAAGCGAACAGAAAATTATTCCCTCACAAATAATATCGCTTTGACTAAGGTACTTGCTTCCCTTCAGAGGAGATTTAAGCTTTTTCTCTCATCCTCTGCAATCTGGCTCCCTTTTGAAGTTAAAAGAAAGGAAGGTTTGGGGGCTTTTTTATTTAAGAAGAAAAAAACCCTTCTCCTCTTTGAAAATATTCTTCTTAGACAATTGCTGTCTCAAATTTTAACAAATACTCACTAATTTGCACCTTGTTCAAAATCCAAATGGTAACTTTTGATTTTTTTTTTTTTTTTTGCCTATTGAATGCTACTCTGCCTTTCTTTGTCTTAGTGGCAGAAGGGAGATTCTTAAAGAAATCAAACTACCAGCTCCATTCCAGATTTCCACAATTTGTTATATAATTTCTTAAAAGGAGCCATAAGGCCACTTGGAGGAAAAAAAAAAATCTTTTAAAAAGAAGAAAGAAAATAGATTTTTTCACCCATCTTCTTGTAGATGAAGTGGATGAGACTAAAAAAGGCATTTCATTTGAAACATTGTATTCGAGCCCGAGAAAAAAAGCTGACAAGGTGTCCCTGCTAGGAATTTCATTCGCAGGGACCAGACAGAGGAAACCAAGAGACTTTCTTCAAGGACAAAGAGAAAGGAAGTTTTGAAAAAGATGAGCTCAATTTAAAACATCCTTTCCCCCCCCCCCGCCCCCGCAGCTGTATGAGAAGAGATGTGGGGTTTTGTTTTCCCGAGGAGGAGAATTTGGGTTCTGCATGTTTCAGGTACGCCGGATGCGTGAGTGACGGGCAGGACTGAGAACAGGCAGGGAAGCGCTATACGTACATCTCCCTGCAACGCTGCCTCATAAATATGATAGGGCTTAATGAGGGAGCAGTATTTTAGGAACCAGGTACTCAGGGCTGCTCAGGCTGCTCTGCGTTGCTCCAGCAACAAGAAGCTCATCTGAGCGGCCAGTGAGATTTCCCCTGTGAGAACAACCCCGCCAGGATCCCACTGCCACAGGTAAAGGGGGTGGCCAAAAAAACAGGGAGCAGAGAGGGTCAGCGCCCTGGTCCTGTTGCACTCGAGGGTTTGCAGCGGGTGCCACAACACGGCTGGGAGCAGCCCTGTCCTCGCAGCGCTCAGGGACCTACATCCTTACAACCATCCCATCTGGGGAGGCTGACCTGGGACCATGGACATGAGTCGGTGCTCCAGACAGCTTAATGCATGAGGCTCTCTCCATCTCCTGCCGTGCACATGCATACGCACATGCACCAGCATGTGCCGTTCATACATATGCATGCCCACGAGGGAAACATAATGAAATGCATCCAGCCTGTCCTTTCCCAGAGGGAGCAGATCCTCCCGCGGCTGCTCATGATGGAGCACTTGCACCAGCTCCCCTGCGCCGCCACCAAACTATACTGACGGACACACCAAATCTGTCTTTTCCAGTCTCCTCCTCCAAGGTGGGCTGATAGCACCTCAGCCTCATGCCCAAATCTCGTCCAGCTCCCTGCTGGTCTGCAGCTGGAGAGAAGCCCTGAGGCTGCTGCTCACACGGTGAGCATCGCTCGGGGCTGCGGGGCCTTCAGACCAGAGGGGAAAGGTGAAGGCAGCAGAAAACAGAGTGCAAGAGGTCATGAAAGTTAAAGGTGGTTCTGGGGAAGACAGGCTGATTTTTGCACCAGGCACTGGAGATGGGCAGGGGTGAGGAAGACTAAATGGCTCTGGGGAGAAAAAACATCCTCTGGTTTGTTGTTATTTATCAGTTTATGAGCACTAGTGTATGCTGTGGTGGGTATGTTTGCACATCTCTAATCAGCTAAACAGTTTGTATGTAGCCCTGGAAGAATGGCAAATTAATCCAGGATTCTGGTGCTGGAGACATTTTGTACTGAAAAGATGCGTTTGGTGGCAGACTCGCAGATTCCCTCCTGGATCACACATTTGCATCCAGGATGTTTTCTCTCCAATATAAAGCCGGTGAAAACAAAACCAAACAGCCAAACACCCTTTCCAACAAAAATAAATGGAGCTTAAGCATCAAAACATATCTGTGCATTTCTGCTATTTGCTTATAACAAATAAAAACAAAAGTCAAAGCCTTCAATAGCAGACTTTCAGGTCTTTTCAGCTCAGAACATCATTTCATTTACAAGTTTCGTCCAATTTTTTAAAATGCTTTCAGGTGAAAACCAAAACAAAGTTAAACCGAATGGCATTTGTCTTTTTCTCTTTTCATTTCTCTTTTCATCAAAAATCCCGCCCGAGACTGACCCCACCAGCTCTCAGCTCTCCAGGGAGCTGAGGACACGGCTGCTCGGCAGCTCCACTCAAGGACGCAGCACCAAGCCCAAGGAGTTTCCATGGCCCCGTTCCTGCCTGTACCACGTCACCTGAACTCAGATATTGCATAAAACGTCATGGCATGGCCAGTATTGGGGCCAGCCTGCCCCTGCCTGTCTAGGTGCATCTCTGTTTCTCTCTGGTGCTGAAGAAGGTTGACTGCATTTTTTTCCAGCGTGTCTCAAGCTGCATCTTCTTGGTGAGGACACAGTAAAGCGATGACCACCAACAAGCCAAGGAGCAGAAACATGTGCATCTGGTCAAACCCTTTCATGAATAACTTAATAATGCCTTGCAAATGAAAAGTATTCTGCATTAATATAGCTTTGCCATGATGCTATTACAATAAAGGTAATGGACATGAGTGAGTTAGCACTGCATTAGGGAGCAGGCTTCAACTGCATCTTGCTTCATTAGCAGCCGCCCCATCGCTCATGCAATTATTAAAGGTGCACTACAAAGCTATAGACGTGTGAGGGGGACAGGGACGGGGTGAGCAGGGCAGAGCATCATTCCAGGGACCTGTTTCTGCTCCTTCAAGATGCATGGCGGGGTCACCACTGTTTGTTCTTTCCTCCCTCTGTTCTTTCCCTGCTTGGTTTTCACAGATTAGAAAACCAGGTTTTAGATTTGCTGGCCCAGATTGTTCCTTCCTCCTCCCCAGCCATATTAAAAGCCACAGGAGGGTATTTATGTGAGGAAATCTTTGCAGAGAATCCCCTGCTCGGTCCCTGCAGAGCACCAGGTTTGTTCTTCTCCAGCTCCATGCAGCAACAAAGCTGCTTTCAAACTTACCTCGTGCAAAGACATCTGTGCAATCCCCAGCAGTGATGAGGCCACTCCTGCCTGAGCTGGGACAAGGAGATGCCTGCATTGCCCCCACCCTGGGCATGTCCCAGCCCCACTTCTGGTGGCACATGGGATTCCCACAGTCCTGCACCCCCCTCGGGGAAGGCAGCTCGGGGTTGCACCACTATCTCCCCAGCACATGGGACTGATCCTGCCCAGCAGCTCAGCGAGACAGAAAACATCTCCTCAACACAGAGACATTTCTGCAGTTATGATTTTGTCTTACCTTTCTGGTAACAAACTAGGGGAGGCAGAAGCAGAGATCCCCCCTCCTTGCTGCCAGAACCCGTGTGCTCCCAGGCAGGAGCGGTTCCCACAGCCCCTCTCTGCAACTAATTGCCCAAGCTGCTTCCCCGGCACCCAAGGGAGAGGAAAAGATCATTATCCCTTTCAAAATGAGACTGTGGAGATAATATACGAGTCCAAAGCAGTAACTGTATTTCCCAGGGCTGGAGGGGCCCTTTGCTGCCAGACCCGCAAAGAGCATGGCTCCGGCTCCGGCTCCTCGTCCATGGCTGGCTCTGGGCAACCAGCACGTCAGTACACAGAGCGCTACTGCTTGCTGTAGGGCAGGGGAGAGATGTGCTAATGGTGCTACCATTTCTGTGGAAAAGGGGATGAAAGCTGCAGAGAGAGCCACCGCCGCTCCTTCCGCAGCCCCAGGGTTTGGCTGCGGGGCGCTGCACACTCCCAGCCGGCGCCACGGCCAGGAATAGCAGGCTTACATGGGACCATACCCCCTGAGAAACCCCTGCCTGGGCAGGGCTGGCCTCACCACTTCCACCTCCAGCCCAAACACTTAGCGAAAACCCTACAATACCGCGTCCCACGCTGACGCAGTGTGGCTCACATGCCGCCGAGCCTCTCCGCCAGGTCCCCGCCGCGATGCACTGCTGGTTTCACCCCAGCAGCTGCTGCAGCCTGTGATCCCCCACGGCTTGTTTGGTTTGAAGCTGTTGTATTTGTTTTCTTTCACTGTTAACTTTCAAGTATAAATGTGCAAGCTGGGGAAAGTGTTCCTAATGCCCCATATGTTTCCCCTCAGGAGCAGAGCTATTCCTTCCTATGCTTTAGACTTTTAAGATGTTGCTACCTCTTTTTTTTCCTCCCGGTTGCTGCCGAGCCAGGAGCCAGGCTTGGGGAGCAGCCGAGCATCCCCTGCCCGGAGACAGGCAGCAGGATGGGGCGCACGGCTCCTGTCCCATGGCCTCACGCTGCACCTGCAAGCTGGAGTGCCTCTCTCCAGCAGCTGTAATGAAACGCTTTGAACATAAAAATGAAAAGAGAAAGGAAGAGGATGTCTCGTTACCTCTCCTGACACATATACATGCACGCACACACTCCTGCGGACTTCTCCTTCGTCTGGTATATCAAATGGCCATGCCTTTTTGAAGTTACCATGGCAGTGAGAGCAGAGCAGCAGCACAACTCGCAGAAGAGGAGAGAGAGAGGGAAAACGCAGGCACAGGGATGGGGAGGACAGGAAGGGGCCGAGAAGAACCTCTGATGTCTGCGAGATGTGGTGCAGGAAAGGCTTTCCCACCGGAGACATCAAAATAAGCAAATAAACATCCAGCCATGAGAGGGCAGACAAAAAGTAAGGAAAAGAGAGATCTAAGAGCAGAGCCGGGAAAAGGACAAAGGGAGAAATGAAGCAGAGACAGAAATTCAACTGATTAGACAACAAGGGGAGTACAGAAAGAGAAAGTGAAAGAGGATTTGGCATCAAAATCTAGAACAAGACTAACTCTAGGAAGCAGCAGGTTTGAAGACAAAACATGCAAAAATACCAGTGATGGACTGCTTCCGAGCAGCCAGCTCAGCCACCACCGCCGGCCTCGGTGGGGGCTCTGCACCCAAGGGAGCACCCCATGTCAGACCACCTCCAACTCTACAAGCCCAAGCAAGCCCGGGCCCATCGGACACCCTGTCAGCTGGGGCTTGCTTGCAATGAGCAGCTCAGGACAAGGCTCGAGCTCACGGGTGTTCCTCGTCAGGAAAGCCTTGGCCACCCTGCTCAGCCCAGCACCACGGGTGCTCTGTGCAAACCTGGGCTTATCCCACACACCCGGCACATCCCCACTGTGTGTTTGTGCGTCGTAGCAGGCAGGGAAACGGTGGATGCTTCAGAAACTTTACACAGAGAAACAGCACAGTGCAGGGGGAAGGAGGGGCAACTTTTTCAAAGGCCAGACACTATTCTTGGCTGCATGCGGTCATGCTGCGCTGCTCCATTTCCTCGTTTTGTCACGAGGATGTCCGCTCTTGGTTCAGAGTCCTGCCCTTGCTGCATAAGCGCTGAGCTAAGCCTTCCCTCTGCACCCTGATAATGTGAACTGGGGCGCTCACCTAGAGCCCATGACCAGCCTAGGAGGCCCTTTGTACAACCAGCTGGGAAAGCACCACTGACCTGTATTCCAGCCAAGATTAGATATCTTCTAGCGTGGATCTAATCTACCCCAGCAACAAGGACCTGACATTTCCCTCTTGGGCTATTCCACAGATATCATTGCCAGAAAGTCATTGAAAGCATCCCATTTTTCTCAGCGTGAGTCTGTACTCCCAGTAGAGCCATGCTAAATAATTCCTTTTTGCTCTGGAAGTTTAAAATCTTCATATGTCATATTGGTGTTGTACCTTATTTGAAATGGTTGACATTTCTTCAATTCTAGGCTTACCTGGAGGGTGCTAAGCAGAAGACCAAGAGACTGGAAAACTTTGCAAAGCAAAAATCTTACAGAACAGGAACGTAGGATGAAAACAGCATCCCACGCATATTTAAATACCAGCATCCAGTGTGAGCAGGATTATGATAGCTTGGCCTGAAACAAATGGTTCCACTTTTGCTGCCGCTAATACCATTAAATAACCAAGAGAGCGAATGTCGCTGATTAGAAAATAGTACAGAACATTTGCGAGCACTAATCAACTTTACAGAAATGTTAACTTTCAGACCTAAAAAACCCTTGACAGTGTCCCTGTGAAGTTATTTCGGGTGAGGCTCTGCATACCGGAGCTGTCCCTTCGCATTAGGCTTGATCCCTGCTCACCATGCGCGCACACAGCAGAGTGCACCCTTAATGCTTTTCAATTATATGACAAGCAAAGCAACTTATTGGTGCTCTTTATGTTAATGTCCCGATATTTTTCATATTTATGATATCTAATTACGTTTGCTCCTGATAGTGATGTAATGTTTAGGTACTGAAGATTGAGAAGACTGCTCTAATGTTAATATATTTACATTATTAAAAAGTAATACATTACATAGGCAGTCTGCTGTGTAGGGCTGGATTTCTAGATGAGCTCTCAAGGCAAATCCATTATCTTCCCCCTCCTCCTGTCCCCTGTACAGATTCTGATAACTAGGATTGACTGGCAGTGTTTAAAGTGACTGCAGCTGGTATCATGGTGCCAAAAGGGAAAAGGTATCTTACACATGCATGAAATTAAATAGGCCCAGGGGTCTCAGAGGACCACACTGCATTACCAGGCAGAGGAATTCAAGACGTTAGCTCAGAAGATCAGCATTGCAAAAATGGTGCAAAAAAAACCCCTCAAGAGGGCTAGAGAAAGGCGGCCGCCCCCATGCAGTGCCATCAGAGGCACTTTCTGTGAAAGTCCATTAGCTGGAAGAGAAACCTCTGCAAGCCCCTCCGGTTTCAGACTGCCTTTTCCCCTTTGGTCAGGGAATTGCGTGTGTCTAATGATCACCAGGGCGTACTGCAGAGCCCGTTGCCCTCTTCAGATGAGGAGAAACAGTGTACTTATAGGAGAGATTGAGATGTTATATTCCCTAAGGATCACCTTCTGGGAGCGGCACGTTCCCTTCGGGACTGCATCCTCCTCCAACGCTTCCTCACTGATCACATCTTCAGAAGTTCACCAAAGAAGCCAAGAGCCGGGCCGGTGCTTCATACATTTTTTAGACACACCTCAAAGTAGCTAACTCAAAGCTAAAATGTGTTATTCAGTATTACATGCCTAGTCGGCTCAGGAAAGATGACAACACAAGTGAAAACTGGGGGGACGGCAGGCAGAAGCTGTGGTTAGCCTTCCACCAGGGGATATTTGCAAACCGAGCAGGTGCTGAGCATCTTCATCTTCTGCTGTGATCTGTGAGAAATGAGAGTGATCCGCACCTCCCCTATAAATGCAGCATCTCAGATACTGGCTCCACATCAAAAAACCTAAAGAGCCCTTCTCTCATAGTGAAGACGAGTCATAAACACACAAAAGGATGCAAAGATGTCCAGCACTAACAGCGCTGAAGGACGTATTGAGAGAACGGCCTCTTCAGGATTCATTTACAAATTCCTAATAAATGACAAATAGGTGCTTCAATGAACAGCAGCTGTAGCAGTGATGCAGCCGCTGTGGTCTCGAGGCTTGAGTGATTGAAACTGCAGAAGGAAAAAGGCAACTCCGGGGCACACCAGCTCTGCAAAAAAACGCAAAAAAAAAAAAAAAAAAAAAAAAAAAAAGCAGAAAT
The DNA here is from genome assembly GCA_013389945.1 of Fregata magnificens. Taxonomy (NCBI): domain Eukaryota; kingdom Metazoa; phylum Chordata; class Aves; order Suliformes; family Fregatidae; genus Fregata; species Fregata magnificens. The sequence goes on along the minus strand of WAAD01004002.1, from coordinate 940,457 downwards.
AGTTGCAGAATCCTTACCGACTACAGCAAGGTCTACCTGATCACCCATGACCTGCTTATAAACTATGGTCTACTACCTATACATGCTGTCAGCCACACATTAGAAACCTACTGCACAGGGCATGCACACTGGAAGAGACCCTCAGCAGCAGTGCCCACCCGTGAGGACAGGCACTTCTGCCAGTGTTTAGACCCTGAACAAATTAATTGGATGATGGGGAGATGAGCAGGTGGACCTCCAGCACCTGCTTCAGTGTAGGTATTTCCATTCACTACAACGTGCTCACATCTTTCAAAAGGAAAATATATGAAACTAGGTCTTCCTGGCTATTTCTCCTCCTTTGGATGTAATTTCTGTCTCCTTAGAGTGATGTGTGCTTACACCGAGGAATTGGAAATGACTCCTGAGTCAGTAATAGGGGTGGGGAGGACGGGGGGGTTGCTTGCAAGTCAGAACTCATCTGCATTGACAGAGAAGTTGTAAGGCAGCCTCTGCGATTTCTACCCAAATTAAGCCTAGCACAAAGGAGGATTCTCAACCTCTTCTTTTAATGAGCACAGAGCTATAAGGACAATTACACTGAATGAAATAAAATTAATTAACACACACATTTGGGGACTAAAAATGCTTATTATCTAATATGCATGAATTTGACCTAGCTTAAAATTAATGACAGAGCCCGAACGTACACAGCATTCAGGTTACATAAAACTGAAATAAACATGGTGCAAAGAGAGATGTTGCTGATCCCTTTAATATCAGTACTGCAAGAGCTAGGAAGAGTGGATGAAAGCATGTGCTGTACATAATTTTCATAGAAATTTGCTTCGGTTGAGCTTGTACTTTACATGTGTTTTAACAACTGAACTCACTGGCAGGAGTGAGCTTGGCAAAGTGAATATTAGGTAATACTTCTATGAATATTTTCTCAAGCTGAAATTCTCTTTTGGAAAAAGACTTGCACAATGCAGCACTTCACTTTCCGGGATGCCAATAGCACTTACGTAATTGATTGAGTTTGTGGTTGCTGGCGTCCTGGCGTATCAGCCAGAATGCCTGCTTTAAATGCTTGATCAGGAATTTTTATTCTTGGAGGATTCTTTCAAGGAGAAGCATCCATCCAACCTGAGAACAGAAGTACGCCATGTGGCCTACTGATCCAATTAAACTGACCAATACACTTAAAATCCAGGATCAAGAAATGTGCAATTAATTAATCACTTGCATGCAGTCGAAAGGCCACAATTTATTCATCCAACATATCTATCAAGAAATAACTGAATTATGAGGAAATTCAAGAACATCATAAATTGTTTGTGGATTACAGCAAGGCAAAGTTTATTAAATAACTCACTCCAAATTACTTGGGCCATTTTATGTATGACAGAATAATTTTGGTGTAGAAGAACTTCTTGGATGATGTTAAAGGGCAATCGTATCTGGATAGTGGCTGTGAAATCACATTTGGCATCTCAGGAACTCCAGCTCAGCGTGCTCCTCCTATTACAAAAATGTACAAATGCGTAGTTTTACTCCTTGGTCCAAAAAATGAGTTTAATGGAAGTAAGGCACCATGGGTCTGCCTGTGCTTTCCGACAATAGAAAGAAAAGCCCCTTTGCAGACTATAGCTACCAACAATCCACACTGGAAACCCTTAGGCCTACCCTTGGAGACCGCTGCAGAAAAACACCCAAGGATGCACAAATGGTAGAAATAAATCCTCAGATCATTGTGTTTAGGACAGAAGATGTGTGCCTAATTATAGTGCCCGTTTCCTGAGCCAAGGCAAGGCTCTTTTCTGCAGCGATTCACGCGCGGGGCGTTCCAGCACTTCCCCCGCTCCTACAGACACGGGGGAGGGAGGAGAATTGGATGCACATGGTTCAACAGGATTTGGACCAAGGAAGTCTGAAACTTGGCAAGTCTCGTGAATCCAGCAGTCTCCTACATATACAAAATGAAATAAACTCTATGTGAAAGGAGCAAAATAAAATCATCCCTGCTTATGCATGCATGTCTGCAAGACCCTGGACCCACCTGGGCACAGAACAGAAGGGCAATGCAGAAAGGATAAAATGAAGAGCTAACTTCCCTGCAGACGCAGTTGCTAAGAACACCCTCAGGAGCAGATTTCCTGGGGGCGGCGATGCCAAGAACGGGGAAAGGACTGCGAGCAACTCTTGCTCCCTGCATGCAGGTTCCCGGCTGCTCCCTGCACTGCGTGGCGGCTGTTGGGATTTGCCAGGGAGGATGGGCTCTCTGCAAACCCCCAAATGCACGAGGGGTGTGCGGCCAGTGCATGGGGTGTGGGGACAAAGCCAGGGAGAAAGCCCTTTCCCGTGGCTGCGATGGGTTGAGGCAGCTCTAGGGACACAAGGGTTGTCCCCACAGCACTGGTGACAGGGACAGGCAATAAAGACAGGATGAAGACATGCGATTCCTCAGTCAGAAAGCCATGGATAAGAGTTTTCTGAAATACGCCACAGGTTTATATATGTAACCCCATTTTTCTACAGTGAAATCTCCCATATATAACTCCCATGTAATTCCTTATTCACTTTTATAATCCCGTTTTTCTTCTGGGGAGATTTCCTTCACTCCATCTGCCCCCAGATCCATGTCAGGATATAGGCCTGATTTATTCCTAAGGGAAAAAGGCTGCTAGCACTCCTCCCAGGTGCTGTGTAGCAGTCCCTTAACCCTGCAGAGGAAGGACCTTTTCCTAGTTGTGTTATTAGCATTCCCTACTCCCTAGCATGTCATTTTTCTTTTTCGTCTTCATTCTCTCTTTTTTTTTTTTTTTTTTTTTAAACTTCTGCAGTGAATTCTGCTTCAACACCCACATGTCTGCTATTGAAGCCAATCAGCAGGATTGACTCAGGTAAGTTCTTTTATTAGGTACTGATTTCTTTGTGTCTGATGTCTTTATCCAGACTCCTTTGAAAATCCCATTTTGGCTGAGCATATTGAAGCAAATGCCTCTCTCACTCTCTTTCATTAGCAATTTTAGGGCAGCACTGGCAGATTTTTCACTCCTCTCTCTTGAACTCGGGGGAAAAAAAGGCTACAGTGGTTTTATCTCTTTTCACTGTCTCCTGAGGATGTCCTGCCAACACTCCCCCACCTCCAAAATCGGACAGAAAAATGTAGGTCTTCAGTAGTCTGACGGGCTGAGATTTGGAAGCAACAACATTTCACGACACTGGCTTTCTCATTTCCTCAGACTAGAATTAGTTCTGCCACCAACATTTTGCCCAGGGCCCCCAACCCCAGGAGTGCTCACAGTGTGTGTCTCTCTCTCACAAATTATTATGCTCCAATGAGGATGTTCCTAGCAGAGCTCTAAAGTGTCTGGCACAGATTCATGTTATATCTAGGTTTTGACATTGGGCCTGCTCCTATAGAAGTCAATGTCAAAATTCCCTGCGAGTACTGGAGTACAAGGATCAGGACCGCTCCTGATTTATGCAAGTTATTTTTATATGATAGCGAATTGGATGCACTATTATAAAGTCTGGAATTAATCTGCATTCTACACTTTATAAAAACCAGCAAAAAAAAAAAAATCCCAAATTAACATCCTCCTTAACCTTTATTTCTATCAAGTGTACTAAATCAACTGAAGAATAATTGCTCTGAGGACTATGCCAAATGAGTGCACATTTAGTTTACGTATTCCCTAATGTAATATGAATTGATGAACTTTCTGAGATACACATGATATAAATGATCATGATGTGCCATTCTTAATTTCTTTCAATTGTCTCTGCAAAAACACTTTGCTCTTAAGATGAAAAGAGTGTTTTGTGCATACCAGGCCCACAGGAGGGAAGAGAACGCACTTGTAAGTATTTGGCCTTTTGGCAAGAAGAGAAACTATTGTAAACAAAAAGGTCAAAACCTTGCTGTGTAGCGACTGGCACGGCTGTGAGCAGATCAGGGACCAAACACTCTCAACTCCAGAAAGAAGAAATCTGAGTCAGCCCCACCACACTGCGATGCTCCTTCCTCCACACCAGCTTCCCCAGGAACACCCCACCTCAGCGCCCAACCTGTGACTTAGACCTGTCTCAGCTAGGTGAGAAAAGGAAGAGTGGTTGCTTCTCCCTCATGCACAAGCAGCCCAAGGAGTTAGTCCTGCTCAGGGCCGAGTGCCCTCACGCCCCACATGAGGAGGGGAGCCACAGCCTTGCCCTGAAGAAGGATGAAAAGTGAGTCAGCGATGTCCCACTGTGCGTGATTTGTATTTGTTGCTCAATAAATGCAGCCCTGTAAATGCCTGCATGTGCTACTCCCCATCTCCTACAGGAGCAAGGACCTCAGTGAGAGTGAAGACCTCACAAGGACCTTCTCTGCTTCTCCCACTAACCACTGTCAGAGACTCTCTGTGGCATTGCTTCACTGCAACATGCGATTACCAGATGTTTTCCATACCCTATGAGTCTCCCAACCTTGTATGACCTTGGGCACGTCTTCTCTAGCCCTCAGTTTGCCATCTGTTAACTGGGGCATAATAATGTGTTACAGGTTTTAAAGCCAAATAGGATAAGCAATCATCTGAGTTGGAGTGCTGTATAATAGAGGCCACTGGACTTCCCTGAATTCTCTTTTGAATCAAAGCAAACCTCTTAGAAAATGTATCCTGCTTTGATTTGCTCATAGCTAGACTCCGAGGATCCAAAGGAAATGTGGTAAATGGTGCCGATGTTAATTACCATCACAGATAGACATGTCTGCGTTCGGCTCCCTGCATGGACTCCCACACTTTGCTGAGCAGAAGAGTCCAACAAAAAGGTTTGCTCCTCAGACAGATACAGACCATGATCAAATCACACCTTACCTTTCCTGTTAGGGCACTGAATTATAGTAGTAACACATTGTAATAGTAATACTTATCAAATTTTCCAGTCCCTGCCTTCAACCATATGGTTCCTGCCCGGATCTTGCCAAACTCCGCTCAGTGGATTGTGCACCAAGGCAGGGATGCCAGCGCTGAGCTCGCTTTTCCCGTTTCCTCTCCTCTGCGCACATCCCGACGGCTCCCTGGCAAAAAGGGGGCCACGTCTCCATTAACCTTGATAGGCGCTCCCGCAGTGCAAATAATAATGCTTGTGGTGATCACAGAGCTCACTGCCTAGGGAGAAACTTTTCTTCTCTGACACCTGTGAGCAATCTGGAGCCATTAGCCATTTCACTCCGATACTAATGATGCTCCCTTCAGTCATTATCACTTATTTTTTTTGATAAAACCCTCAGTAAAGCTGAATCTAACAGGTCATTAAAAGCCCAAGGAAGCCCTGACTGACTTGATCCCAATTGTTCCTTATGTCTGACAAGATTTTCCCTATTGAGCATTTGACTTGTATTTTATGTTGCCTCATTAAACTGTGCTAGACTTTAATCAAGGTCAAATGGGGGCAAATTTGCGTTTCCAGAATCCAAACAGCATTTGCCAGGGTGCTGATCTGTAGCTTATGTTGTTGCACAAGCTCTCCCCGCAGATGGAGCCCTGCGGATTTCTTTAACATGGGGCATGACCTGCACCCCACGGGGCCCGTGCAAAAACCAAGACCTGTGGTTGTTTGTACTTCATTAAAGTCACATTCAAATCCTTCCCCAACGCTGCTGAAGTGAAACACCCAGATGAGGAGATCAGTGAAGAAAGAACGCTGTATCACAGCATGAATAAAACATATTCTAATTTTATCAACACCTAGAGTCCCAGTCTTTAAAAACCTGAGGGTTTTTTTTCCTTTATAAGGTATATGATGAACAGCCGATTACATTTTTGATGTCTTTTAATGATCATAATTAAGTATGATCCATCATTGTAATTTCACCACTAAATCAAGGTAGATCACCATAACAGTTACGATAAATCATGCTCTTTGCACAACTACTCCCGAGGATGAACCAGAAAATGAAGTTAGAGGACTTCAGAACCTCTCTGCTCCATCAGCAGGATACTTAGCAGCAAGCGCATCCTGATGGCACGAACACGACGTGATGAGTGGAACCACTCATCTCCCCTCAGATTGACGGGCTTGCATGGCTCCTGTCAAGAGCTATGCCTCTGGCCCTGCTTTCCTACATCCGAGGAAGTCAATTATTGGTCATCCCTTCTGTTTATTTCTCTTCCTGAAAGCCCAGGTTCAGTGTTTCTTACTTAAAGGAAGATGGTATCTAAAGAAAACAGCTCCTTATGCTATTCCCTCTGCAAACCCTCATGTTAAATAGCACACTGTTTTTAAAGAATATGGATAACTGTACGGTCACACCAGCCATGACTAAAGTCAAAGTCCTAGCCGTTGGAGGCCAGGTAGGACCCCTTTGTGCTATCCATATTTATCAACGCTCTAAATTAATCTGAAAGGAAGTTTACGATGGAGCAATATGTCTTGGGTGTCATTAAGGCTCCCATATCACTTCTGATATCTCATCATATGTTGCTTAAGGGCAAAAATCTTGATCGTACTAGGAAGATTGGATTTGCTTTGGCCAAATTCAAGTCTGATGGTCTACATGGTCTTTTCCTGACTTTCCTCTGTAATTTCAGTTCTGTTAGACACTGTTCTTCAGTGTAACATGCCACAGATGGCTGCCTACCCAAGAAATGTGAAGAGAGCTCTTGGGAATACAAAAAGCAAAAATCTTACTTCAGTTTCTCAGCCCAAAAGTTGAGCAAATAAGTGCTGAAGTATCCTGTTGACTGCTTTAGGACTCTCTGGAGGAAAAATAAATAGTCACGCTAATGTATAACATTGACTTTTCCATGTAGTTTTGTATGATGGAGCATGCTTAAAGTTCACCAACCAAAGCCCTCAGCAGCTCATATAAAAGATGTACAAGATTTATTATCAGAGAAATGGGGAAACTGAGTTTCACAGGTGTGCAATGCTGTTGTACAGGATGTCAGTGGCAGGACTTTTTCTCTCCATCCACTAGGCATGGTTTCCTCCTAAAGACCACGAAGGGAACGGAACAAGGTCCCTCAAGAGGACAGTAAAGATGGTAAATTTTCCTCATCACAGTCCAAATGAGAAGTACAGTAAAGGTGATACATCACAGCTAGATTCCCCACTCTCCCGCAAGCTAGCAGAGGGCTTCCGTCACTCTTGGTCTTCTTTCTCACATCCATTTTAATCAAGTCTCTGTCATTTTCAGGTTCGGGTACAGCACGCTTAGCTCGACCTGCCTTTGGCTCTGTGTCAGGGGTGTCATATTATCCATCCATGTTACAATGGTAAAGCTTGATAACCAGGAAGGTCATTTCATCTCTAATAATTCCCCCCAAAGGGGATATGAAGGTAGAATGATTATCGAGTCATATACCTTCTTGCAGAATACCTCATCCTCTTTGTTGCTAGATTATTTAAATGATAAATGGAAATTGGCCAAGGGAAAATCACTTAGAAATGAATTGTGGTCATAAACCATAGGAAACACATTAGGTTTCCAGAAAGACAAAATAAAAATCATCAAAAGTAACTCTCTTTACTAGATACAGCCTAAAAACATCCATTTAAAGTATTTTAGATTTAACACCACATACCTGTTATTAGGGACGGAAATACCATGAGGTAGGGTACTGTTTCTGCAGAGGTCCATCATTGCACGAACGGCCCAGTGGACTGAAACAACTTGTCGAAACCTGGACCTGATACTCTGATGATCTAGAAAGAAGGCATGTGTACAGCTAGGCTCTGTAAACCAGAGGCACTCACATGCTAATCTTAGACTGTGCCAAGCTAAAAGGAAGCAGAGATGCTCCTATATAGCTCAAAACAACCTGGGAGCTCAGATCTGAGCTCTTTCCAACACAGGATGACAATACTGTAATTCTAAAGAAATCAAAAATGTATTATAATTCTTCACTGTCATCTAAAGTTTTGCTTTTGCTACTGCCTTTGTTCACATTCTTTGAAATACCAGTAAATACCTCTTATACCCATCTCTCTGTGTAGTCAGCTGGGAGACGCGAGCAGGGGAGTGCCAGTGAGGATGCTGAGGTTCATCCCCTAACTCCGCCACTGCACAGCCAAGTAGCCTTGGGCTACCCAGCCCAGCATCGCAACGCTGTCCCAGATCTCCTGATTGTAAAACGAGGATTGTAATAACACCGCTGTGGCTCTACGATGCTTAATTAATGTTTGGGAAGATCTCTGCATGGTATATGCACTGTCAAAATGCCAATGCCTTTGACATGTTGCTTACAAGATAAGAAAGTGACAGCAGGTAGGTTGTGGTTGTGCTGGGCCAGCCTGTGCTGCGTTGAGCAGTCCTCACTGGGACCACGTACACGATTGTCTGTCTGCTCGTGCCCATCTACTGTCTCTTGGCTAATGTTTAAATCATAAGCTCTTTAATGCAGAGGCATTTCTTGCTCGGGATCAGTGCAGTGTGGGATCCTGGTTCACGGCTAAAACTCAGAGGCATTGCAGGAGTACAAATATTATCAATGTAAATGGTTGCTCTGCTTTGTGGCATAGGTTTAGTTTGTGGGCATGTACGGAAATCCACCTGCTTTTCCCCCCTCTCCGTGTTTCTTCTTTATTGACAGCTTAATCACCTTTATGTCTGCTGCTTATCTTGGAGGATTTTCTATGAATTGCATTCACTTACTTCCACTGTGACAATATCTATACTTTGCTAATTAACTGCCTGGTGGACACGGTTACAAGCCACAATAAATATTTTCTGGACCAGAGAATAATCATGATGCTGCCACTTGACCTGAGGGTTTTCACATCTTTTGATGTTGGGGTTTTTTGTTTTTTTTTTTCTCTTTTCTTTTTTTGGTCTTAAGACTCTGTTAGCTGTCTTACTGCAAATGCAAACAGATGTTTCACATCTTATGACTCAATGACCCATTCCACAAACCTAAAACAATAAAACTTCAGGCACTGATGTTTCTAGGAAATAAAAAGTCCATCTACTCCTTTCAGCCTAGTACAAAAGATGAAAAAAATAAAGGTTAGCCTAGGGGAGCTTAGTCTCCAAAACCCACCAAATCCTTGGAGACTACCAACAATATTAGTAATCACTGCTCAAAGCAAAGCTGAGTTGGCATGGAGACCACCGAGAGCTGGGTCTTTAAGAGATCAGCTCCTATTCAACACATATATTAAGTGCTGTATTAAGCACCTACTGAATCCCAGAAAAAAATATAATCACAGAATTATTTCTAAATGGACTTTTTAGTTTTTCATAACTCAAGAAAGGGGGTCATGAATAGAAAGGGCAAAAATCAGCATGGAGAAACATTTACCTCAGCCTCTCTGGGTGCCATTAATCACCCTTTCTGCAAAGTCTTGTACAATAGCCATTAAAATTTAAGACAGGAGAAATCACTGCTATTCCTACAGCTACAGCTATTGCTGCTGCTACTACTCTTAATTAAGGTCTGAGAGCAGTTGAACATTTAAATATGATAAGGCTTGGAGGTGAGCTGACTTGCCAAATGGAGAAAGAAAACATTGTCAGACAGAATCAGGGAGAGGAGCCCAGGTAGCGAAACGAGAGGGGCAGAAAGATGCGGGATGTGCTGCCGAGCACCTGCCCCGGGACCAGCAGCTCCTCCTGAGAAGTGAGGCCAAAGTTATTGTCCATCTCAAGCAGTAAATATGAACACAAATGCTGATTCTGAAGAGGCTTTTCTGCTCGGGTACCCTGAGACATATCTCAGTGGAGATGGCGTTTGTGAGGGCCACCTAACACAGGAAAGCAAAGAGGCGTTGAACAAAACCACGGGGATGCTTCCCTGGAGAAAAGCCCCTGGCCAAGAGCTAATATGAAACGAAGAATAAGAGCCACGGCCAGAGGCTCCACATCTTCAGGTCTAGGAACCTGGGTCTGGAAAAACTCTGGGTGATGAAGGGGGTTTGGTACTATCGCTGAGCACAAACAACTCAGTATAACTTGTGCTCGGAAGCGGCTCTGAGCATTACCCAGGAAGTTAATGTCGTATTGTATAATCCACATTTGCTTTATGATGACACAGTGTCTTCCCTGCTGGATATTTTACCTTTCAAGCAGTAAGACAATAAACTACAGTCCCTGACAAGAGATGTTTTCATTGCCATTGTTTTAGAAACACTTGCTTTCTCATTCACTATCAGCGCCGCCTAAATCAAAAGAGGTGACTTTCACAATAAATCAGATAAGAACAGCTCAAAACTGATACGTGCCAGCTTGTTTTCTCCCTTAATGTTGCTCCCGAAGCAGGCTGAGATGCTTTTTCCCAGAGCAGCCCAGAGGATGGGCACGAGGAGGATGGCGAAGCACTGACAGAGCCGGACCGCAGCATTACGGCGACCCCCGGACTGGCATGGGTGATCGTCTCGCGCCTGTGCTAAGCACCTCTCACGCTGTGATGAATGACGCTGCATAAAGTAGAGCAGTATGGGAAGTATGCAGAGAAATACACGGGAAATTAACCATTTCCAAGCCCTAAAAAACGCACTGCTGAATGAGTCTAAAGTCATTGCAAGCCTATGGTACAAACACAGCCGCTGGCAAGTGGGCTTTTGCCTTAGCGATAAGCACGGACTTTCGGCTGCCAAACTGAAGATGTAGATGCAGAATAAAAATCCAGTGCTGTGGTTTTGATGCTCGCAGTTAAGGGCTTCGGATTCTCTCCCCTTCCCTTACAATATCCTGGGATATGCAGGATGAGCTAAACGTAAATGACCAACCGAATCATCATCTTCAAGCATCTAAGCAGATGTCTGCCCAGCTGGGGATGAGCACAGGTTGTCTCAGCATCTGTGAGTCTGCACTGCACTGCACACCTGCACTCTGCATCCACGGGTAAAGAGTGACCCTGCAATATTCCTCTGCTCGTTTGTTTGTGAGGTTTCTGGGAGGATGAAAGAAGGGTAAATGGAGGAGCTGTGCACTGCAGTTCTTCATCTCAGTCTGCCGCAGCCGGTGAAGCACCACGCCGAAGCGAGGCATTAGTAGGGATGCCTGAGAGGAGCAGGTGGGTGGTGATTAGAGTTATTTGTTCTCTTGCCCTAGGTGAATCTTTCCTGTGCTAAAAGAATGTTTCTTACACACAGGCAGATAAATTATTCTTTCCATTGTATGCTGTCCTCATTTTTCCCCATGCACAGTGGATCCAGCTTCTCCCCTGAAAGTGATGGGTTTATTCAGATGCCTCAGTCCTGCGGGGTCCTAGGGACTGTGCCCGAATGGAGCCGATGCTCTCATTTTTCCCCGATTCCTACTTCCCTGGCAGCCCAGCAAGACCTGCCAGGCCAGCAGCCAGAGCTAGGGCATCTTCTACACTGCTGCCGCACACCAGAGCTACATCAGGCGTCCTTTCCCACCAGGCCCCAGATCAACCAAGCATATGTTACAAACCTTCCCCAGGAGCAGCTAGAAACTCCATCGTGCACGCTGACTGGTGAGACTGACTCAAACTAGAGTCAGTGCTAACACTGGAAAGGATGCATCTCTTTACACACGCAAAACCTGGTTCCCACCTGCTGTGGTGCACACAAAAACCTTCACAGGGAGAACTTCAAATGTCTGCACGAGTCATTAGCTCCAAAGAGCGAGAGCTCGTGCTTGTATGCAAGCGTGCAGTGGAAAGGCACATGCAGGGTAACAACTCCATAGCAATCTTGCCCCTACGGGAAGGACGTCCCTTGCCCTCATCATGATCATGATCATCCCCTTCTCCTCATGATGTCGTTGTGTTGCTGGTCATTAAGGCACCTTACTCAGACACCAGCTTCCACTTGGAGCCTTTACAACCTCTTATCCGGAGCATGTCTGAATTTTTAAAAGTTCTGCATTATGTCTCCTTGCATTTCGTATTCAGGTACACAACCAGAGCTGTTGTCTGCACTCTCATTATCTCAGACCTCCATTAACATAACATCTTCCCTGATCCTGAGGAATTAAAGCTCACGGTGAACCCTGCTGCCAAAATCCACATCTTCCCTGACCACATCACCACTTTGTACAGTCTTCCCATAGCCCCAATCCCTGTCGCACCAAACATAACCTGTACATCTCTGCACGTGTTCTCCGCACGACTGATCATCGCTCCCAGTCCAAGCTGACACTCACTTTTTTGGCTCAATGGTGCAAGCCTCTGCTGTCCTATTTCCCAGGAAACTCTTTCTTACTTTCTCTCCTTACCCCTCATGATTATACAGAGTCTTTGTAAACATTCACTTTGTTGTTCTCCCCAAACACTTCCTTAAGATGCCAGTTTGTGCTACAAAAAGATGGACATTGATTAGATGGCTGATGTATTACAAACAGCATCTAAAAAGGTGCCTAGCATATCCAGACCATGGTCTCATTATCCTCTACTTTTCCATCTCAATGTCTGCATTTCTGTTTGTCTCGCCTCTTAACTTAAAAGTTTTGGAAGGTGGAGAAAAGCTTTTTTGTACAGCAGCACACACAACATGGTCCTGCTCCACACCTAGAATCTATGGCTGATGCTACAGTAGTAACAGGGGAATTGCTTCCTCCCCCTTCAGGTGTACAGTTTCCTATGCGGCGCAGGGATGGCATCTCTCCCAGATGTCTTCTGCTGGCTTCTCCTGTTCAATCCCTGTCTGTTTCTTGTCCAGTGCCTGCTCTCCATTTCAACCTTCTTCTCTTCTCTGTTTTCACCTGTGCCCAATTTTTTGTCTCCTGGAGTTTTTGTCCATCTGCCTTTCTACCATTCAACCCCGTTACTCCCATTACTCATGTCTCATTGAAAGCTCCACTTGTTTATGCCATCTCCTGGTCTCTGGTCCTACTCTGCCTCCCTGCTGCATTTCCACTTCTCTGGGCTCTCCTGCTTCCCTCTTTGGTCTTTCCACTGATAGTCCACGTCACTCACTCTCTGCTCATCTCTTGAAACACAGACACATTTCACACAGATGGAAATCAAAATATATGAACAGAGGAATGGGGGATAAGACAAGACCCATTGCCTGTCTCATCCAGCACGCTTCCACTGGCACCAGCTGTTCCAGGCAACAGTATTAAAATGCCACGAGCAGCCTTAGGATTCAAACTCCCCCAACAGGAACATTCAACTGTAATCCCTAATAGTTACAGATCATTCTGTGTCTTAAGGCAGGAAGTTTTATGTGTCTGTATTAAAACATTATCATTCAAGACATGGATATCTCATTACCATACCCAGATGTGGGAAGTACAGCAGGACTTGCTGCTTTTCCAGATCATGACTTAATGCAAGTGGAGGGATCAGGGTCTGTATCACTCCTGCCACGCTGTGATGGGGGGGCGGGGGGGTGCAAAATCCCATCTCTGGAGAAAAGACTCATAAAGTGTGCCGAGGGACAAGGTGGCATCCTGGTGACTCGCTTGATGACATCAGGGCAACGGTCAGCCCTTAGGAGTGTCCCAGGGATCATATCCTAACCCAGACATCCCTAATACCTGCAGAAGGACCCAACGACTACCACAAATTCACTTCGACTTTTGCCGAACCCCCAACTTCACCGTTCCATCTGACTGCACAGCATGTGAAAGGGCAGTTGGCATCTGAGAGTGAATCTGCTGTCACTGGGAGATGACTCCTCTTGCCCGTGCAACGTACTGCTCGTCAGTGTCCCACGCTGCCAGGGCCTGGGAACCTCACTGTAATTGGGGGTTTGCTATGACTCTGGACTGAGCTTTCAGGTTGTAGCAAACTCAAGCCCATGCCTTACAGGGCTCATTTTAAAAAAGCTTTGCACAGCTCTAATTTTCATTTCAACATTTGCTTTACACCTCCAGGCTTACTAGAAAGCTGCATTTGTACCAGCAGAGACCTTAATTTGTATACAGAAACAAAACAAAAAAAAATCAAAATTAAACATATGAATTCAATTGCTGAACAACACCCTTTTACTATGGGTTCATATGTAATGACACTATCATTTAGAATAGCCTCATGTGGGTGTGTGCCTACCAAGAGCCGTGAGAGGAAAATAAACCACAATAAAATACAATTCCTCTAACAGTTTCTGAGACGCAATCAAAACCTTACAACAGGGATTTTTCAGAAGACAGGATTCTAGCTCAATATTACCTATAGATGGGGTAGTCCCAAATGGCTCATGTGGAATTTTTATTCCAATCTAAAGGTGGAAATAACCTTTATGTATACTTGTGTACACGTATAGTCTTCACCACTGGAATAGCTGAGGGCCTCACACTTGGATTCTTGTCCTTGTTCAGCCTGTGTAAAACTGGAAATTTAGGACGTGAGGCAGAGATTAAGACACAGGCATTGATGGCACCAATTTGTAAGCACCCTATCTAGCTGGTTTTGACAGCAGGCTGCTCTCAACATGTTACCTCCCAGGACAGACTCTCTGCAGAGTCGCTGGTGGGGGAATAAGGGGGATCCAGCTGATGTAACATATGGGAGTCCTCAAAGCGCTGTTGGCAATGCTTCTCACCAAAGGGCTTTAAAGAAACTAAGGAGTCATGGTGCAAAAGTAAAGAACTTCTCTTGAAATAACAACTGTTCAATAGAAACAAATCTAAAAAAGGGAATAAATGGTCGGTACTCCCAGTGGAGGAGGTTATCTGCAGGGATCTGCACTGCTCAGTGCTGCCCAGCATATTTGTATTTGAAATGGGAAACACACTGTTTTGGTCCGCAGCTTCTAGACGTGTTCAGCTGGAAATTGTACAGGAAGAGTACAGATGTGACCATAGCTGTGAAAGGGCTCCCATCCAAGAAGCTGTTACCTGGGCTGGGATTCCCTACCCCTGGGAAAGAGATACACAAGAAGGCTATAAAAATCAGGAATGTCATGTAGGGAAAAATAAAGAGGAGAATTATTTACTGTTTCCCACAATACAAAAAGTAGAAGACATCACTGCCTGGAAATGATTAGCAGCAGATTCAAAAAAACCTCAAGAAAGCACTTTTTCCCCATGCTGCGTAGTTAAGCTAAAGCACAACTGCACCCAAAACACCTTCTGCTGGCAGACAGTGTTGTCGGTCACTGAAGCCCAAAGGGTGGAAGTTCTTTTTCATATTAAATAAAAATGTGTCAGAGAATATTCTCCAGGCACACGTGGGCATGGGCTTAGTCAAGCCTTCAGAAGACAGCACTTCCACGATGGCCCCTCCGTCAAGTCCGGTACCCTGAGCAAATCCCATACATTCACAGCTTCAGCAGTGCAAGGACCTACGAGGCACCATAAGAAATCCTGGCCCTGTGCTCCTTGTCTCTCCAAGGCCCTGTGTCTGATCAGAGGCAATGACTTTCACCTAATCATCCAGCAGGCTTTGGTCAACCTCCTCCAGTGATGTTTACACCAATCAGGACATCCACAAATGGAAAGCAAAGTATTAGTAGGATTATGCTCTGAAAACAAATCCTAAATACCCATCACATCTAGTGTCTTCTGGCTTATCCTGCCAGAGCTGCTATGATGGTCTTCTGTGGTGAAGATACCGGGAGACCCTGAGTATTCTCAGACAATCTCTGTGCATTTTTCAATCAGATCTGCTTCTGGTGGCTGGGCTCACCAATGCACATGACTCACTCCCAGAACGTTAGGAAGCATGAAGCAGAAAAACATCCATAAAGGATTAAATCACAATCCCAGTGACAGCACTGACGATTACTAAGGGGGGCAGAAAAAAGGCTCGTGTTAAAGACTTTTTCTAGGATGAGCATTTTGCAGCATTTAAACTTCTTTGAAGACTAAGTCTGTGTTAAAAGATACCCTTGCTCAGAAAAAGACAACCTTTGGCCAGTATTATATGATACAGCTATGTGGCCATCTGGATTTTGCCTTCAATCATTTTCATTGATTCAGAGGCACTTTAGCTTAAGTTACTACACCGGATTTAAATTTCAGATCAATGTTGTCTTTGCAGAACTGCTCTGTCTTGAAACACAGCTGAGCAAACCCCGCGCAGTGGCAGCGAGGGGCTGTGCCAGGCCGGCGCTGGAGCTGGCACCTCTCTGATTCAGGCAGATATTGACAGCATCCTCTTGAAGCTTGTTGTGTTAATTCTGCTTGCAACCTTCAAGGTCTCAGATGTCTTGGATGGTACAAGGTCTTTGCATGTTAAATTCTTCTACTGGCAACAGCAAAGACGGCTCCAATTACCATCTTCTTGGCAACTTACTAACTAGAGCCAAACAGTCTTGGGGTAGCTTCGTTGGGTCTGCGGTGGTTGGCAACTGCTTCCCGTTCATCTCCGTGCAGTATGGAGAGACAGACCATGCCATGCTTGCTGTCCATATCACCTGAACCACTACATCTTGCAGGAGTAGCCTCGCTTTGGCTGCTCCGCTCCTCCTCCTCATCCCGGGAGCTCTGTGTGCCGAGCAGGCACAGTATGGGTCCGGCCCCTGCTTTATAGGGCAAAGCAGAAATCTGCAAGGTGCACCGCTGGGAACTATCCTTGTGCTCAAACATAATCAGCCACGGGCTCTTCCTAAATTACCTGCTTCGTACAGTGAAGGTGAACTTCTCCATCACACCCCCCGACATGATTACCCCGCTTGGCCTGGCCTCCCAGCCCGTGGGTTTCCTTCCCCCTGCCGTGCCAAGCCTTCTGAGTGTGTTCAGCTGCAGACTTTGATTGAGGCTTGCTCCTTCTCCTCTGCTCCTGTCCACTGCTTCGCAAGAAGCCCCTATAGAGGGGATATTAGTTCAATCCCCTGGTGCCTCTTTTCCACTGCTTGTGCAGGGAATGATGCTAATTACTGCGTTACATCCTGCAGCTTGAAAGGAATTCGCAATGAAGCCGACAGAATTGGACTGAACACCAAGTAAGAAAAAGTGAAACTTGACTGTCAGCAGAGCCGTGATGACACCACAGGACATAATTTAGCCAAACACGTCTGCCGCTGTGGGTCCTTTGCCCCATAGTAAAAGAAAAGAAGACTTAGTGATAAGCCACAGCCTTGCATTGGTAACAAGAAATACAGCTCTTCCTGGTTGTAAGGGGCTGCTGAAGCTGAACCATAAAGGCTTCTGTAAATTACATGCGGACGGGTCTCAACCAGGATTATATTTTTTCCTTCTGTATTTTGGTACAAAAGAGATACTCTTTTACAAAGCTCGAATGGGAAGAAATGCTTCCTCCTTTCAAGCTGTACACAGTCACTAAAGCTTTGTCGTTCCCTTAAATAGCTAACATCAAAAATTCAGAAATCAGAGGCATTATCATTTCCCCAAGCTTTCAGGGATGTTCTATGGGGGTAAATTGCTGGCTGACATGTACAAAGCCGGCAAACCTTAAAATAATTTTAGGACATCCTTCCTCTTTTCCCGCAGCCTCAAAACACGCATTTAGGGATTAGTACCCAGGGCACCTATCATGAGAGTCTTTAACCAGGATCAACAGAAGGAGAAATGCATAACTGATACATCGATGAGAACAACCTGACCTTTCCACAAGAACTGCAGGGACAAGGGAGCATTTAAAGAAAGTTTTGGTAAGTTTTCATAAAACTGATTTCAAATTTACAGAAATTTCTCAGCTATATATAGATCAGGACAGGGGACCAGACGTCAAACAACTGCATATGCGAAGGGCCTCTGGCCAGCTTCTGGTCCAACTCCACCATGCAGCCCATCTCCCAGCTTATTTGCATGGCAGCCCAAGGTGAAAATACAAGATCAAGTGGGGGGAAAAAAAAAAAAATCTCTTGCTGCAGACGCAGAGAGCTCTGAGGCAGGTCAAGCCTCCTCGCCAGCACAGCGGGGTGAGTGGCACGCTCGCAGGAGCTGAGGCTGCCGCCAGCCCAGCACCCCCTGCCTCTGTAGGGATGGCTTGGGAGGCGCCTTTGCCTCCTCAGCAGAGGAAAATGCAGAAATGGAGGCAAAACTCTGCCCCAGCAGCTCTAGAGCTGCTACGGCAGCAGAAAGGTAGGGCTGACCCTGATGCTTCGAGAAGGCATGCTATCACTGCCGTGCCCAGGGCATCAGCAGAATAGCTCCCTCAGAGAGGTACACAGCTAATTAATTCCCCACGTACTGTGCTGTGTATGTGCTGCCGAGCAGCCGCCATTGCAACCAGAAATTAGTCCAAGTGTGAATATGACCGCGTAGGCAGGAGCTGACTTATCTTTCACCGACCCCCGGCCACCCATCATCGTGGCAACACCAGCCCTAATGAGAATTTATGACAAGCCACCAGCCACGGAAGCTCCCCTGGGCTGGAGGACGGGTCGTGCACCAGGACCTGGGCTTTTCCTTGCTGAGAGAGCAGGCATGCATTTTGCTTCTCCAGGGGAAAGGGACAAGTGGTGCTAGCATAAATCAGAGCACCGAAGCGCTCGGTCTGCTTCACACACCCAAAACACTTTGTTCCCCAACAGCCGTGGCCAAACAGCACATGGGGGCTGGTCAGGGCAGTCCCTCCCCAACAGCTCCTTTTGCTGAGGGTCAGCACCCTTCACTGTGAATCCCTGGGCTTAGCTTTCCTCTCCTGCTTGCTGTACACAGGAACCCACGCAGGGATGAAGCCAGAAGTATGGTGGTCTTCATGATGGTAGGAGAGGACCTGTGTGGAGCACCTCATGTCTACCTGCGTGTGGCCAGGGGCTCGGGCAGCAGCCTGAAAGGCATTCCAGGAGATCTAACTGTGGTAGCAATCAGAGTGAGGAACTGTATAATCTTTCCATATGGGTGATTTTGCAAGCAATTATGTAATTACTGCTTTCAAGGTTGGCATAAAAGTACCATAAAACTGTGCCAAACTAAGCTCAGGACTTAAAAACACTTGGAAACCTTTGCTACAGGCAAGAGGTGGAGCGGGCTCATATCTGTAGAGCTTGGAGGGGACTCAGTGACAGAGGCTCAATTTTTTACTCTGCTGCAGATTTCCTGCATGGTACCAAATATATCATTTATCCCCATTTCCAAAATGGGAACAACCTATTTCTAGTAATTTGCAGCAGCACCGTAAGCTGCTGGAGGCAGCTGTACGTTGCCCGATACAACAGGGTGTCTAGCCACGTTAGAATAAAAACCTCAGCGTTAATAAGTGTTGTCAATGCAGGACTTGTATGACATGCTCAGACTTTGAAAACTCCTAACAAATTCAGCAAAGTACAAGGCTCTGTCTTGCACTGACAGTATATTTGGTTTAAAACCTATTATAGACAGATAAATAGATATTACAAAGTATACATTATATAACATACACACACAGAGTTTTTCTTTAAAGCATCTCTGTTACATTTTTTCTTTAAGTGCTATTGCTTTTCCTGTGCAACTTCAAACCCAGAACCAGGTATTTTAAAGCAAGGAAATTATGACCAAAGATATAAATACGTCTTAGCATACTACTGACTGACAACATGAGCTTCATTTTCATGCTTTATAACAGCACCTGAATCACTAAATATATTTCTGTTCTTGTAAGACAGCATTCCACATAACTTTTATTTGTGAATAAAAAGCAGAAAGACGCACACACACTACTGGAATCAGGAATAAATTATTATTTCGGCAGAGTCCATTACTCTGGGAAGCAGTCTGAATACCAAGCCTGCAACATAAATATAGACCGAGACTAATGCTATTCCATCGCCAGCATTTGCAACATTTTTCCCAGACTCCCAAGTTACCTCTGCTGAGCACAAGTCAAAGCACCATCAATGCGACTCCTCCCACTGCCACCCGCAGGCCCTGGGTCCAGCACCGAGGGGCTCATTCTGCTGCCACGTGCTAAGCAGCAGCCTCGCACTTGGATTTCCACCCACCAACCATCTCCACAAGACAGTTGCTGCTGCGTGCTGAGTTGTGCCAACACCCAACAGACCCAGCGCCAGCGCTCTCGTTGCATGCCTGGGCACACACAGCCCCATGGACACCTCAAACAAGGAGCACTGGAAAGGGTTGGGATCCCCTTAGGGTTCCCTAAGAGGCAGGATTAATAGCAGACACTACCCCCGGGGTCGAGGGAGCACATTGGTATTTTTGAAGAAAAAATAGGGAGCAGTTAAGGAGGACAGCACTGGAAAAATAATTTTTTTCATCTAAATATGCAACCAGAACTATTCTTTAAAAAATAGTGAATGATAGTCAAGAGAAGCACCAAAACATCATTCGGTCACTCTGCTTTTACATTACATCCCTTCTTACTCAAGTCAGGGCTCCCACCGAACCTGCCCAAGGCAGAAGTCACGGGTGGCTCTGCCGCGTTGCCCGCACCTCCCAGCCACCCCTCTGCCACCCTCGTGTGCAAGCTCCCGGCTGGCCCGCGAGCACCACAGACCCCAACAGCAGCCATGTTCAGACCCCAGGGCTGCAGCTCTGGCCAGGCTGCCTCGCCTGCCTCCAGCTCTTTCCCTGACATTTGGTGTAACCACATTGACCGCAGCTGACCCAACGGCTCCTTCCAGCTGCCCACGTGCCAGGGACCCCCCAGCTTTGATTCCTGTTGGGGGTGCCTGGTTTGCATGAGGTTTGGGCACAAAATGGATGATGTATCCAAGCAGCGCCCAACAATGTCAACTAACGACAATGATGTATGGAGTCGGGTCCTTGCCGCTACACCTGCATTGTAATCACGTTCATCTTTCATTGAATGCGAGAACAAACCTGTCTGATCTACATCTATCACGCCCAACAGTGAATGTGGAACGATCTGCATTTGGTGTCACCCTGTTCCAGCCATGATACTGAAGGTCAAAAACAGCTACGGGCAATACGTACAAGAGTGCTGCCTGGGTTTAAAGAGCCGAAGTCCTGTTGTCTGAGGTATTTGTGATCATTTATTTCAAATGTTGCTCTGGTTCTGAGGACTATATAAATAATCATAGTGACCACATCTCTTTCCTGTCTATCCACTACTTAAATGCCTTTTTCACTCCAGTCTTCCCATCAGCAAAGGATACCTTCAGGGTATCCTCGTATTTCTAAATATCCCAGAAACTGCAGATGATTTACTCTCACAGTCCTAATGTAGCTCAATCCATTCTCATTTTCTATTCATGACAGCAGTAGTTTGCTAAAGAACATCGGCTCCTATCAGTTCATATCGTTCATGACAACTTTACAGTATCTGATATAATTTCTAATTTTTGTGCCTCAAATGGCAATGCGCATCCCAGCAGCTGCGTGTTCCAGGGAAGCGTGAAGGCACAGTCTGCATCCTGCCACCAGATGGTACTCCATATGGACACAGCAGAGGAGGACATACTGGTGCTGCATCACCAGTGGCAATCCAGGCCCTTCCCCCTCACCACATTCTCTCTAAAGGCTGTATATGGCGTTGGGAAGCATATAGCCCAAGTTTTCTGTTCATTTCTGCATGCTACGTAGAGTCAAAATGTGGTGGAGGCCACTTCACTTGGTGCATTTTTCTGTTTCGAGGAGTTGCAGGCAAGCGTGGCAATCCTATTTGTGCGCACTCTCCCCCAAGCTGGTTTTCTGAACTTGCGCTGTTTTGATTTCGCCTGCGAGCTCCTGAGCACCATCAGTAGAGTTATAAACTCCATGTGGAGATAGATGGCATTTCTCCAGGGACACATGTGTCCCAGTATGGTTTGGAGGCCACAGACCAGCTGCCATTTGGGTAGTGCAAAAAATCGAAGCCCTGCCTGCTGCTGGCCAGAAGAGATCCTGGCCACTGCTCGTTCTGCCACTGTAGAAGAAGGAATCCCAAGGTACTAGCCAGCTCCCAATTTCTGTAATTACTTATTGACCTGAACACCTTCACTCGTACTTTCAGGTAGAAAATCTGTTTGACGTTCTGGAGCAGAATTGGCCGGACAGGATGATTGGACTGTCACCAAGGAGATTATTTTTCAGTGAAGTAACATACCCATCCCTGTATGAGCTATGGATCTGACAAACCTGTTACTGAAGGTCCTCAGTACACTCCCACAATGGTTACTCAGTTCCACGCACAGGCACTGGATCAGTTTTTACTTTCGTATACAGAGACCAAGACTTGTACACCCAGGTTTCTTACAGAGCCTGTGCTACAATGCACATCCCACATCCCTCTTCCTCTGCCTCCCTGCGGCTGACAGCGCTAAACACAAAGGAATATCAACCAAGTATGTGCCTGGAGGCTGGACTCAGAAGGGGGACTTGTCTACTTTTTTGCTGCGTGAGGAAATAGAGCATCTTCTGAGCCACCAGCACCCAGCAAAGCCTGTTAATAACATATGTACATAGATGAGCTTTCCTTTAAAGCAAATACCAGTGGTCACCAGCACAGTGACCACTGCAAGAGGAGGACAGTGGTACAACCAGCATCAAGTATCCCAAAATCCTGACTCATGACCTCAAAATGCTTGAGTTCAGCTAAATAAGTACAAAGAAAATAAATGTTGGGCTCTTATTCACTTTCCTATTCCTGAGCCTTGAGGATGCATTTTCTTCTCATGTACAGAGCTCTCTTGCAAGCCCAAATACAACATGTATTTGTTGTAACCATGCCATCCCCTGGCGCAGGAGCTGGATGTGCAGGAGCTGGGTGTGCAGGAGCATCCCATGGCTGGTGCAGCAGCTCCAACCCCTCTGCAGGCAGCCGCTTCAGTGCCAGAAGGAGAACACAACATCATCTGTTCCAGCAGCCAGGTCTACTGCTGACCCTTGCCCAAGCCTGGTCTGCCTCGCGTCTTGCTCGTTGACACCTGATGGGCTGCCAAGACATCGCAAGCCACAAAGTGATGCACGGTCCTCTGCGAGGGGACGAGGGAGGGGAAAGAGTCAGGCATGTGCCTGAACAAGGGACCTGCTGAGACTTTGCTGTCTGAAATCCCACCGGGCAGCAAAAAAGCCCAACGACTCGGCACCGACTCAGGACAGCTTCCCTACGAAAAGGGGCTCCCAACCCCAGCACTGCGGTCCTGCGATTCCCACCACCCCCTGAGTGTGGAGGGAGCCATCCAGTCATTAGATCCTCTTTGATCTTTTCCGGAATAAAAGGCTANGAAATTGGCCTGCTAGGTTCATCTCAACCATAAGAAAAAGTCTTTTTAACTTCTCTTAATGAGGACTACTTTTTCCAGATACTACCTAATTATTGCAAATTGCTTCATCTTTTAATTGTTACTGCAAGGCAACTAAACATTGTTACGTTGATTGCTCAAGAGTGGATTGTTAATGGCTTTAATCATTTGATAATCCAGTAATACAATCAATGCAACTCTGCACCTTGTAGGAATAATTTTTAGATCCACATGCTAGGAAACATATATTGCCTTACCATATGTCAGCCTTCGCGGGCCGGATTCTGCCAGTCTTCCTCAAGTGCAGCTGTACTCTCACACAAGACTAGTCCTGCAGATTTCCGTGGGAACACCCAAGTAGCAATGACTCATTTTACATAGGGCCGGCCAAATCAGGTAAGTAAAGGGGAAGCCTACGGATTTGGGTTCTGCGTCGCAGATGGATGATCTATTGTCGTGGGAGAGAGGAGATAAAGTTCACACCTGTGCAACCGTCACCGGGGCTGGGCTCTTGCTACAGCATAGAGAATTATGCTGTAGACCACATTTTCTAAGGAGGGTCCTGGAGCTCCAGAGCTGACAAGTGCACAGATGGCGTAAACTGCCTGCGGTGGGGAGAAAGGAGGTGGCAGGGGCTGAAGCCGGCAAGGCAGGGGACTCTCTTCCAGGGGCCTCCAGAGATCAGTCACCAGAAGGGCCAGAGCTACTTGAGCAGCAAGGCAGGGCATCAGGGAGGAGCTGTGTTTCTTATCTTCATGCCTCTGGTCCCACTGTTGCTCGGCACTGATCCTGGCGGCTGAGGTCTGATGTAGCTGGATCCAGGGCATCTCTGCAGCCTGTGAGATCACCGCTGTATTCTGTAGGGAGTCCCAAAGAAGAAAATCAGACTGTTTGGAGAGACAGCTCTTACCTGATGTAAAAATGACAGCGTTTGGCTCTTGAGCGGTATTTAGCCCTCTCTAAATGAATCTCGATCCCCTTGGCTTTAAGGCCCTTCGTTACTTTGCTGGCAGAAGCTGTTGGTTTCCTGAAGTTTGACTGCCCCAGAGGAGCTGGGCTCGGCACAGGCAGCCTGTGAGGGTACGTGGCCATCTCCATCGGGTAGCTGCTTCTGGGCCAGGAGTCCCACTGACTGCTTATCTGTAGGAAAAGCTGAACCCAAGCCCAAGCGCTGATCCGGGCATGGCCATCGCTCCTCGCACAGAGAGGGAAGAGGGGTCCCCCGGCCGGGTGCCCACCAGCACCTGTGAGACAGAGGGAGAAGGACAGGAGGTTATGTACAACATCCAGGGAGACACAGAGAGGTTCAGGCAAGCGTGCAGCAGGAGCAAGAGGCACGTGGGGAGGTGCGGGTGACGGCGCTAGCCAGGAGGAGCTCTGCCTGGAGGTGGAGGCAGTGGGAAGAGGTGTTTCTGCCCAATAGACTAAAGAATTCGGCCATGTCACTCTCAGATATATTTTCAGATTCAGACTGAGCACTCAGTTGTCCACCAGGGATGCAGGACAGGACAGGACAGGGCGGCTGGGACAGGACAGGCCACCCTCACTTTGGTTCATTCCCCCCATGCAACTGGGAGCGATTCTTGCTGAGGACCACAGGGGCTCTCCAAAATGCAACTTGGCGGCATAAAAACACCACTGGAAGGTGAATCCCTTCAGAGTCACTGGGAGAGAGCGGAGGAGGAGCATCACCTGACACAGGCTCAGTCCAAAAAGTCAGTTCTGACAGACAGCAAGGAGACTAATAAACTTAAGAGTTGCTTTGATTTAGTCTTCAAGGAAAAGGAGGCAATTAAGAGGCTGTGTAATTCAATAACAGTTAGCAGGAAAAAGAGCTGTCATAGGCAGAGGAAGGAGCACCGGCGCCCAGATACCCCGCAGAGAAGCGCAGCGGCAGCAGGGCACAGCCACGCTCACCCTCGGGGCCGGAGGGACCAGCACAGGGTGAGGTGACCCCATGGCCTGTCCCCAGGACCTCAGGGAGGATGAGGGAGGGCAAAGGGGCAAAAATCCCATTTCTCAGGAGGGCAGGGGGGCAATCAGGATAATCACAGATCAGCTTTCCTTTATTTTTAATGCCAGATAAAATGAAAGGGCATTTAATGAAGCACGCAGGGGAAGAACCCACCAAAAAACCTAAAAAGGTGATGTTGAAAGTCAGGCAAGCCCCATCCAGGACAAAGCTTGCCAGAGAAATTTAGCCCCAACTTTTCTAAAATAACCTCAGATCAGTGGGATTCATTTTTACTAAGACTTGATTTTCTCATGTGCTGGGAACATATTTTCCAGCAGTGGTCAAGGAACATGCTGACATTTGCTAGCCAGGGATCTGCAGTGTCAGTCAGGAGCAAAACCGAGGGGATGCTCCCAGAAAACGCTGGCCTTGGAGACTCGTCTCGCTACGGCAAATGGAGCAGTACCCAGCGCTGGCAAGCAATAACCACCTAAAGCAGGCTGCGAAACGCAAGCTGGTTCTGGCAGTCAGAAGCATGTAACTGAATTAGTGAGATTTCTTTTTTCTCTGTCACCTCTCCTTTTTCTTAAAGGCAACCTCTAACCCCAACAGAGCAAGGAAAACCTGCTACAGATGAGCTCTTTTGAGGGGCAGACTGTCTGGTTGCAAGGCGAGACTACCCCGGGGCTGGAACAGCCAGAGGTGTGAGATGCTGCCACCCAGCCCAGCGCCGGGGACTTGACCCTTCAGGTTATCCCCTCGCTCTAGGGACCAACCTCATCGCCTGACATGGGCTTTGCGCAGCCCCTGCCTCTGCAAACCACCACCCACTTTTATGCTCATGATTAGAGTCCACAGGACTCTGAGCAAGTTGCTTGCTGACGCGCCTTCCCAGACTGGGAGCAGAGAGCTGCTGAACGCAACCGTGATTTTACAAATCTAAGCCCCCAGCCTGGCCAGGGCACTGGGTGGGAAAGCTCTGGGGAACAGGGGAGTCTTGTTGCAGGATCAAGGCCTCGGAGGTTTTTCTGACCATGCAATATGATATTTTAACTTCAGACTTTACACAAATCCTGCCCATTGCTATCGGCAGCTCATCAACAGACAAGGGCTCAGAGACCATTGTGTCAGCTACTATATCTATCACTAGGAAAATCCTCAAGCATGTGGCTGGAGCTACACAGATCATCATTTTTATTATCAAACTATCATATGGCTCTTTACATAGCGTAAATAAGATGAACTACAAGAACAAAGATATGCTGCTGATTAAAAATACATGTGCGCGTACCTCAACAGTTCAGAGTCCAGTGGGCAGAAATGTTAAGTGGGGTCCCACTGAGTGCCCTGCGAGGTCAATACAATTCAATAGTTTTATTAACAACTTGGAAACCGGACCAGGGCTATGCTAATCAAATCTGAACATTTTACCAGGATGGGAGGGTAGCAAATAATTTGCAGGACAGAAATAAAATACAATACAAGCTTGATAAATTAAAGAAGTGGCCTGCAATCAATACAAAGAGATTCAGCAGGACAAATGCAAAAGATTAACACATAGGAAGGAATAAACAAAAGGACAGAGGCTGTATGGAGATATCTGGCCAAACAGCTATACAACAGAGAGTCTGGGGGGATGATTGATCGAACAGAAGTCAATAACATCAGGCTGCTGCAACCCAGCAAGGTAATTATTCTGCTCTTCCCAGCGCTCGTCAGGCTGCTGTTTGAAGCCGCACGCCCAGTTCTGGGCATCACGTTGCAACAAAGACAGACAAGCTGGAAGGAGTTCAAAGAATAACAAAAATGCCAAAAGATTTGGAAAACAAAAATCTTTGTACGCATGTGAAAAATGAACCACAAGTGCGAGACCTGACTCTGCTTTTGTTCTCTACCGTTCCCAGGACCCTACTGAGGCCAGAGGAGTTACAGCCCCGAGAAACTGAGGTTGGTCTCAGACACAGCGTGGGGAGAGACATGCTAAATAACAGCATACTACAGACGGGCAAAAGGGATGCAACATAGATGCAGGGATTAATTAGGGCTCATTTTGCCCTTGGTGAAATTGCAGCATTGGGCCAAAGCTCCAGCAGGGAAAATTTAGGGGAAATTTGACTCTGTAGTGTTTCTGAAGATTCAGGCAATGAAAAGCAATAAAAGACCAGAACCCTCCTCTTGGATGGGAGCTGAGACCAACTGGAACACCAGCAAAAAGAAGAAAAAGAAAAAAAGCATACAGTGCCCAGAGAAGTCTGTAAAATCACTCCAGTTGGAAACACTCTACCTACCTCCCTGCCACATCTGAAACAAGCCCCATCACACTCAGCTCCCACAGACCCTCCTGAGGAGGGGTGCCTCCCCACACTGCAGGAAGCCCAAGGCACCCAAGAGTCCCACATAAACTCAGGACTGAGACTCAGCTACCCCCCTTTAGAAGTAATGCACTACACATGTGGAGCTCCCACTGCCATCAAACCTGCCTGCAATTAAAGCAGAAATGAGCTCTCCGCCCTTCGTGATGGCTCAGAACTGACAGAAATCAAAGCTGCTTGGCTGCAGCTGGAGGAAGGACCCACAGGATCTCCCTCTGCCCCAGACACCTCTCCCAGTGCTGATAGCTGGAGGAGGGAGCAGGAGCTGGAGGAAGGTAGTGCCTGGAGAGGAGCCAGAGCATCTCTCAGTGCTCCAGCATGGAGACGGAGGTCTGTGACTCCGCAGCACAGTGTGCAGGCTCCTGCCAAAAGCCCAATTGCACCATCTGCCAAATTAATATTCCTATTTTTAATATCTCATTTAAAGGGAAACATTAAGGGGAGAAAGGAGAGAAAAATAGAACACCACCATGCTGATTAGATTTCTAAGCTCTGTAAGGAATCACACCAGACATCGGATCTGCTTCTTTCCTGTCCTCCCACGATCAATCCTCTCTCCAGAGGTGCAGGACTGCTGGGTCGAACACAGGGAAATGCACCACTGAACACCGTGCTGTTGCTGCCACTGCCACTTAGCGAGGAGAGGAGAGCAGGGAGGCTGGAGAAGATGAATCAGCATGGTTCGTTTCTTTGTGAGGAGCTGTTGCCCTGTCCTATTTCCATCCTGGAAGCAGCCCCTGCAACCTTGCTTCTCCGGGAAGGCACGTAGGAATTGCACCCTAAACATAAAAGGGAAAGGGGTGAAAGTGGAGGAGAGAGAGAAAGAAAGATGGAAAAGCCCTCCGGTGAACAGAAATGAAACGCACAAGCCATGTGTCAGGAAGGAGACAGCCTGTGGAGTGGGCAGCGGCGGTTGATGCTGAATTAGCAGGAGAGCACAAACAAGAGGCAGATGCTGGGAGCGACAGCGGCATTAGCAACTGCTGCCAGCTGATGAGCTGGGGCAGGGCCTGATCCTGGCTCCCAGCCAGCCGTGGGGTCCCCCTTCCAGGAGTGGCACCTCCCGAGGCTCGCCCAAGCAGCTCCCAGGCTGAACGGCAGCCACCGCTGCTGACGCTAATGGAATTAAACATTAATATGTTAAACAGAACAAAGAGTGAGAGAGGGGCTTGGATTTCTCTAGGTAGCCGACATGTCTGAGGTTAGTGCCTGCCAATTCTTATTTACTCTGCGATGTCAAAATCCATGTCCTTATTAGCCAGCCCATTAGTCCCCCGAGATGAGTAGCCCATTAGTTCTGTCCTGGTCCTCACCAGCACTTAACGCTCTCAAAGAGGCTCGTTCTTGCCACCGAGCAGAGCATTTATAGCCAACCTGGTTCCCACCTGGCATCCTCAACCAGGAGCCCTTGCAGGGGACCAGCCCGGGTTTCTGAGACTGGGCCAGGAGTGTTACAAAGCCAGCCTCAAACAAAGTGCTCAGGGAGTGCTGATTTTACCTCTGCCGCCCCAGTTTGGTGGCGAACGGGGTCATCCTGCCATGTTCTTTGTACTCCGAAAGGCGAGACAGGCTTCCTTACCTTCCTCTTCCTCCTCCAAAACATTGTGTGTCGGCTTGGATTCTCTCATCATTGACTTTACACTGTGGATCCTATGGGACAGGAAACTTGTCTTGTGTTTGCCTATAAAACACCGCGCTGTACATAATTAATACTAATAATTAGCAGGCATAACTATTAGAGACAAAGATTACCAAACCACATCAGACTGTTAGTCCATTAAGCTCAGCATCTGTTGCATGTATTAGCACGGGTGCAGCGAGGGACCTCCATCCATGACTCCTGGTCAGTACCAGGCAGTAGCTACAGGAGCTCAGGGAACCACTGCTGGGGCACTTTGCACCAGCAAAAAGTTCGGCCCATCCACGCTTACCACTATAAATAGAGATTTGCTGTCAACAGGTTGTGAAGCCCTTCACTAGTGAGACCTGTATCATCACCCCTGTCTTTCAGATGGGGAAACTGAGGCATGCAGGACATGCAGGGAGCCGTACAATGGGGCTTGACCAAGGTCAAGTAGCAAGCTGGGAATGTAACCCAGATTTTTTGCAGTGCTCCTTTTTCTCATCTTTAAATTAATTCTAATATAAGATTAAAAGGGTGACCAGTGCCTTCTTCACACACACCCCCCCCCAGGAGGGGAGTTACTCACTTTCATAGTTTTCTTATATTTGCATACCCAGCCACAGCAGTGAAATAAATTTTCTCCTCCTGCAACCATCAGAGTAAATGGTCCAAGCTCAGTTTGGAGCCACGTGTTCAGTGTGGATAAATTCCCAAATAAAGGCCACCAGAGACACCAGGATGTAGATGGGAAATTTGCAGTAGGACCAGTTTCTTCTACCTCCAGAGTAAATATTTCCCCAGAAGGTCCCCCCTCTGCAGGCAGGTTCCTTCCATTTATTTCTATTCCCAGACCTCAGATTTAGCAAAGCACTGAAGCAGGTACTTACCTTTAATCAAGCACATTAGTCGCCCCATTGAAGTCAATGGGACTTCTCAGGTGCTTAAAGCGAAGAATGTGCTCGGAGTGTGCTGCTAAGCCAAGGGAAGTGGTGGCTGATGAAGACAGAGAAAAAGCAGTCAACAAATGAACCAGAACCATCTGCAAATGACTCCCAACTGGCAGGCTCCCTTCTATCTCCTTATACTGCTTTGCTTGCTGAAGAATTTTTCATTATGAATACAGAGCTCCTGCTGCTGCTACTGCTTTTAAATGGTGCTTAGTAATGCTAAACCCTTGGGATATGCCACAGACACAGCCAGAGCCTCCCACTCACTGCTTGGACACTTCCAGCCCCAGCGTGGAGCGCTGGTAATGGGAGGGAGGTCAAAGTGCGGCCACACTTTGTTCCAGATGGGGAATAATCCCAGAGCCATCATATAGGGAAAGCTGCGATGGAGACACTCCTGCCTGGGTTAAGCTAGCCCAGACTGTGGCCCAAACATAGAGGTGGTGGCCTTCAGAGACAACTGGTATTCACGCTATAGGGGCAAACACCATGCAGCTCAGCATCCCACGACATTATCCCACGATTGCTCTTCCCTGGTTGAGTTGTAGCCTGTGTGGGGGCACCTTGAGAAATGCTTCCCACAAAGCATTCTCTGAAAGTCCTCCCTCATCTACCCTACCTGCTTTCCTGAGTGGATCACCAGTGCTCAGCCTTGCTCAGCTACCCGTAACCCTTAGAATGAGCATCCAGTGTAAACAGTTCTTCCTAAAAGCTCAAAATTCATGTTTTACAAATAAGCCCTTAAAAATTCACCATTTTCTGCCAGTAGACTACTATAAAATATTCACAACATTCCAAAGGAACCTGAATGCAAAACAATTCCTTCCTTTTTCAGGTGAGAAGTTGCAGAAGATGTTACCCCCAGCTCCAGTCCTGGGAGGCAGAGCTGTTTGGAGTAGTTTGTGCATTGCTTTTTAAAGACATTCTAGGTGGCAGATTGATTTTTATTAATTATTTCTATGGCAGCAACACCTAAGGCTGATCTGGTGTTGCTCTTATATTGTGTAGGAGTAGCAAATAATGAGATTATCAGGTTGTGTACTGTCTTTGAAAGTGCTGTATTTGGGACTTGTATCATTTATTGCAACGTACCCTGTAGACAGTATTTATCAGAGCAACACAAAAAGAATCCATAATATTCAGCCGCCTGTTGCCACCTCCATGATAAGATTACGACAGCAGTTCAGGGAAACACTTGAACACTTTTCAGTGTCCTCCCCATAAGGACCGCACATAACAACCACCCCAGACAATAAAAAATAACTGTCAGCCTGCTTCAAGATGCTTCCATGAATGGAGACGGAACTCATAGATACGCACTTGCTTTGCAAACAGCGAGCGCCGTCAGCACCTGCAAGTGCTTGTCCCCATGGCAGAGCTGGTGGGCCCATTCTGTGAGCGCTCCTCTTCCGCTTCAGTGCAAAGTCACCTCTCCCGGCATCCAGCGCCAGTGGCTAACTGCACCAAATGACAACTCCAGACAGTCACAGACCAGCTGGGAAGCAGCAGGCCCACTATTATCTTCAATCGCTTCAGCCAGATACTTGCCTTTATTATCACAGATGCATACGTGCCAGACAAGAGATGGATATCTATTCAAGAACAGGATCCACTATGCATGAAGGGAGAGAACTGCTGACAGAGAGAATGTAGCTTACTATTTAAATTCCACTTTAAAAAAATGTCTTTTTTAATAAAATTTCCTTGGAAGACTCTCTCTTGTGTACACAAAGCCGTGGGGAAATTTCCCAAAGGGTACAGCGGAGATTACAAGATACAGCTTAGGCTGGAGCATCAGGGGGTGGATGCTTTGAACTCAGGGGGTTTCTAAAAGCACAAGGGAAATTATTCCAGAGTCAGAGTATTTCACAGTGTTTTAATAGGGGACAAATTACTCATTTTTTTTCCACCCTCTGCAGATCTGCCCAAAGAATCGCAAACATTTTTCCTCCCTCAAATCACTCTCTAGTGAGAGTGGTAACAATACATCCCTGATAGTCTAACTCCACCTATAGATCTCAAAGCACTCGACAAAGATTCACGAGAGCTATTTTTCAGGGGCAGGGAGAGGTGAAGTGACTTCACTAAAGAGCTAACCTAAGTAGGTGAATCAAAAAAGACCTTATTATAGTAACACAAAGGCTTCGTTTGAGATACTATGATTTGACATCATCCCCAAAAATATAATGCTTTAGGGCATGACTCCATAGCCATTAACATTTGTGTAAGGCTTTCCATTGACATCAGTGGAAGCTGAGTCTGCCTTTTAAAAGCTATCCCTTCATCCACTCAGACAAGCCTTTTTTTTTTTCCTTCCCATTTGCAGCTGATGTTCTCCAGCCTGTTTTCTGGAAAGCGACAACTTTTCCATTTTCACATAGAGCAACTTTATTTCCATGGTACGCCAGTCTGCTTGGGATGTCATGGCGTGGCTCACAGCAAACACTAACGTGACATGACAGGCAGATGCATCTCGCTGAGCTCTGCCTCAGCAGGACAAGCCAGGGAAGAAGTTTAAAGCAGCTTTTTTCCAAGGAAACGTGATGGAGAGGGAGGGCAGAAGGGGAGGGCTGAATCCCCCATTTCTGCTTCCAGACAGAGAGACTCAAAGTGTTATGGCCAGGTTTCACTATGGGCACAGCATGGCACCACGTCCCCAGAGCCAGCAGGGACGGCAAGGGCACCATCAGCCGAGACGGGGACGACCACAGCATCCCGAGCCAGGGTGACGTGCCTCTCTGCATGACTTAGCAGCTCTCAGTCACACAGCCAAGTTGTGTGCTAGCTCGGGTTTGCCTCTCCAAACACCCAGGAGACATCCTTTAACAGAGGGACAAAAAGAATAAATCATGTCGCCTACCCGGGCTGTAACACCTTGGAGTGACGCCAAGACACTAAAGCACACAGACGAGTACCAGAAGGAAGGAAACATCCCATGTCTGTGATGGCACGGAGCAGCTCACAGATGTCCGGGAGGGCTAACTCATCACCCAGCTGGGCTAAACTGGGACGAGGATCTGCACCGGGTCCCCGGGGACCCTTCTGGAGGGTCGATACAAGCAGGAACTGGGTGCCTTCTCGCCTCCCTACACTGCCAGCTGAGGGGCAGGATCCGGCCAGCCCCGCTGGCAGGTGTGAACAGCCCTCAGCGTGCACCGATGAGGATGGACCCACTGCTCCGCTCAGACCGCTCTCTGGAGAGGAGCTGGTCAGCAAAGTGCCGCAGCCTGGACCTTGACTTTGACCGCGTAGCAGCCACGCAGACTTCTCCAGGAATATTCCTTCTCAGCTCCACCGCTTCATTGTCTTCCTGCATGTGCTCCCCTGCTTTCCTGAGTCAGGCCTGAAAAACTCCTGGCAAGAACAAGTGTTGCATGAGGGATGAAAGAGCTCGGCGTAGCTTTGGACTAGAGCCTGCCTTCACAAGGTGTAGTATTCCAGCCACACAGCAGACACCATCACTCCTTGGACAGGGTGACTATTTATGATGACCCCAGAGCCTGCATTAATTCATTTCCCATGATCCAGAGACTGGAAGACAACCCTCAGCTTCAACAGGATATTGGCTCAAGCCCATATACATCAAACTGTATCTGCAACATCCAAGCTGTCCCATCTGTTACCCTGACTGTGAAGTTTACAGAGGAGAAGCAGGAAAAAGTTATAAAATACAATGTGCAAGCCCTGCTTTTGTGCAGACGTATGAGGCACGTTTAACTTCTCACACGGAGTGTAATCTCAACTGTCCCCGTGGACGACCAATAATGCGGAGACATCGGCACACGTGCCAAGCTGTCAGCACACATGGCTCAGTGCAAGCAGAATTAAGGTCAGCTCACATCTCGCAGAGCCCCAAACATGTACTTTTCAGGAGCTTCAAGCAGGTTCAGATAATTAATATGAATATTTACTAATGTTCATTAATATCAGTTCTATACGGTATAGAATGAAGTCTCAGGAACCTGAGAAGCTCTCTGTCAGAAGGCAGGATTGCTTTTTCCAGCACACTTTGCAGGTCTGCATCTCTCCAGCCCAGCACCAGGAGAACCATGGGTGGGCTGCACGATCTCCTGCTCACCCTCCCACCTTCACCTGAAGCACAACCATCTCCGAATCTCCCTGGGCAGGGACCATCTCTGCAAGATTTATGACTCCCTTTGGCTGTACGAAGTCCCCAAGGAGCCCAGGAGTTTGTGGGCGCTTACTCCAGGGGGACCAGGGAGCCTTTTTGATGTCCCCCTGCGCCGGCACGCGGGGCACCGCTGCCGCCTCTCCGGTGCAGCCGCTTGGCAGCCGGCGCAGCAGCCGTGGAGCAGGCGCTTCCCGGGAAGGGTCGGTGTCAGGACGAACAATGACTGCACGGCGGCGCTGGGAAGCGGCACAACAGGCTCTCAACACAGAAATTACTCCAGGCACAAAGAAAACACCAACAAAGATCATACTCAACAAAGAGGCAGGAATTTCACAGCAGAATAGAAGAATAGAGACTTTAAAAGCTGCTTTCATTTCACTTTGCAGCTCTGTATACGGACAGTCAAGCACCAGAAACGTTAGGGCTTGGGGCACACTGCAGGTCACCAGGATTTCCTCATTTATTGCTTATTTCTTATATAAGCTCACTACAAACACAGGAGTCCTCATCCTCTTTGTATTGTTTGGAAACAGTGAGACTGAATAGGATCTTTTCTTTTTCTCTCCTCTTCCTCTGAAGGGCTGCAGTAATGAGCGGAGGATATAGTTCACTTCTCTGAGAGAGGAGGCTATGAGAGCTCGTGCTAAACACCCACATCAGAGCGGCTGCAAAGCAACGGCTCCCTCCTCTCCTCCTCTGGGAAGTCACAATCCGGCAGCTCCAGTCCTCAGGAAAGACAAAGAGGAAGGCACTACTAAAGGACGCTGCCGAAAGGATTAACTCCTCCCGGTCCCATGCACAAGCAGATCTCCTTCACGCCGAGGTTTCACTGTGGGCAGCGGGGCTGAGGATGGGGGGCAGCTGCAGGAGCCAGAACGGGGCAGCTGCAGGGAGCGGGGCCGACGGCAAGAGGATGCTGTGGTCAGTATCCGGCCGGATGCCTCCCGATGCCAAGGAATTTAGGTTCTCTGAAAACCCCTCTCACGAGGCCAGGTTGAGATCTGCTGTGACCCTAAAGTGATTATCACCTTAAAGTAGGTTAGTGTGTTAATAAATTAATTTTGTGCTGCGGTAGCCAGTTGTCTGAGGAGAGAAGGATTAAAATTACCTCCTAGACAAATTAGGAGCAAGACGTCCTGCAGGGAAGGGAAGATCTGAGCCCAAAGGAGTCCCGCAGGAAACCCAGAGAAGAGACTGGAGGTGAAACCTGCCCTGCATGCCCATCACTGGTGTGCATGCCTTGGTGATGGGGAGCCTGCCTGGAGTCGGCATCCCCGGTATTCAGTAACTGCCAGCACCACGATCACCCAGAAAACAAACTGCATGGGAAGCCAGGGGTACCGAAGGGGATCCCAACTTGCAGCTAAAGCTGCCACAAATTCAAGGCCTGTCACCAAACTATCAGCGGGATGAGATAAACGTTCCAGGAGTCCCTCGTCCCTCCTCCCCTGAGCAGGCAGTGATTACTAAGGACATTTCCATGAGCGGTGTATGATCTTTATTTTTTCATGCACAATGACCTTTAAAAGTACTGGCTAAGCTATTTGCATTGCCTAGCCCAGAGTTTCAACAGACAGCAGGAAGATGAGCATTAACCTTAATGGCTAAATCACTTCATGCCACTCCAAAGATGGAACACTCCCATGAGTCGGCAAAAGACCATTTTCATTTGATTACTATATATTTAAACAGCAACAAGCGTCTCTTAAAGCTCAAAGTTACATGCCTGCCAATGCTCCCCTGGTTTTCTGGATGGCCAGCCCACGAAACGCCCTGCTGGGGGCTTGAGCAGCGCTTTGGGATGCTTTCTGGAGGAAGCCAGACACCTTTGAAGGCACCTTGCTGCTGTGAGATGGGGTGGGAAAGGCCATGCCCCGGCACAGCCACACTGCTGCGACAGCTCCTCTTCTCCCACCACGCAGGGGAAGGCGTCAGAGAGCTGCAAATTCAGGTCTGACCCCCAAACCACCCTGCAGCACTTACCGAAGGTTTGTGACTCCTTTGCGCTGGGACCTCACACATTTTTTCAGAGAAAAAGGATTTTGTAACGTATACTTATACCCACAATAAAGAAGCAGCATAAAGAGCGTGTAAATAAAGTCACAGCCCCCTTAGCACACTTCTTAGGTGAAAATACCTGCTTTGGAGCGGGTTTATTTGTACGGTCATAAACACAAAGCCCAAAAGGAGTAAGCAATGCTGAAATAAATTCCTAGAAATTGCAATGCTCATGGCAAAATGTTGTGTGTTATTCAGCCAGCTCTGATAATTAAAACCTCACATCCAGCCAAGGTCAAAATATGGCCCTTGTCCAATGCATATTTACTTCTATGGAAAGGCTTGCACTGATCCTAAGAGATTCCCAGAAAAGATCAGTTCACTATCCCTCCCACAGGCACACAGCCACCTCGGATAATACAGCTGTTTCCTAGCAGCTCCCAGCATTGCTCTGCAATGATTTTGGAAGGAAGATGAGAGCGAATGCTACGGTAACCAAACTGCAAGTTGTGCGTGCCTGCTCTGACCCAGCCAGGGCACCCGCTCGAGCCTCTCCCCCTTTATTGCATCAGCTTTAATGACTGTTTAAAATCTGGACCTTGCAGAGATCACAGCACCCACTAAGCCACAGTCAGTGCTTTAATTCTGATCCGGAGTGCTGTTATTAAGCCACCGATGTCACCTCTGACAGCGGATGGCTTGCAGCCCACCCAAGCACTGAGCACGTTCTGCTCCAGCGGCTGGGTGTGACTGAGCAGCACCTATATCTCCATATATCTGTACGTGCAAAGAGAGGACGCGCTGCCTACCCACGTGCAGAACAGCATTTCTCACCCGGCTCTGCCTGCCGCTTGCTTACGTCTCCTGCTCACCCTCCTAAACCTGGGCTACTGCTGACAAAGCCATCCCAAAGAGAGCTCCAGGCTGCAGAAACCTCCAGGCTCACGATCCACCCCACACAGAGGCAGCGGGGATGATATGGGGTTGTACCTGGCCCAGCCAAAATGCAAACACAAAACGAGCCCTTGTGATGAGTCTGGATCTGAAGCACGGACATGGAGGGGTGAGCATGCCCAGGGGACACGCAGGCACCTGGAGAAGCCAGCTCCCTGCCTGAGGGGTCGGTGGCTGCTGGCGGAGGGCACGGGAGACACAGGTAACATCTCCAGCTACCAGTGGAAGATTTGACAGAGAACATCTGTCAAAGCCCTCGTACTACAAACTACTCGAGAGGAAGCATGTGATCGTATTACTGGAGCTTGTATTGTGCTGCTGAGCAGCGCTATTCTTCATGTCCTTTTTTCATTTAAGAGAGACTTTTGTGACAGCATTTGCCTATCGCTTGTAATTCCGTGCAGGTTTGTGAAGTGCCCTATTTTAAAAAAAAACACCATACATTAGATTTTCCCATTCTCATTTTTCTTGATGTACAATACTGTCTAAATCAGTTTAAGATCAGGCTTGTACATCATCTCTGGAAATGAATACAAATACCTCTTATTCCAAGTCAAATTAAATAATCAGGAGATACAGTGGCTACTCGCATATTTAATATGAAGAAACGCAAAGCCCAGAGCTTTCTGCTGCTGTGAGACCACCCACACCGCAGCATCTCCGTCCCAGCGTTGCCACAGTGGGGAGAGCCGACGCTAATGCCGTTCCAGCCAGGAGAAGCGCCGTGAGGACACCACCAGCCCTGCGCCAATGGCCGCATCCGGCAAATCCTGCACAGGCGCAGCCTGAGCAAGAGCTCCGGTGCTGCCGGAGCCAAGGGGCAGCGCTGGCCCCTCCACAGCACGGCTCTGCCTTGCAGAAACCTGGGGCCACAGGTGGTCTGCAAGGGGGTCCCCAGGGAGCCCCCCGCCACATTTCTTCTCTCCAAAAGCCAGAGGTATGCAGGCACCGAGCATTGCATTAGCAGATTGCCAAGGGCCCAAGGACTGCCCCCCAGTCACATTTAAGTTTTCATGCACATTTAACCCAAAGCATACCTTGGACCTTAGCGTTTGCTGCCGGTCATGCCTGCCTGGCCCAGCATGGGCTGCATGGGCTTCCCAGGCACTTGGCCCCATGCGGGGCAACGTTTGCCCTTGCCAGGACCAGCGGGGCCAGGGCACGGCCATGCTCACTGCCCAGGAGCAACCACAGGCACCTGGGCTTGCATAAGGCACCTCATGGCAGCTCCGGCAGCCTTGGTGGAAAGAGACACACAGCACCCCTCTTGAAATCCATTATCTCCTTTTAATTAGCTGCAATTATTCTAATTGGATGCAAAGAGGAGGAGCAGGCATGGAGGCTAGCAGCAGGAGGCTGGGGGAGCTGCTGGGACCGCAGGTACTGACCCCTGCCGCCGGTCTGTTCCTGCCTGGGGCTGCAAGCAGCTTTTGGCTGCTGAGTGGAGTGAAGCTGCAGGGTGCCGCGGCCCTTCGAGGGGCAACGAGCGTGCAGGGGCACCCTCTCCCTTCCCCGGCCACCACATCTGCCCCCGCGGGGCAGGGAGCACCGCAGGCTCAGCTGGGCTCGGCAAACCCCATCACTGCCTGCACCCCATGTCTCCCTCAACTCTTCGCCCCAGCTCCAGCAGCCGGCTTGGCCACCCACCTATCCACCTGTGCTTTGTATGCCCGGCCATACTTCCAGTTATCGGTATCAGCCTCCTCCTTGACTGCTACAGCGTGATTTTGTTTGGGTGATGGAAGCTGAATGCAGTAGTCAAGGCTGACACATAACGCTGATTGATATATTGGCGCATAAGAGTTTTTATGTTACTGGCAAGTGACTATCAGGCGGTGTGACTAGCTGTGCGCCCCTTTTCAATTCGCCAGCAAAAAAAATAAAAAATAAAGCAGCAGTGAATGCAGCAGGAATGTTAAAGGAGAAACTGCCCTGATGGCAGGCTCTGGAGAGCCGTGCCTGCCCCAGACCAGGGCTTGCTGTGCAGCCCGAGGGGCAGAAACCATCTGCCTGTGACAGCGGCAAGGAGTTCAGCTGCAAAGGGAAGACAGGACCCACAGGTAAAGGAGGTGCCGAAATTTGTGCTTGGGATGAACAGGACCACAGGGGCTCAAGGCCACCAGCATCCTGCCCTCTCCCTACCTGACACTGTGCCTGGAGATGGCCAAGTGTACCTGTGTTCCCTTGTCCTCCCTGAAAAGGACCTGGGGCGTCCTCATTGGAAGCGTGCTTGGTCTAACTTTGTGCTGGCACCATCACACAGACCCGCAGAGCCACGGATCCGCCAGGGAAGTAGTGGTCGCTCTCTCCTCTGCTGCCCAGCTTCCCAGCAGCATCAGCCAGGATCGCTGCTGCCTGAGTCAGAGTCCCAGGCAGCGACTGAGGGAAGTGGACTTGAGCATGGGACTGGAGTAGCAGCTTTTATGAGCTTTACACAAAAAAATTATGCCTTTATAAAAGCTTAACAGCAGGTAGGCATAAGGCCATGAGAAACAGGGAGGTGGTAATGGTCTTTTGAAAGTAATTCCTTTCAACCATAAAACCAAGACTTGATGAAAATGATAAGCCATGGGATGTGGCTGCCTGATAGCGTATTAACATAAATGCTTCAAGTAGCAGCCGCAGCGGCCTCGCAAGTCAGCAGGAACGGGGGGAATTAGCAGCCTCATCAGCCGACGTGGGGAGCTGCTGCACAAAGAGCCCCGCAAGGGAAGCGGCAGTGATAATTAATTGTTGGGCTGGAAATAGGCCCACCTGCGTGAGCCGCCTCTCCTGCCCCGCAGCCCAGGCAGGGGCAGGACAGGGAGCAGGTGCTGGGGAGTGAGAACAAGACGTTGTCCCATCCCACCCCATCTCATCGCACCTCACTCCATCCCACCCCATCCCGTCCATTCCAGGCAAAATACTCCATCATCGCCGAGCGCTTGCTGTGGAGAGCAGGAGATCTTGTTACCACCTTGTTTGCCATCTTTGCTCTTTCTTCCTCCTGCTCCCTGGGAGACAAGCAGACATCCCTGCAGAGAGGGCTCTCAGGAGACCTGTTCCCAAATTCAAATCACCATCCCCCTGAAGAGATGCTCACCTGCACCAGACCATGGTGTCGACAGGCTGGGGGCACCCTCCCTGCCCCGCACTGCTCGCAAAGCTCCCCCTGCCCACTCCCCTTAATGGATCCATAGTTAGAAACACAACTTCTGACAAATGAATTTTCAGAATTCAAATGTCCCCTTACAAAACTAATATTCCAGTTCACTGGTGTCCCTGCCAGGAGGATGCGATTTGGTTGCACAGTCTATTATGTTCCAGAACGTGAAAGGTCAGGCTTAAATGGGATTTTTCATTGTAAAAGTCACCTACATGAATGACACACAGTACCACCACAAGGCATTTCTAAAGCAGAATCCAGAATTATGGATGCACCATTTACTTCTGTTTATCCCCCAAACAGAAAACTGGAAAATATTTGCCTCTCTCAAGCCTTCAGCTTAAGAAATTTCCTGGAGCTCTGTGCGCTTTGGGGGCAGGCTGTCAAACAAAAGAGAAATGCTGGGAGAAATTAGCACAGCTGGGGATTGAAATCCTGCCCCAATGTTTCATTCTGCCTTGGCATCCATCTTACTGGGCATGAAGATGCTCTTTGGTTGGATCTAGGTGCTGGCAAAGTGGGACGTTGCCTGCAGCGCAAAGAGCTGCAAGCGGTGGGACGCCGGTGTGCCGGCAGGCGCTGTCGGTGCTCGCCACAGCCGGGAACCGTGCAATGCGGGCACATGGGGCTTGGTGCCGCGCCACGAG
The DNA here is from genome assembly GCA_013389945.1 of Fregata magnificens. Taxonomy (NCBI): domain Eukaryota; kingdom Metazoa; phylum Chordata; class Aves; order Suliformes; family Fregatidae; genus Fregata; species Fregata magnificens. The sequence goes on along the minus strand of WAAD01004002.1, from coordinate 899,770 downwards.
GCCGGTCACAGGGAATGCACCGACGGGACACGTCAAGTCTGACCACACAGTGGTTCCTGAGGAGATGCAAGTGCCAAGATCAATATGTACCCCAATGGGTTCCTCTTGCTGCTCAGCAGCACCCCATCCTGTCCCAAACCTGCTCTCCCCAGGTGTAAGCCCCATCTCTCTGCATCATCTTTCAGATTTCTCTTCACGCTTCCAATTTTTACTACCGGGATAAAAGGGTTTTGAAAGCAGCCTCCTCCGAGGACTGAGGAAAAAAGGATCAAGATGTGAGAGTCAGGCTGAGAGGGGAAAGGTTTTGGGGACAAAAGAGAACAGAGCCGCTTTGCCCTTTCAGGATCACGCATCCTGCTCTGGCTTACTGCAGAAGATCCAGAAGAAAGGGAGAGCCCTTTCAGTGTGGAAAAGCAGAGAAAGGTTCAGCACAGAGAGCAGCAGGAGTGAGAGCACTCCCATTATCTGACAGAAGTAGAAATAAGACTGGGGGAAAGAATGACTTAAAAATAAAAGGAACATTAGAACCGATGTTTCCCAGAGCATACGTGTGTGTGTTTCTTTCCATGAGGGGGGCATTTGGAGGGATAAGCAGGGTTAAAGAGCCTCATTCATCTTCCCCTTACAACTGTGCTGACTCAGAACCTGGTCAAACAAGTTTAATCTTTTTAGCGACAACAAAGAGAAGTGGAAGGAGGGTGGAAAGGAGCCAGCCTGGATGGGCAAAGAGGGAGAAAAAGAAAGCACAGAAAGAAAACTTCCCTTTTACAGCTTTCAGTTATTCATTCCACCACAGAAACCTGGCCTGATGGGCTTAGGGGAAAAAACAATGTCATTAGAGCTGTGGCTCTGCATCTGTCCTCTCCCCTGGGGCTGTCCCGGCAGGATGGTGGGGACCCAGTGGGGACAGCCCCAGCGCTGCCACCCCGAGCCCAGGGCGGAGGGAGGGCGGCTGGGCAAGCAGGGCCAGGGTGAGGAGGAGGTCCAGGAGGTCGCTGGTGGGGATGGATCCAGAGCCTCCTTACTCCCAGGCTCTCACACTGTCGCCGGCACACCGTGCCTACCCAGGGGCCAGCACCTCCCGCTTCCAGAGCACTGGCAGCGACCGCCCAGCCAGCTGCGTGCTGGCAGCCCTGGTATCCAACTATCCCTTGAAATACAAACCTCAGCCTCCATCTCAGCCCTGAATATCTTTGAGGTCCCTGGGCCAGAAGAATATCAGGCTGGGGCAAGGAAACAGCTTTTTTCCTTTTTGGAGAAGAGCAGCATGAGGACACAGCCGTTGCGTCTCGCTTGAGATGGAGCCATTCATTAGCAGCACTGCTCTGTAAGGAAAATGGCCATCATCTATGAGGGAGAGAGTACTTTAAAAAATCAAACACACTGTACAAAATAATCCTACACTGGCTGGAAGATGAGGTCTTTTTCATCCTTAATTTCTGTAATTCCCAGTCATGCTGAGTATGATGCATCCTCATTTATAATGTAAGAGTTAAGGTTGGGGCAACAATTATTTTCAGGATCCTATAATCTCAACTGTAAAATTTCACCCCAGGCTGAAAATGAAAGAACAAATCCTTCACTTTGGCATGAGCTGTATAAGACACAAAGCAGTTCCATTGCTAGCAAGTTACGCAAATATAAATGCACATTAGATTCCCCACTTAACATTTTTTTTCTGATCTTGAGCCAAAAATAAGATCTGAACTGAAATATGAATTTTTCATTGCATGTTTCTGATCCAAGATGTAAAAACAGACTTCCGAGGCTGCAAGCATCTACCTGTTTTCACCCACCTCCAGAGCCCTGGAGATGGGTTTGCTGAGCACACACCCTGCAGACAGCTACATTGTCTGACTGTGCTGCCGGCTGCTGCAAAGCCTCTCCGAAATGGCTCACTCCAGTCCTGCTCCGGATCCATAACCGGCTGCACGCTGACAGTCAGCTCTAAAAATTAAAGGAAAAAAATCCTGGCTCAACACAGCAATATTAGCAAATGCTGCAAAACACAGACCCCCTTGGAAAGGTCTGTGCAACAACCACTGTGCGCATAAACACAGAATCCCAGCTCAGCAGTCAGCGTGCAGAGCAGCATCTGTACCCAGCCTGGCCACAGTCTCTGCTGTTCGCTCTGGTTTGTGTTGCAGTGAGCTCTCCTGACTAAGCCACAGTGCTTTGGGAACACCCAGCCTTGGAGAGGTGACTTTTGAATGGGAAAGTTCATGCTCTCCCAGGTCCACTCCCCTCCAGACCTCAACAGGGGTTTTTGGTCAGAAAGGGTCTGACATGACTGCGTTTTGCAAATGCAAACATGAGCCCTGCAAAGCACAGCAAACACTGAAGTTGTGAGAGCTGTTGGGGATGGAGCAAGCAGAGACCCACGTGGATCGATGCCCATGGCTGCTCCTCGGCATCCGCCACCAGGAAACACCCACCCGCGCAGGGAAACCTGGCCGTGGCGTGGTGTGGCCTCTGCTCCTTTGGTTCAGTTTGATATTTTTTTTCTTCTTTTTCCTTCTTTAAGGAAAAGAGGCATTTCCTGCCGCTGGGTCACTGCCTGGCAGGTTGGGCAGGGCAGGCAGCGGGCTGGGAACCCGCATGCAGAGCCACTGCCCTCCTGTCTGAGCACGGGGGCACAGGAGAGGAGCCCAACAAGGCGAAAGGACTGAAGCACTTCTTTTGGTCATAAAATTTGATGGTGCTATGACAGGCTGGGGAAACATTAATTACCATTATTGTTGCTCTGGCCATTAAAAGGAGGAATGGTCCCTGCTCCGGAGAGGTCTGCCTGGGTCTGATCTTGGAAAGCATCCCAGGACAGCCCTAACGTACCTGCTTAAAATTCAGCTCATGTCAAAGTGCTACCCTCATTTGGGCTGGAGTAAGCAAGCGCTTAAGGGAATTCTTCTTTGTCCAAGCAGAGCCAGACCAAGGCCACACAGACACAGGGCTGGGAGGAAGAACAACAGGGGAGACTTTTCCCTTTCAAAACAGCAAGATGCTTTGAAAGACACAGCAAGGCTGAGTCTGCAGGAGAGCCCGCGCCATGGAGAGGAGAGGAGGGCGGCAGATGCATTTGCAGGCCACAAGGGAGAGGAAACCACCGAATTTCTGTGCAGCTGCAGACAGCTGGGGTGCAGCTGTGCCGGGGGGGCAGAGCCTCGGCCCCCACGCCTGCGCCCGCTGTAGCTCAAGCAAGTGTGCCCAAAACGAGCTTCAGGCAAAACCCTTTGTCTTCAGCTTAAGAGTGTAAATGACTGATCTAAACCACCCTGGCTGATTTACCTGGAGCGGACGGTGGCAGGGGCTGCTCCTTCTGCAGATGGTGAGAGTAGCAGCCCCAGCCAGAGGTGGTGAACACCAGAGTGGGACGTGCCCCCGGTACCTGCCTCCAGCAGCAGCTGAAGAGTTGAGAGCCCATCACTGGGTAGCCTGCGACAGCTCCACGAGGACCTCCCTGATGATGCTCATGCTGTGAGAGGAAATTCAGAGCACCGATTTTAAACCCAACTACAGTATTTACACACATGTACATAAGGCTGAGAGATGACAGAATTATATAATTTTCTTGGTACAGATTTGCTGCTCAATTTTGCAAAATGTAGCGTGTGATGCAGATTGCTATGAGTGTTTGTTTTTAAATACCAGATTAAATGGGCACATAAAATTACCGTAGCCTTGAGCTGATCCATTGCTCTATGACATTTAACGTTGGGTTGCATCAGTCATGCCACGTTGCGTTGCATCACATAATGCAATGTGACATGACTGATGAATCCAGACTTCCTGCTCCATCACCAGGGAAGCCTCACCAGCCTGAGAGCCATTGCTCGGACCGATGGCGCAGCTGGTGCTGCCACGCTGCCGGTCCTCCGTGGGGTCTCCACCCAGGGTCCCCCCCCAGGAGGCACAGGCACGAGGGAAGGACTAGCAGGGTCACCGGAGCCTAAACATGCTGTAATGGGCTTTTTTTTTTTTTTTTTAACTCCTTCTCTTGCCTCTGGAGCTGCTCCACAATGTGCTCGCCTGGTGCTCAGCACCCTCAGTTCTGCCTCAGCCCCTCCTTAGGGCTGCTGCAGGGTTGAAATGCCTCCAGCCTGGCAGAGGGCTGCACACCCTAAGTGGGCTGACGAGATGTGGATGAAAATCCACGCTAAGCCACAGGGAAGCAAAATGGATTGGAGAGAGCATTAGCTAAATCCCCCAGTGAAAGGAGCAAGGGGGCTTGCTGTGCTGCTGATGCTGCCTTTGAAGCATAGGAGATAATGCTCCTCCTCGGGCTGGGAGGGAGGAGGCAGCCCAGGGACCTTGTGCCGGCTGGCTGGAGGTGAAGGAGAGAGGACAGGTGCTAAAGAGGCAGATAGAGCTGCGAAAGGGTGCCCTGCACCTCCTGTCTGTCCTAAACCTGCTCTGAGAGGGAGGTGAAGAAAATCACAGGTTTTTTCCCCAAACCCATCAAAAGATGAGCGACCACTTTGCAGCACTAAGTTCACCTCCGCAGGCCCAGCTGTGCTGCAATGATGCAACTCATCACTCTCCATGAGATGGAAATATTGCGTCTACGCCCTGCGAGGTCCCTTCTTCACCCCCCAGCATGGGCCGCAGCCTCGTCCTGGGATGCTCAGCCCCCATGGCTTCTCCCTGCAGCCCACCTGCCCATATCGCCTTCTGGACATAGCCTGTAAATCAGATCAAGGAAATGATCTGGGCTAAAAATAACCCAGATGTAATCCTTTAAACTGCCGGGGAGGCAATCAAAATTACAATATTTAGGGATTTGCATGCCGTAGCTAAACGAAGATTATCATATTTAAATTAGCAAGGGAAGGAAGGTCCATCCGGCAGGGCCAACGCAGCAGTCCGCACGAACGCCAGCAGCGATGGAGCCCCGGGTCCCTGACCACTCCCTGGCAGGACCAGCCTCTTCTCTGCAGAACCAGGATCCAGTCAGTGCCTGGACTCACCACCCCAGTCACACTCAGCAGAGAGACAGTTAACTGTAGTAAAATGGGAACAAACGAAGGGAGCCAAATTGGCATTTAGTACTTGGAACAAGCGTTATCCCCGACAGAGCGTGCACGACTGCCTTCCAGAGAACGACAAGTCACAGGCGTGCAGGGCACATTCCCTTAGACAGCACTAAATAAGCACGATTTTTTCAACTACTACCACTCACATAATTTTTTACAAATTATTACTCCCTAAATGTGCCACTCCTGGTCTTAGCAGCAAAGACACGGCCGGAGCAGGGTCAGCCTGTTTGCTGCCCGGCACGCCTGCAGCAGCACATCTGAACACACATGGTGGGAAGGGAATGGGCATCTCACCGTACCTGCTGGGTGTTTGCTGGTCCTAGTCCGGTGTATAAAGCCTCCTGGGATGCACAGGGTTTAGGCACCAAAATGCATGGGATTTAGGAGCCTCACCCCTGCTGAGACCAGAGACGCAGGCTGGGACACAGGACCACAGCAACTGTCACGTATGTACACCCCAAACCACAGTAGAAATGATCCGTGGAACATAAAAAACTGAACCAGAAAACTTCCCTAAACCCAACATGGGGTTAAGCTTTGAAATATCTTGCCACAGGATTTTGCAGATGATAAAAATTTACTTGAGTTCAAGAAAAGAAAGGAAATGAGTAGGAGAAAATTCCCTCGTCGGCTGAGGCATCCCATCCCATCCCGTCCCACCTCCTCCAGCCCCACCGCGGTGCCGGGGGTGGCGAGAGCCCTCGGGGAGGCGGCGGGGCAGGTTTCCCTCTTCCTACGCACTTCCCAGGGCTTCGGCCAAAACCCCTCCCAGGGCCAGCAGCTCAGGCTGGCTGGCCCTTTGCTATGACCTGTTATGACTGCTCTTAAATCCTTAAAACAGCTTAGTTTAAATGTCAGTGAAAGATCACAGAGTAAGAGCAGATCCGTACCCGGCTATCACGGTTCAGCTGACAGGAGGTAATTTGTTATGCTGCTGTAACTGGATCCTATCTCCGGCAAGTCCTCAGATGCTAACATTAGTTTTGAAAATGGGTATGGGCAGTCCGGACACAAAAGGGGTTTGGAAAACTTTGCCCAGGATAGAGGCACTGCCATCAGATTCCCCTAAGACATAAAATCCCTCCTATCCCTTTATTCCCAGCAAAGGTAGGGTTAAACATTCCTCTACGATCCTGTGTGCACTGCTATGTTGTTTAATACCCTTCCATGAAGAGTTGCAGGTCTCCCCAGCCTGGTAGGCGGTGAGGGCTGCGGGGGACAGGGCGCAGGCAGTGCGTGCCATGCGGCTGGCCTGCTCCCGAGCACGGCCACGGCCCGGCTCACCTCTTTTCAGTGATTCTCTGGACACTGTAAATAAAATCCATTTCTAAAGTCTCAAACCAATGAATTTTCCCAGAGGATCTTTACAAAGTTATTTAGTTCAAGTGTCTTCGTAATAGTGATAGATTGAGACAATTCGTCCCAGCTGTAGAGTGGGCAGCAGGAGGGAGCGGGGACGAACATGGACATCGGCTCGAGCCCCTGTAATGGATTTTATTTACACTGGGGACATTCATCAGGGCACGGCAGCCTGAGAGGCACAGTCCGTCTTCAGCTCAAGGGGGAACGGCGGCAGGAGGCACAGCCCTGGGAATGAGCTTGTGTCAAGGGCTGTACAGAGCCAGGCTAAGGACGGCAGCCTTCCCCTTTGGACAACCTGCGGGGCTTAAACGGCAAAGTCACCAGTCACCCCGGCTGACTGGCGTGATTTAAAAGACTCCCAAATCCAATCCTTTAAGGAACAAGTGGGAAAACTATAGCAGTACTGGGAAAAAGAAGTCGCTAAGACACCCTGGCTCCTGAGAGTCAGCCAGCAGGAGCAGCAAGGAAGCTGCTATAGCACAATCTGCTGTAAGGTTTGATGCTAAAAGAAAAAGAATTAAATGTATAATTTTACACAGCACTTAAAAAAAAAATCTATTTTCATTTTCAGAGATTGGATTTCCTCCTTGTCCTTCTCCCAGGTCATTTTCTCTCTGCTTGGCCTTACCCTGGTGATTTCTCATTGCACTTCCAGCAAGTGTGAATGGTGAGTTGCTTTGCAAACTCTGTTCCCTCTAGACTTAGATTGTTATTCGCTATTGATTCATTGCATCCATCCACAAAGATGCGTATTGCAAAATATCCAGGAGCAGTACAAGAAAAGCAATACAAAATACCATTAAAAATGTACGGAACCAGTCATCCAGACAAGATGCAGGATATGAGCATCTTGGGCAAGTTCGTCAGGCTGTGGCATCGGCTCCCAGCTTCCCTTCAATAAACCCTAAGGAATCTGTGGCAGAAGAAGAGAAAGAAAAAGCTAGTGTCTAATCCTGGCTTTGCCCACAAAAGAACCTCCACGGGAGTGAAGTCAGCAGCCCTGGTAGGAGGTAACAGCAGCAGGTCGAGCTTCTCCCCAGCCCAGCCAACAAAGCGGGGACACGTGATGGTGTACATCATGGCAGCAGGCAGAGATCCCAAATCTCCTACAGCCCACTCTCAGGTATCCTACTCTGTTTTCTAGTGATATAGAGCAAAAAAAATCCACCCTGTATAACCCCGTACTCTACAGCTGCCCACAGATGATGTAAGTTCCTTATGGGCAACCACACCAAAGGACCTGCTTCTGAGAGGACCCTCAAAATTAGGCCTGCTGAAAATACAGGCAGGATGCCGAGGGGCTGACGCCTCTGCCATGGCTTCAGGGGGGCAAGGGAGCCCGGCTCCCCCCCCGGGCAGGGCTCGGGCACAGGGGCTAACCAAGACAGCTCCTCTCTGGGAAGAGCAGCAGAAGGCACTTCCCCACATCCCTCACTCTCCCAGCTGCAATCCAGATGTGCAATTTCAAGCTCATCTTTGCAGACTCCCCTCTGCAGACTCTGCTGTGCGCAGCACCTCACAGCGATGCTCCGAAGGCACCCAGAATTTCCCCATCTCCCTTCCCCTGGCCATTCCCTCCAGGGCTCACATTGCTTCTCATCCTGTGCATATAGAAAATGAAAGAGAAAGGAAGGGGAAAAAATATGTGGCTCACTGTATACTCCAAGCAGAAAAACCTATGTACACAGAGCACACAAATCATCTAATTCAGGGCTTTGTTTGCAGGAGTTTAATATTCATAATGCACCTCTTTTTATTTTAGTGCTACCCATTAAAATAACTGAATAATTGCAGCTGATTAAAGACAAAAAAGAAAGGAAATGTTAACATTGAGACAAACAAACACTGACTGTGTGGTAAATAGAAACACTCAAGGATTTAATTCCCTGAATAAGAGAAGGGAGGGGGCAGTGAGAGCAGAGAGCTCCTGCCGTTGAATTCCTCAGAACCGACTGCAGCTTGTATTTCTGGTTGTACTTTCCTACAAATAATTTACAGTGCTAATGTAGTTTTTGCTGTACAAATGGTTGTAGCCCCAGTGCAATACTGGAAGTTTTTCTTTTCCTATCAAATGAATTCCTGTCTTCCCTCCTGTGCAGGGCATCACTGCCTCTGCCGCAGCTTCCATCAGTGGCTCTTGTCCAGCTGAGCCAGGCAGGCTGGGACCACTTCAGCAGGGCAAGGGGAAAGCAGTGCCCAGGGGACAGGAGAATGGCACTGGGAAAAAAAATCCCTCTTCCTCCACCTTTCCATGCACTTGGCCCTGGTCCTCACACCTCGGCATAGGGAGATACTGCTAGCACCAGGAGATGTGCTGTGCCCCGCTGCATCCCTGGCTCCATGTGGGAAGCATCCTTGGGTCCTTCTTCTCTATGGCACCAAAATAAAGGCCTCTTTGTCAGGCAGCAATCTTGAAAAAATGCAATTGATTTTCTGACTTCTGGTCAGATTTTCCACCAAATTTAACACCCTACATGTCGTGCTCAAAATACAGGCTCTAAGAGCATAAGGCTTTTATTGTTAAGGTTTATTTTATTATACAATATTACAGCCATTCAAGATAGATTGTATCCCCTGGCAGTTTCAGGAAAGTTTTTTTCCTTGTAGTCATTAGAAGGAAAATAAAGTGCTTGCAAAAACTGGGAAATCCCCAATTTCCGTTAAATTGAGAGCATTTCAGGGACTTCACCTTCAAGAAGGCAGCAAGATAATTTACATTCTGACCTAGATTTCTAACCCAAATGTATTTGCTTGAATGTGAAATGACATTTCATTTGCTCAAGGGTTCTATTTATTTATTTAATTATCAAAGAAAAGGGGGCGATGGAAGGCCCTCTTTCTCAGATCCTACCAAAAGAACTGGGAAGAAAAGAGACTAATTCTCTGGTCACACGTAAGTGGGGGGAGACTGGTGCCTGAGAGGTCACTGCGCCCACACATCTGCTCCATGTGCTATGCAAGTCCAAAAGCTGTGCTGAAGCTCAAGTCTAGCTTCGGCAAGTGCTTTTGCCCAGTGGGACCTCAGCCCATGGTCACCCTGTGCTCTGGTCCATGTGGCATCAGGAGCTAAGATGACAATGGGAAAGCCCAAAGATGTTTGGGATCATACAAGACACTTCCCAAATGTTTTCAGAAAGCTGGAGTCCCAAACAATGTGAAATCAAGGTTTTTGCAGGTAGGAAAAATGCTACCTCCATCTATGGGAGAGTCCATGAAATAGCTCTGAAAGACCTTCAACCACTGAAGAGTTTACCTTCACCATCTGGAAGCTTCTGGGTTTCTTCCCCAGCTAATTCAGCACTTCAGCACTGAGAAGGGCCAGCAGTTGCTGTTTTGTGGGATGGAGGAGAGCAGCAGAGAACAGGCAGAGAGGAGAGTCCCGGTGACCCCATGCCTCCTACGGGCACCTCCACATCTCCTCCCGAACCCTTGCTTACATGCTCCTCTAACTCAGGGCATTGCCGCTGCCCATATACATGTCAATTCTCACCAAAAACAGCACTGAACAGTCTGTGGCACCTAGTTTCACGTGATAATCTTTCCCTGTGCCTTTTCTCCCTCTGCACATTTCTGATGGAGTCATACTGTATCGGATGGTTTCCTGCTCCGGGAGGAACGATGGCAGCAGCAGATCTGAGTCAGACAGCAGCAGGACCCTCCAGCAGGCCCTTTGAAGCTCCCCACCTAACAGACTCTGTAAAAGGCCCGTAAGGAGGAAGAAAGAGCCTTAATATTGCACCACAGAACTAATCATCATAGAGAAAAGCCTTTGTGCATTGTGAAGTGCAGGTCAAAGCAGCTCGGCTCGAGTGCAGTCAACAACCCCTTGTTCTGACACAAACAGATGCTCATCACAGAGAGACAGATGAATGGAAAAAGCTGGAGAAAATGACATAATCACAGAGTAGCACCTTTGAATATGAGTGTGCTAAGATAAAACTTGCCCCTGCCCTCCATCCGCTTACCGGCAGGTCCCTGCAATAGTTATGCCTGGTACATGACAAGAATCTAGTCATTAGCTCTGTGTTTGCTGGCAGCCAATGCCTGACCTGCTGAATTCATCTGGCTAAGAGGTTTATTTTCCTCTACTTTATTCCTGACAGTGTCATCTTTCAAAAGGCACACATTTCTCTGTCCTAGAAGCAGCTTAGCATGGTCCCTCTGAGGACAGGAGATGCTCAGAAAGATTTCCAAGTAAAATGCCTGAAGTGCACCTTGACTTCTCTCGCTGGGGACCTGTCCCCCAGGCTGCACACATCCACCAGCACCATTTAAGAGCCATTGGGAGCTAAAAAACTCCCTTCTGGAAACCATAGGGTGTCCCTGAGGAGCCCCTTCCTTAGCTCTTGGCTTTGCTGCTGAGCTTCTGGCCATCGGGGTTAGCCCCATCCTTGCAGCCTGTAGCTTTCTCTGGCTGCTGATGGAGATGGCCCCAGCACTCGCGTGGCTGCCGGGCTGCAGTTGTCCCTGTGCATGCGTCTGCACCCCAGAGGAGCCCTGTCCCTTGGCACCGGCCGACAGTCACCCGGAGGTGCTGCACTCTGAGCACCCAGTTCTTTACCTCCAGCCGTTCATCCCCTGTTCTGACTTCGGAGACGCAGAGTTCAGCCCCTGTGTGTGACTCATCTGGGCAATGGGTGGATAACGAGAGGGGCGACTGTTTGTGCTCCACGGAGCTCCCATTGTTCCCAGCTCTTTGTCTTCCCGCCTGACGCTCACTGGCCACCTGCCTTCCTCCCCGGCCTTTTGAAGAGTGATTCTTTGCTTGCCTTTGTTGTTCTCCCTGCCCCAAGCTGCCCGCGCCGAGGCGAGGCGGGCTCCGACCTCCGAAAGGAGCCAGCAAAGAGGCAGGGACGCGGTCTGCCCGGGACGGGGAGCACTGCAGCACGGGGCGGGGGGAAGAGCAAAACTAGGTAGTAGGCAAAGAGTGGATCTCCCATTATAAAAGCAAAGAAAATAAAACAAACACAGCAAAGGAAAAGTGTGAAAGTGAGCCCGCCACTCATTATGGGAAATACTCATACAGCAGAGGCTCCTCGTAAATCATACAGGAGCTTCTTGATGAGAAAGGCGGTGATCCTGGGTAGTGCCTTCCCCCACCGGCACCAGCCGCTGTGCCCAGACACCAGGCAGCGGCTGGACCACGCGCAGCAGCTGCGCTCGCCACCCTCCCCACGCTCCCACAAGCTGCACGGGGCCCCGCCGCGAGCAGCACAGGCTGCAGCCGGGAGATGGCTCCGACCTGGGCGGGCGGCGAGACAGAGAGGTTGCACATCGGAGCTCGGAGTGGGCTCGCAGCATTCCTCAGCAGCGGCCAAGCCCGAGTGAGACCTGCTGTAAGTACAACTGGCAGCACGTGTCTGTCGGGGGGATGCGGTTTCTATATCACTCTTGCATCGTCCGGCGCCATTAGCGTCTGTACAAAACTCAGCGCTACCTCTTTCTGCCATAACGGTAGCTCCACGAGGCTGTGGGAACTCCAGCCCCACAGCTGGCAGGGATAATCCTTCTGCTGTAAGCGAGTGTCTCGTGCCCACGTGCCCCAGCAGGATGCTGCTTGGCCATGGCCGACTGCCCAGCACACACCCTGCTCCCCGCTGGAAGCCCCTCTGCCTCGGGGTGTGAAGCAGACCCAGTTTGCATTGCCTTCTTGCAGCTCTCCTGCCGAGGAGGGGGAGCAGCCACTTGGGCACCGCCGAGGAGGGACTCAGCTGGCACCAGCCATGAAGAGCAGAGCCACAGCATGAAGAGGTTTTGCAGCGCAGGTCTGTTCTCATGCGCAGGAGTCACCTCCAGTCCGTGCTGGGAGACAGGGTGACTCTGCTCAGCCCAAGCCACATACTCCCATGCTGACCTATGTTCAGGACAGAAGACAAGTCTCTCCACAGGCATAAAACCAGCACACTAAAATAAATAACTATCCATTCAAGCCTGCAGACTGTGAATGTAGTTAAGGGAATAAATTGCTCCCAGCTACCCTATGCCCTCCTGGCCCCAGCCCGCTAACACGTTTGTGCAAATGCCTGCAGGTCACAGCCTGGTTCACCCTGCCTCACCTGATGCATCCCAAAATACCAATCCCCTCAGGCAAAAATCACAGAGCTGAATTAACTACGGTAATCAGCTCCACACATTTCTCCTACCAAACCCAGGCAGCACCGCTCCTGTCGCCTGCAGAGCCAGGCTCCACGCCAAGATAGCCCTGTCTGGCAGGCTGCTCCTGCCCGGGCTGCAGCTGGCTTTGCAGCGCGACCCTTCCAGCCCCTTCCCACTCCAGAAAGTCTGTGTAGATGCTGTACTGCTGCAGGAGATAACTGCTTCTGGGAAGCTGCTTTACACTACAAGGAGCACTTGCATACAAAAAGGCTTACAAAAAGCTGGTTTAAGGAAGCTACTTACTGCTGTAGCTCCAACCTAGTAGAAGTATAACGTGTACCATAGCACACATCCGGTAAGACCCGGCAGCGTAAGGTTTATTTTTTACCCAAGTTATTTTTTACCTCTCTCTGGTCCTTGATTTACCCTGCATGGGAGGATTTGTACACTCCAAAGAGCCTCTAAAATGCTTTGCAGAAGAGTGCAAAAGAAGGGCTAAACATTTAGCAAAGATGAAACACATGTGCATTCACTGCACTGATATTTGCTGCTCCCACGTGCTAGAGGGCTGGAGGTGGCTGGAGGGGTGCGGGAAGGGCTGCAGGGAGCATCAGGGAAGTGAAGGGGGCTGCTGGGGTGGCCACACAAGCAGCTCCAAGCCCAGCCCGCCCTCCCACCTTTGCAGTGCCTGGACAGGGTACTGCAGGCAGGACAGGTAGGGGACTGCGGGATGGGCAGCAGGAAGCCTGGGAAAAGCATCACCTCAGCTTGCTCAGCCTGCAGCTGTGACCTGCCTGGCATGGGGGCATGGCCCTGTTTGCCCCCCACAGCCCAGGGACCTGGCGGGGAGATGCAGCTTGTCCCTGGCCTCGGCCACAATGGGAACTAGTGGCCTTGGCCAGCACAGAGGCTGCCTGCTGGGGATGGGAAGGACAGCAGGGCCAACCGCCCTCGAGGATTTTGGCACGCGCTTCCCACCATCGCTAGCAGGGACGCAGCTGCGGCGGTGGGAATTTGTCGGCAGAAATCCCCCGGCGTCGGCAAGGCTGCATGAAGGGAAGGGCAGGGGGACCCTCTCCCCCAGCCCAAACCCTGTCCAGTTAGCACATCCTGGTTCCCATTCCCACACTGTTAGCACATTATCCCCTGCACCACATCCCAAGGCCTCGGGAAGCAGCCGGTGGGCACGAGCACTCCCACACTATTCAAACCAGGGACCTGCCACGCAAAGAAAGGGGAGCAAAACCCAAACACCGCTTCACCACCCACCCAGATGCTTGGCTCTGGGTGATCAAAGCCTTGCCGAGGAGCGGATCTCCACGAGAGCTTATCCGGGAAGGTCTGATGGGACGGAAAACACGCATGGGGCGGGGAGCATTTAGCCCAGTTTCCTCAGGAAATGAGGATGGTTGAGTCACAACTATTAGTCACAGTGCCTAATGAATTCTGAGCCCTTTGACCAATTTCAGAAAAAATTGACTGAAAGAGGAGTCCTCGAGGTATCAGGTTCCTAAGGAGCTTTGGAGGGCCGCAGCCCCGGCTGCAGAGCCTGCCTGCTCTGAAGGCGGATGCAGGAACCAGACCTCACCGATCCCACCGCTCACAGGACTCCTGGCTCCAGCCTGACTGATGTGACCTAAATCAGGAACCCCAAAGGGGAGGCTCAGCCAAGTGAAACACCCTAAATCTTCTCCGCGGCACATCCCCGGGGAGCACGGATGCCAGGATGGCCCACGTCTCACCGGAGGGGCAGCTGGCAGGAGCAGCCTCTGTGCCCGGCAAGGAGTTTGCTCTGCTCCAGCCCACAGTTTGCTGATTTATGTTTAAAACACAGACAATTAAATTACATGGGAGCTGATGCTGCTTAATGCATAAAGGCACTGAAATGCCAGGCCTCATCGGGTTGCCATGTAAATCACCATGGTTAAGTGGGTAACTGAGAGCACAAATAGCAGGGGCTGAGCATGCGTCACCCAAAACTCCCTGCCAGCAGCAGAACCCAGAGGCGTTTTGCAAGGATGAGCAGGGCTGAAGGGGAGCAGACCCGCCGGGGCATGACCAGCGGCGGGTGGGTTGGCACGGGGGACTTGACGCCCCCAGGGGAGATTTTGTTTTGGGGATTACACCCCAAATCAGAGCCACACAGAAGGGAGAGGCAGACTCCAGCAATTTACACACCAAGCAGCTCGGGTTCCAGTGAACTAAAATCAATATGAATAAAGGAATAATAAGAAGACATGCTGCAAGGACGGATGGAAAAGGAATAGCTAAGCATCCTGCTAGGGAAATAGTATAAATCCTGCTGAGCTCCAGGCCATTCCCTGCGGGGCAGGTTTGGGGTGCTGTCCTGCTTCCCCCCTCACCCCAGCCACATCACCCTGCCCTGGTCCCAACGCGGGTGCTTGGCCGGTGGGGTGCTGAGCCAGGTCGAGCAGCTGAACCAGCAGAAAAACTAAACCTGCAAAATACGGCCCCGTGTGGGTGACGGAGCACAGGAGGAGAGCTTACGGCTGGCTGGGCTGCTCCGGAGGGAGCAAGCCCCAGTCCCCGTGCCGAGTGGTGCAGCTGGCTTGGCTGCAAGACTGAGAGGTGATGGAGCAGAGCACTGTCCCAGCTGCCAGTCACATCAGGATCCATTGCAAATCACCATCCAAGCCATGCCAGGATTTTCTCCTGCAGGGAAGTGTTTGCTTCTCTCCAGGACAGAGCCCAGCCCGGGAAGCATCTGCAGACGTGCCAGTGCCCTGAATGCTGCCTCAGAAACAGGCCAGAAGTCACCAAAAGAGTTGATGCTTTGCTTCATTTGCCTTTAACAACTCTGAGCACTGGACTTTTGTTGTTCATTAATTAACCCGTTGTGATAAAGCAGCTTTCCTGTCATGTGTCACGGAAGAGGAGTTGAGTGCGGGGCAGGGGGAAGGCATGGGAGAGCAGGGGGGAAGGCATGGGAGAGCAGGGAACAGCTCCTCTCAGCAGGTTTTCTCAGCAGGGGCGAGGGAACTTATGGAGCTTTGGGGATTTCTCGGGAAACATTAGCACTGCCAAAGGTCACCCATTTCTGTGAGAGCTCCACAATTCAAACAAGCAGCCCTTGCAAGCCAATTAGCAGCAAATGTGACAGATCTGGATTTTATTTATGTAGCATCTAGCAAACAAAACCAGATTTCAGCCCCATCTAACAAGGACGCAGAGGCTGGCAGAGCCACATGCCAGGTCACCTTGGCCTGCTCGGTGCATTCAGCCTGTCCCCATGGGCGCTGGGTCTTTTAGAGCACCGCAGGCTGTGGCAAAAAGAACACCCTGCAAATTACCACCAGTGCCAGAATGACACTCCCAACCCATCCTTGGGCATATGAAATTATTAGGTAGTAAATTTAAGCAGAAAAAAAAGGAAACCCTTTTCCACACAGAACACAATTACATGGTACGGTTTATTACCACCAGATGTTGCGGTAGCCAAGAGCATGAGCTGCTTCAAAAGAGACCAGACATATAAACGGGGAAGCAGATTGGCTGGCTACCGAGCCCAGCAGCCTGGCTGCCATCCCTGGCTCGGGGCGTCCCCGTGCCCCTCGCTGCTGGAAGCCGGCAGGCTCTGCCATGGGAAAGCTCAGCCCTTGTTTCTGAGACCTTCTCCCCGGCGTCTGCTGCTGGCCGGTGTTGGAGGCTGAGCACGGAGCTGAGTCCTGGGCTGGGCTGGCACAGCCGCTCTCATGCTCTGCTCGTGGGTGGGAAGGTGCTATAGAGCAAACCTGGAGTCAATGGCACCCTGGCAGGAGCCTGCAAGTGATCTAGCTGTGCGCTGCAAGGCAGGCATTTGAGTGATGGTTTAGATCCAGGCATCAACCAAGCCCTCCTGGTTGGGGGTAGCTACCTGCAGAGGATGTGGAGCTTTTTTTCGAAATCAGTCTAATGTGCAACAAGTCAGCCCATCCTCACAGTCTCATCTGGGGCGCTGTGGCAGACCCTGGGGATGAATTTCACATGCCTTGGCCGGACTGGCCACTCTGGAGGGCTTCCAAGGGCTGGAAGCTGGAAACCCCCCCGGCACAGCAAGAGCAGGAGCCCATCCCTGACAGCCCAGGCAGGGCACCCCTCCTTGTGCTGCAGGCAGGAAAGCCTGGCCGGTCGTGGGGTTCACACCAGTGCCCCCCACAAACTCCTCCATGCCTGAGGACAAGGAAAACTACTCCATCCCCTTTGTCACGAATTTAAATCCAGCGTGCTGCTGCTTTGTCCACACTGTGAGCCGTTCAGCAGCAAAAGCACATGGTGCTGTTGGATTAATCACTGCCACTCACTGGTGCGGTTCACACACACATCAGCCCAGCAGGAGTAGTACCGAGCTTTGTCATCGCAGAAGTACTTTTCAAATATACATATAACAAACCTAACATCAAAGATCCTGAAAGAGAAACTTCTTTCAGATGATATCCCAGGCTCAGCCTCTACAGAGCACAAACAGAAGGGATGAATGATGTTGGAAACAACAAAGAAAAGTAAATTGTCTCCTCTGGATGAACTCAAGCTTAAAATCTAAAAAAGGAACTTGTCTTGCTTTTGTCTCTGCTGAAAATTCACCTCCTGCCTGGACAATACACGGCTGTTCAGGAGGCAAGAGGCAGCCGGAGAGCTGGGCTGGAGCCTGGTCAAGCTCTATTTACAACCCCCCAGCTCACCAGGGAAACAACAGAACCTGAGCATTTGCTTTGATCGGCCTATTCAGATCTCCATCATATTAATGTAATATGTTAATTAATAGCAATAGGTCATGCTTCTGAGGTGCCTTTTATTCAACGATCAAGACAACTCTACCAATGCTCATCCACACCCCCCAGCACCGAGGTACACGAGGGTCTCGTCTCTGCCTTCGAGGCGGTTAAAGAGAGGAAGAGGGAATCCGGGCTGTAAACGCACACCAGACACCGGGCTGAAATGGGCTTTGCAGGGCAGCCCTCAGACACCCACTGAAAAACGCCCGGCACGCCTAGCATCCTGCTGGAGCCAGCCAGAGTAGCCCGGGCTTCAAACCCTCTCTGCAAACCACTTGTGCTGCAGTCCTTAGGGTGGCAAATGTGGCATAGCGCCATCAGGGACCATGTCCCCAGGGCAGCAGGAGAACAGGCAACACCCCTCTCCGAAAGGCAGCAGTGAGCCAAGGCTGGGAAATGCGGAGCAACACCAAACCACCGTGTGTCACTTAAGGAGAGGCATCCCCAGCCATTATATAAATTGCTGATTCGCCATTTAACAAGTTAGCATTAATATTTATTGCAGCATGTTCACAATTGTAAAGATCTTCATTTAAAATGTTTTGTGCCTCACACCCTGTCAGCAGGGAAAGCATTATAAGGCAGAAAGCAGGCTTGCAGGCTCTAATGCAAAGTGATAGCTCCAACTTCAGAAGGGAAGCCTATTTCCAGCAGGAACATCTGCTCTCGGCGTAGAAAGCGGGTACCTAGTCGAGAAGGCTGAGAGCAGATGGAACGGGAAAGTTTTTCCTCCTCCTGTTGCAGAGCCGCGGTGAGTGAGGTTCACCACCTCGCCAGATTGCCTGCTGGGTGGTGCGGCCGTCCCGGGCTGCATCCCCACGCTTTCTTCTCTTATTGCTCCAAAGCAGGCAGGGAGCGGGGGGGAAAAAGCGCTTTAATTGTTCGGTGCAGCAAGAGCAAACCCGATTTAGATCTGGTGCCAGAAGCCACGCCGCTGGTGGTGACGCAGGTCTCCATTTCTCGCATGCCTGCAGAGTCGCAGTCGGTCTGGTGAGGAGAGTTTGCGTGGTCCGCATCACCGACGTCAGGGCAGGTGAGAACTGTCTGCACGTCAGGAGGAGGAAGGAGGAGAGGTTGAGCTGAACCAGACAAGGGAAAGGTGAGAGGACTGTGAAGCAAAATAAAGATTAAGGTGGAAAAGTGAGAAGAACTTAATGTTAAGATCTGTTAAACCTCCCTCTTGCAAAGCCTGATGCAGGTGCTGAACTTTGCAGGCTGTGAGTAATCCAATTAAAGCTGTTAAATCCCGCAGAGACTTAAATTCAGGGGAATTAATGATAGCGCGCAAAGTTAAGCGCACACTTACTGGGTGAAATAGTGTGAAAAAGACTTCTTAGGAGAGAAAGCTTCGTGACTTGGAACTTTTAGAAGTGGAAAAAACCACCATCAAATATATCAAGAAATAATCTTGCACTGGGTTGGAAGAAGCGTTTGATGTGACCTAAAAGTCTCTTCCATCTCCGACTTCTATTAGTCTGTGACAAGACTTAAAAGGTCATCTAGTCCACCCCTTTGCTAATGCAGGATTATTCCCCACAGCACAGTGCCTGTTACTTTGTCCAGTCCAGTTTTAAATGAAAAGCCTTGCAAAATTTCCTCTTCCCGAGGACCATTATCCTCCCAATTCTAATGTGTTTCTTTTTGTCAATAGTTCTGTCAGTATAATGAAATCCTCACTGTGCTAAATTGCTAAAAAAGATCTAAAAGTCGAATCTTCTTCTAATATGACATGAAAGTGCTAGTATAAAAATAGGATTGTATTAGCGATTCTCCACTGTATTGTATTAACATCCTATTTCACTTAAGGGAGGCAGGACTGAATTATCTGCGGATTCTTCCAGCCACTACTCTTACAAAGCTGTGTGTTTGGGGTTCAGAGCTGCATGACTTCCCGTTAAAGAAATACGATAAAATCCTATGCGGCATGCAAAATGCTGAGGCGGGAGTTTAGGGCATGTGCCAAGCATGGAGCCCGACCCCATTCTTCCTTGCACCCAAGCAAACTCCACAGGCTCTGCGAAGCTGCCGGGGATGTAGGAAGAAGTGTGGGAAGGCAGACGGGTGAGACTGGAGGCCCCGGGGGTAGAAAAAAGGATAGGCAAGAGTCTAAGAAAAAACAAGACTTAAAATGTCCATCGTGGAAGCACGGTGCAGCGGTGGGATGGGAGTCCTGTTTCTCCTCTTCACAGGTCAGGGCTCTGGGCCAGCCCAGGCAAGGAAAGGATAGAGCTGGTGGCAGAGACTGTGCAACCTCAATACAATCAAAATGGGCATTTGTAGCCAATTTTGAGGCCATGTCAAGAAATTCAGCTGCCAGGAGGACTGATGCTCACAGCACACTTCAGGGAACGAAGCTCCTGGCATCCTTTGGAGACCAGCCAGGGATGGGGAGAAGCAGCGGAGGGGTTTGGGACCGGCACCGAGCCAGTGCCTCGGCTGGTAGCCGGAACAAGTAGTGCCCGAGCAAGCAGAAAACAGAGGCGATGCTCTGAGCGCTCTCGACCTCTGTTAGCACGGCCCTGACCCCAGCTCGGCAGCCGTTTGTACAAAACGTTTGCTCACTGCTTGGTAGCAAGTACAGGTGCTTTCCACCTGTGCTGTGGTTTGAACAAGCTTTTAAACTAGAAACTTCGCACTACCCATCCCTGTCAGGATTCAACAGAGTCTAATACATTTTTGCATTATACTGTAGTAAAACCCAACACTAATATAGCCTCTGTTTTTTCCTAAAAACCAAGTCTGGATGCTTTGAAGGCCCCTGAGCTTCAGCGAAGCTGTACGTAGTATCCCATTTACCAGGAATCTGGAAAAAAACCAGTTTCATCTTGTTTCAGCCCGGTTCTAGTCGCTATTCCCAGCATGTTCTGCAGCCGTGCCCTCCCTGGGATTTACGGGGGCTTATTTTCCCAACACATGCTCCCTCGTTGCTATTCTTTTTCTTCTCCTTCTTCTTCTTTTCTTTTTTTTAACTGCATAGCAGAAAGCTATTGAGTAGAAAGCCAGTGGGAAGCCACAGCTATTGTATCTCTGGTTTAGTTCCTTATCTGCTGAGGGGTCCTTTTGTGATTGTGTTGAGGAAGGACATGCAGACAGTGCCTTTTATCACCAGCACGGCATCTCCGGAATGAAAGGAGAGGCAGCGGGGATGCAGATGTGACGTTAAAGTATAAAAATCCACCATATGGTAAAGATTGCTTCAGCTACAGTCTGGTCAAGATGTTGACACTTTGGTTATGAAAAGCAATATGTATCTCTCTCTTGGTGGTTTCTGTTCAAATTAAATGTTTTGTATCAGGCAGAGAACTAATAATGAGCCAGGTTTTCCCTTGACAGAGGAGTAGTAACAAATATGGAGTAACGTGAAAGTTGACTTGAAAATTACTATTCCCAAAGATGCAATAAAGATAAGATTTGCTTAGAGAACTCAAATGAGATAAATGCTAAAGGTGCTGCTGGTGGGAAGAGAGTCCAGGGGGAATGGGCAAAAGCAAAAAAGTAGCTTTTAAAAAACACAGTCTGACCTGTCCACATTTCTGTTAAGACGGAATACCTCCTGTACACCAGGCACCGCTTCAGCCTTCTGCAAAATCCTCTCCTTCCCACAGCTAAGAGTAAGCAAAGAACCAGAAAAAAAAGGATATCTGGGTGCAAACCGTTGTGTATTCAAGCCAAAACAGCAAGACATGCCTTGTTCAGTGCCTTTGAAAGGGACGAGATGCCCCAATGTGTATGTGTAGACATGCGTACAAAGGCAGGACGTGCTGCTGGGGAGCAGCTCTGCGGCAGCAGGCAGGGCTCAGGCACAGACCCCATGGCCGTGGATGTGCTGAGGGTGACATGGAACCAAAATTGCAGCAGCACCAAGAGAAATCAAGGCGCAAAACCAACACAAAGCCAGCCAAAGTTGTTCCTCCGATCAACAGCATTCTGGAGGTGCAGCGATTCCAGTCTGGCTCAGGCTAAAATAAACTTTGCTCATCAAATATTTAATACCCCAAATTCTCTTCCCAAGGCTACACTCTGCAGCTGCGCACCCAGTGCAGGCAGGCTCCCACCCCAGCGTGCCGAGCCGTGCACGCCTCTCCCCGTGCACCCGGCATCTTACGGTGCTTAATGTGAGTTAACAGCAGTGCCAATGACTTATTTAAGAGCAGATCAAGAAATATCCCAGCTCACTTTGGAGACTTAAAAAGCAGCTGAATGCTACTGGTATCCTCTGATAAAGACACAGCTTTGCTGTATCGTCTGCCTCAGGGGAACCTTGCACCACCAGCAGCGGGAAGGGGAGACGCGGCCACTGTAGGGACATCTCAGCAGAGGGGGGACCCTGCTGCCATCCAGCCCCAGCACTGCGGCCGCTGGACCCACTGCAGGTGGAGGGGAGCCAGCATGACCCTTTCCCTGCCAGGGGCCACATCCTGCCCATTCTCCCAGTGGGAGCTCAGCCTGCCCAGCCAGCACCCGTCACCCGCTGA
The DNA here is from genome assembly GCA_013389945.1 of Fregata magnificens. Lineage (NCBI taxonomy): Eukaryota > Metazoa > Chordata > Aves > Suliformes > Fregatidae > Fregata > Fregata magnificens. The sequence continues at coordinate 878,032 of WAAD01004002.1, read as the reverse complement.
GGAGGGGGGATGCGGTTGCTATGGCAACAGGGAGCAAAAAAAATTAGGTTTTTCTCCCCGGGGGAGCACGGTGCTGGAGCGCCTGGCATGGCTGTGGGTGTCAGCGCTGGGCACCTTCCCTGTGCCATGGGCCAGGCAAGGGGCACTGGGCGATACAGAGCCATGCCAGGGTTTGGAGGCCGGGACAAATGATGGAGGAGGGACAGTGAAGACAGCCAGGGCTGACTCCTCGCTGAGCACATCTCCTGCCTCACTCAGCCAGGCCGGCCGTCGCTGCGCTACACTTTCATGCCTACAAGCACCTTCCCAACAGAGGCGGCAAGCGAGCCGGAGGAGGGCTGGGGAGGTAACTGGCAGGTGGGTTGGAGGCTTTCCACCGAAATTTAGAGCAGGAGACTTCAGCCCTTGCCTCTGTCACAAGCACAGGCAGGCGGGGCTGGAACAGAAGGACAGCAGAAGCAACGTGCTTTAATAGAGACCTTGTGAACAGCTTGCTGGCTGAGGACGAAAACATCCTCCATCAACAGACAACATTTCCCACCGGGAATGGGGGAACCAAAGCCCTACGGCCAAAATCTCCACCTCAGGCTGAGGTTGATAGGAGATTTGATATTGATTCACTGGGGCCAGGATTTCATCCTGTGATTTAAACCTAACTCCTCCAAAGAGAATAAGATCAATTTTACAGAGAATCAAATAGATAAAGAACAGCCTTTGAGCCACTGTGCAGCAGAGGCAGAAAGGGGAGTTGAAAAAAAAAAAAAAGCTTCTTTCCTTATCAGAAAAGTTGGAAAAAAAAAAAAAAAAGGAAGGAACCTGGAGAATGTAATTTTTCCTTTTCTAGTCAAAACAACCCCACCTCTGTCTGCTCTCTACATGGGCACCGAGGGAGCAAAGCAGCAGAGGGTTTCTCATAGCGGGGCCAGGATGGAGCTGCTGCGGTCCCCGTCCCTGGAGCCCCCCGCCCAGCCCTTCCCAGGTGGCCCCTGCCCCATGAAGCTGCCTCAGCACTGCGGTGGCCGAACGGGTCCAACATGCTGGGGGCTCTGGTCTGCAAAGCCTGCCACAAGTGATGGGAGATGACGAAATACATTGGTGATACAGCATCCCTCTGCATGGGCAGGAGAGTCACCTGCAAAAGGGGCTGGGGAGCGAGGGCGAGGTGGGGAGGGCAGAGATTTGGGGCTGGAAAGGGGAAACCAGCTCTGCCGCAGCAGGGGAGCGGGGCCACGCTGGAGCCCCCCGCCTTAGGGGTGCAGGGAGCCCAGGGTGCCCCAGCTACCTCCAGGTTTGGGGGACGTGGGCTCCCACAAAGCAACCCCCACCCCTACCGTCCAGGAAGCTGGAAACCCTCGCGCTGAGCTGCTCTGTCTTGGCGGTTTTATTATCGTAATTCCTTTTTATTTTGGCCTCGGAAGACAATTCATCACCCTCAGGCAGCACAGACTGGCCCCCGCCAAGGCTGCCGCTCTGCTCCTGTGCCACCCCCGCCAAAGCACCGGGCCAGCTTTGAGTTTCTTCTGTCCTGAAGCTTTGCAAGTGATCAGCCTCATGTTTGCCTTTGACCCTCTGCTGCCATCCCCTCCACCTTCACTCACCCTGGGCAGGAGCACCTGCAAGCAGCCCAGGAGCCATGGCAGAGGCTTCTGCAGGCAGCAATCCCCCTGCCCATTATTTAACTGCAATCCAGAAACAATTTTTCTTGGGAAAAGCTTTTAAGCTTGATCAGTGATGGGGTTAATATTGTTTGCCATGTGTCTCAATTTTTTATCTGTATTAATGGAAAGTGCCACGGCAGGGTTTTCTACAGCAGTACTACAGTGGTGCTTTTTTGGTGGTTTTTTGGTTTTTTGTTTGGTTTTTTTTTTGTTTTTTTTGTTTTTTGTTTTTTTTTTTTTTAAACGCTGAGTTGCAATGACTGATCATGCCGCAGCACAGCAGCTGCCAACCACGTCCCCACAGAAGCTGCCCCACCAACAGCATGCTGTCTACCCTAAAACCCAGAGTTTGTCCCCAAAGAGCCATCCTTCCTGCCACAGCCCGTTCCTATCACCAAGGGCTGGGAGCAGAGGAGGGAGCTGTGCAGGGCCATGCACAGCAGCAGAGGTGAATTCTATAATTGTACACCTGCCTGTGTTTGTTCTCTGATGGCTCTTTGGGGACGCTCGGTTACATCACGTTCAAAAGAAAAGGACAACACCACAAAACAAAAAACAGATGCAAGTTAAACAAGTGGAAGGCCCGCTGGGGCTGCCGGTGAAGTTGGACTGTGGTTTCTGCCCAAGGCAAGCAACTGCAGGCAGCTACGCAGCAGGTCCCATGCCTTTCCCCACCGGCACGACAACATGGGAGCAGAGCCCGGATCCGGGACCAACAGAAACGCAGGACGGGGACCTTCGCTCCCCCTTTCCCTGCCCTGCCCGCAATACTCTGCGTTTGCAGAGCCATAGTTTAAACAGAAATATATTATATATATTTTTGCTCTGTGCTTTCAGGCCTTTGATCCCTCCAATTTATTTGTTCTTGTCTTTGTGGGCTTAACAGTCAAAGTGTATGATAATTCATTGCTTGTTAATCCAATTTGGCTCTATTTAGATATTCCAGTTTAACATCAAATATAATATAAAATGATGTCCAGAAGAAACAGAAATGAGATCCGTGTCTATGAACCAGCTCTGAACCTTGCCCGGTGAGGGCTAGCTGCTTTCTTTGCTAATTTATTTGCTCTCAGGCTTCACTGAGCCGGTCCTTGGGGCCAAGCCCCTCACCGTGGCATGGGGCACAGCAGGGTGGGGGGCTCCGCACCTTGGGGTACGGCACAGCACCCCTAGAAGCTCTCTCCCATGGGAGAGCAGGGACAGCCAGCCACTAGCACAGCCCCAGAGAGCCTCTCCTAGGGATGCTGGGAAGCTCAGGGAACCGTGGGCTGGGTCCCCCCAGGTCTGGGGCAGTCCTGGGGGGGCAGCAGCTCCCTGGGGTGCCCAGCCCACCCGCAGCACCCAGCTCTCCATATCAACTGATCCTGTTTATCAGCCATGCATGGCACAGACCAAAGCCTGCAGCCCAGCAGTGCCGGGGAGAGACCCGCCTGGCCAAAGCCAGCCCAGCCCCGGGACCTCGCCGGGGCTTGCTCCAGCTCCGGATCTGGCCCTCAGCGCAAGGAAGCCTGCCGAGCAGTAAGATTTAGCACACCCCTACGGGCCAGCAGCATTTCCAGACAGACACGCTTGAAAGAAGTATCCCTTTTTTATCTGCAGCGGACTCTCAATCACGCTCCCTCCCGCCGCCCAGCTCGGCCCTTCCTGGCACTGTTATTTATGCAAACTTCAATGCCGCCGTTACTGCTGCTGTCTCAGCAGAGGAAACACTGCAGCTCTTTGGGGTGCGCCGGCGGGGACAGAGTATGGCGACAGCTGGCCGGGGAGCACAGCAGGGACATGTCACAGACCTGACATCTCCAAGCCCCCAGCTTGCTGCGAGCAGGAGCCTGCAGCCGGCACGGTGAGCTGACTGATATTGGAGGAGGTTTATTAAATCAGGAGAGAGCGCAGCGCCCGCAGGCTCCCGGCAGGTTCTGGGTAAGAGCTGGTCTGGGATGCCGTGAGGGGAGTCCTCCCTCTGGGAAGGTTTCAGCCACGTTTCAGCTCTCAGCCTGCTGCCAGCCCCCCGGTGAGCCCTGCCGCAGCCTGGGCAGCCCCACAGCCGCTGCCCTTCTTCATCTGCCTCCCACCACTGCTGTTCAAGGGCAGCCCACCGCAGCCATTCCCCCCCCAAACAGGGTCAGTCCCTACCTGGGAGATGAGTCCATGGCGCTGACACGGCTCCGGCACTGGGTCCCTGGTGCAGGCAGGGGGCACAGCTTGGGGATGCTGCAACACAGCCCACCACCTCCGCAGGCACAGGCATCAGTCTGCAGCAGCACCACTAGTCCCCAGCCAGGCTGCAAACCAGCCCAGAGCAAGCAAAGACTGAAAACCCCCAATCAACCACCAGCCTCCCCTCCACAGCTTGGCTTTATCTCCTTTTACCCACCTGCCAAACAACTCACTAACGAGGCTGCAACAAGACCCCGGGTCCTGCCACTGGGCTGGCTGCAAACCATTGCCTGGGGTCCCTGTGCTGACACACGCCTGTGCCAGAGCTGGCCCTGGGGCAGTCAGCCAGACCCCACTGCATTGCTGAAGCCTTTACCATGGGGTTACAGCGGTGGGGGGCCCATCCCGGCGTGGGTAACCCCAGCTGCCCCCTGCTCTCCGTGTGCCCCAGCCATGCAACCTGATGCTCGGGCGTGCAGCTCAAGCATCTTCCCACCCCAGGAAAGGGGCTTCCCGTGTCGCTGCTCTCATTCCAGTTCCACCTTGGTGTCACCTCGGCTGAGCCACTGAACAGGCAGAGGCGATTAGGGGAGGGCATTTATCCTTGCTAGCCACAAAGCGCTTGGATGCTTCATGCATAAGAGCGGTCCATGAACAGACCATTAATTCAGAGGCAGTGGATGCTCCTCACCACAGCCTCCAAAGTGCCCTCCTGAACACCTAAGGAAAATAAGTCCTTTCTTCTCTACCGTGCCTCAGCAGAGAAGCAGCGTGTGTTGGAGGTGTTTCCTACCCATGCTCACCCCTCTCAGAGCTGCGTTCCCCCCGAAGGTGAGGGGGTGGCAGTGCAAAGGACCAGCACCGTGCCCGGTTTCGCAGGGGCGAGGAGAGGGGCTCTGCCGCGGCCAGAGCCGCGACAGGGCTCAGAGCCTGCCCGCCCCAGTGGGTCACCCGTGGGGACAGTGACGACCCCTCCTCGGGGCCAGGAAAGCTCTGCCTGAGGTTTGCAGCCTCTCGGGTGCCAAGGAGGATCAGCTGTGGGAGACGCGGACGGGGAAAGGGTGCGGGTGGCACCCAGGAGACTGTGCGGGCGGCCAGCCGTGTGCTGGCTTCTGCAGGACCAGCACCTGGAGCCCATCAAAGCAAACCCATTTAGGCATATTTAACCAAACACTTACTTTCCATTTTATTCAATAATTGCTTTAATACTAAAATGCATTAGATGCTCAAAGCAGAGAAAAGAAAATCACATTTAGGTGGAAAACAAAGTTCTCATCAGTTGAAAAAAACCCCAATGTGGCAAGTACACCATTTTGAAACAGAATCGTAATAATTTAATAAAGCTGCTTTATCATCTTCATAAAAGACAGAATGGTGATTCTTTTTTTTTCCTTTTTCCATTTTGTTGTTTACAATGATTCAATCACTGTGAAAATGTACATAACATACATATCAGCATATACAACAATTTATTCTTCATATACTCAGCAACGGAGACACCATGACGAGACGTACCGCACTCAGTCCAGCGGCAGCCCTGCCTGCTGCTGGCAGGCGAGCAGAGACGATGCCGCCGCCAGCTCTTCCCGTGTCGGGAAGGCACCGGTGTTACGATGCAAGACCCGCGGCTCCTATCTGCTGCCCTGCGAGGCTGCAAGGAGGCGCGTGCTGCTGAAAACCAGTTTGCATTAGGTGTGTTTGAAGATTATATCCCAGCTTAGATCAGCTGAACATCAGCTGATGCCGACAGAGGATCCGTCTCAGCAGCGCTTGCAGCGGGGTCGGCTGGGCTTCTCCCCAACGGGTACCGCAACTCACAGGTTGGATCAGAGATTACCCATAGCTGCGAAAGCAGCTGTAGCAACAAGATCATATATTTTCCCCAATGACAGACAAATGTGTTTCCATTCATAATTAGATTTTTTTTTTCCCCCAAGAATAATTTCAACATATTCATCAGACAGTGTGTTCTTTACAGAAGCAACTTGTTTCCTATTTGAAAAAAAAAAAAAAAAAGGAATTCACTTCTGCACAACATGTGATCCACAGGCCACCTCCAGCTTCACAACAAACAGGGAACGGCAACAACCTCAGCAGGACGGTGCTCATGGGGGATCTTTCCAGCTATCAGTCGTCCCCCGAGCCCTCTGTCATCCCTCCCGGTGCAGCCCTGCGGCCTCGAGGGTGGGAAAGGCCAGGGGCTCCCCAGGGAGCGGGGAAGGGTCCCTGAGCCAGCACAGGGTGGGTTCATCCTCCCCGGTCCCCAGCCCCGGGGCTGCTCCAGGTGGGGTCCTCGTCATGCTCAGGGGAGAATCGTAGGTGGTTGCTGCTCTCCTGGATAAACAGGGAATAAACGGGAGGAGAGCAAGTTTGCCTGAAGGAAACCAAGAGAACCCAGCAATTTTTCCTAAACCAAATCCGAGGACAGTTTTAAGTTATTAAAAAGCACAATAATTACATCTGGAACCCCCCAACCCTCCCGGGCCCCCCGGCCCTGCAGCTTTGAACGTTTTTGCATGGCCAGTTTTGATGCAACTAGGAAAAAACCAAGACAGACTGCGATTTGCCCAGGAGCCCTGAACTCATCTCAAGTGACACAGAGGGACAGTGACAGGAGTAGCAAAATATTCAGGAGAGGGACAAGGCGGCGGAGCCGGGGCCGCTCTCCGGCTCTCCCCTCGGCCCCACGCAGCGAGGACGTGCCAGGGAAGGGCCCCTCGCTCAGCATCCCTGGCTGCAGCCGGGTCAGCCCAGAAAACTGGTGTTTAAACGATTTTCTTGGAGGCATAAGGGTTTACTGACCTCTTTAATGCCCCCTTTTAATACAGAATTATTTCACATTCCTTCTCGGCTGCGCTTTTATTCAGAGTGGCAAGGAACGTTTCCTCTGGGTAAATTAGAGAAATATTTCTATTTTTTTTTTTTTTCTTTCTTCCTTTTCAGTTAGCATCTATTTTTCATCCAAAACGCTGGGCTGGTGGTGGCAGCTCCGCAGGCAGAGGGCAACGCTCAGCAGAAATTAACAGCCGGAGCTTTTCGGGCAGCTGGGGATGATGACGGGGTGCCCGGGGATGGGGGGGGCCCACACTCCCCATCCCTGCAATGGGCAATGGGGGAGCTGGGTCCCATCCTGCCGGAGGTGTGGGGCAGACGATGAGGCAACGTGGGGCCGTTGCCCTGTGAAGCCGAGAGGATCTGACAGACCGGGCATCGCAGGCTCTGTCGCTCAGCAAACAAACTTTAATAACTCATACAAGAAGCTTCCCCCCAAAAAACCACCCAGAGCTGACAAAACCAGGTAACATCAGCATAAACCCAGCCTAACAGTCACAGAAAATCCAGTTACTCCAACAGCCCCAAGCCAGCCCCTTTCTTCTTTGCTTGTGTTATAATAATACACACATTTGGGGAAAAAAACCCAGAAATAAATGACAGCAGTAACAGTACGCAGGCAGGAAACACTGCAGGAAGAGAAATAGCATATCCCTGAAAAATGGGCTCAAACTCCAGAACAGAGGGGAAAATCCCCGGTTCGCTTTCCGGAAGGATGCAGGACATCACGGTAACGCATGGGATGGGAGCTGAATGAGGTAGTCATCAACACCAGCGAGGGAAGCGTCACAAATTTCGTTGGACGACCTTTTTTTGTCGGTTCTTTCCCAATTCCTGGCCCTAGCAAGTGGCAGGGGGAACAGACTGACTGCGGACCTGTCTCGGACCGGCTACGACTTCAGGCAGGATCAATTTGCCCTGAAGAAACAAATGGCCGGAGCTTAATTTTATTTTGAGGATAATAATGACTGGAGCTTGTTTTCTTGTTGACGTTTTTAATTTAAATAAATCAAAGTAACAAATATTTTATCATGATATGTAGACCTAGAAAGACTATTTCTCTAGAAACCACTAATTTCAACTTGCTGGTACAGCAAACATTGGCAAGAGCTAGATATTTTCCCTTCCATAATCAATTTTAAATTCTAGGAAACATTATTTAGGGTAGGAAAATCTGGCCGGTGAAGGGTTAATAATAATAATAATAATAATACACTAACTGAAATCCTCCTACCTTACTCATACCTCACTGAGGAATTATCGCTGCAAGAGAGCAGAGAGCTGTGAAACCCCTTCCCTCTCTCCCTTCTACAAAATGGCTATTAAAGTAGCTCAATTTTAAAATCAATTTTATATGAGTAAATTTGTACCCACACAAAAAAGTCCTTAACTATGAGGAAAAATAAAGAATTGCTTTAATTTTTTTCTCCATTAAGAAGGCACATTAATTGAATTAGTAGCGTTGTTACATATCACCTGTCTGCCCCTAAATTAACATCACTATTGCTCATTCCATACTTATTTATGATGCAGGGATAGAAAGAAATCAGAACAGTCTAAAATCCACGCCATGGTGACATAAAAACACACACATACTTGGCATAATCACGATTGGGAAATGCTGATGTGGAAGTGTGTGTCTAATTGAGAAGGTAATTTAGATCTCTTAAATAATTCCATCGCTTTGACTTAGAAATGATTGGAGATGGGGGATATCTAAATCTGGGAACTGGAAAAAAACCCCAACCCAACCAACTTCTGGAAAAACTTTCCATGCATTGCCTTCAAATTATGCAGAAGAAACGGATCAGGGAAAAAGTTCAGCACAGTGCATCTGACAATTGCGATCCAGGCAGAATTTTCCCCAAAACGTCTTCCCGTAATGCCCTGTCGCTGCCCTGCAAGAGCCAGGGGAGGCTGCAGGCGATGGTGGGGGCTGGAAGAAGCGCTTGCTCCACCGGGTCTGAAAACCCTTGCAGGTTCCCCAAGGTTTAAGTAAGATGATTGTGAATTTTTTTTTTTTTTTTTAAGCTTGAAAGCCTTTTGCCATCACTAGACATACAGTAATTTGCAATATCAAATACAATAATAGTACAGATAAGCATGTGACAGCAAAAGGATTCATAAATGCAGGGGTGTCCATAGCAAAATAGCAACATCTTAACATACAAACAACCTCGTGTTGGGCAAATATTAAAACTCGCCGGACTGTCATTTTGAACAGCCGCACACAAGAAATGGCCGCTATTTTGTCTAGACTACAAAACCACCGGGGTGATTACTAAAGATGTCCGAATAAGGAATTTGCCATTCAATTCTTTCCAGGAACGGAAATTTATCTTAGTTTTGAGATATAAAAATACATAAACTCCAAGGAGGGGATACCGAGCGCTCCTGAGGACCGGGGGGGTCTCGCCTCTGCCCCCCGCCACCCACCGCCTCCCGGCAAAAGCAAAACACCAGTTACTTTGCTCCGGCTGCACACCCCTGCTGCCTGTTGAGACAAGTGGGATTGTCACATTAACGATAGCTTCATTTATAAACAATACATTTAGGGAAAGCTTTTAAATACAGCAATCTGTGAACCATTGGTAAGCGATAAAAACAATCTGCGCTGGGAATCGTGCGGTCCCTCATCCTCCTCCTCCTTCTCCTCCTCCTCCTCCTCCTCCTCTCGCCGGGTGCCGCTCAGAGGACAATGTCTTTTAGTCTCCGGGCGCCGGGCGAGTCCTTTTCCCGACGTTCCTGCAGGAGCGGGTTGCCCTCCTGCCCGCCGCTCTCGCTGTCCGCCCCCCGGGGCTCTGCCTCCGTTGGCCGGGAAGGGCCACTGTTCCCAAAGGGCTCCCGTTCCCGGTTGCCGGCACAGTGCCCGGCACCGTACGGTGCCGCCGGCTTGCCGGACAAAGGGCTCTTCAGGTGGAGGGGTGAGGTGACGGGGCTGACGGCCTCGCAGCCGTTGCCCGCCTCACGGACGGCGCCGCTCACCTTGGGGCTGCAGGCGGCCGGGTCCACCGTTCTTTTGCCTTTGGGGTTGGCAAGCCGCTCGTCGGCGAGGGGCTCGCCGCCCTCCTTGCCGAAGGTGGCGAAGGTCCTTTTTGTGCTGCAGTCTGCGTAAGGCTCCGCGTCCACCGCCGTCGCCTCGATGGAGAGGGCGATGATGTTCCTCCCGTGCTCGGGGGACTTGGCGCGGCTGGGGACGATGCCGCGGGGCATCCAGCACCTGTCCGAGTGGCCCAGGATGCGGCACTCCTCCCTGCAATGAAATCCTTCGCTCTGATCTGCGTGGAGAAAACACAAGGGCCGGTGAAGGGGGGAGACCCGCCGGGGGGGGCCCGCTGCCCCCCAGCCTGCCTGGGGTGGGGGAGCCCCTGCCAAACCAGGCACTGCCCGTCCCTCCCAGCCAAGCAGCGGTTATCCTACCCCAAAACAGCAATCATTTTTAAGGCAAGGCTCGGAAGAGGGATTTTTTTTTTTTTTTTTTTTTACTGTTATTTCTCTGCTGCTCTAAAGACTGGAGTTCAATTTCCAACAGGTTGTGTGTCATCTGCCGCCGCCAGACCTGCAACCTGGGGGAAAGGAGTTACGGCTGCAAATCCATCACAGCGGGTCTGTCCCACGTGGCGAGCCGCTCTGAATCAGCACTCTCTGGGTTTAGTAACCAGCGCTAAAAGCCACCATGTTTTAAGCTTGGTTTGACGTGACTTTTAAGCTTGACTTTTTGCAGGGGGGGAAAGGGATCGGAGGGAGAAGGGGGTTTTCTTTGGTCTTTTGGTGTATATTTGTGCTTTAGCTTTTTGCTTAATCCCCACTGACCTCCCACACAACAGAGGCTTTATAAATCTCCAAGACTGCCCACTCCACTGAAAATTAAATGTGTCATTCCCAGCACTGGGGCTTTATTCATGGGAGAGCAATAAAGATCCCTTCTCTCAACTTAGGGCTGTCCCGACACCACTTCACAGGGCTGAAATATGGAGTGGTGGTTTAATCCTTTCCAAGGACCTTCCATGCCCAGGTCTGAGCGCTCCCAGGCGGGTGCAAACCCTCACGCCCGGTGCTCACATGCATCCCCGCACTGCCGGCTGACCCAACGGGACTGCACGGCCTCACCCCCCCATCGCGGACAGACAAACTGGGGCCCAGCGAAGCGGCCAGGCTCAGCCAAGTGCAATGCTGGAAAGCAAATCTAGGAGTCTCAGCTTCCCCAGCTTTTGCTGAGCATCTGACCGTGGCTCCCGCCGAACACCGCAGGCTCCCGGCTGCTTTTCAGTCTCGGCTTACAACTTTTCCTTCATTTGCTAAGAACTTGCAATTGCAGCTAGCCCTCATAAAGCACAACCTTTCCCTACGCAAAGACATAGCTCCTTCCTATCGTAACCTACATACACGCAAAGCAGCGTTAAAGCGCTAACGCCATTACCCATACAAGACTGCGCTCGGTTGGTGCCGGTTTGATGGATCGAAGCCTGCAAAGGTGCAGACTCAGCCTGGGTTTGCTTCCCGTCCGTCTGCAAACCCTTCATTTTGATGCTTTGTACATCTGTGTGCATAACCTCCGCTCCTCAGGCACATTGGTATTTCCACCACATTCAAGCACTAGGGCGGCTGATAAAAATTCTCAGCACATAACACAATGCACCAAAATATGAGCAGCTTAACACTTACAGAGAATAAACGAGTAAAAGGCAGACCTCAAAAAAAAAAAAAAAAGAAGTTTTTTTTTTTAAAGGAGAAGCAGCCAATTAATTGAAAAATCCATGGGTAAAACATAAGCTTTTTCTCTACATCAGAGCAGCTACCCGGTGGTGCAGAGCGTGGCGCCGGGTGGCTGCGTAGGAGGTCTGGGTTTCGGCAGCCACCTTTACAGCAGTTTGAGAGAAGGATGCTCTGAGCCTTACATGCAGAACAACCTGCACCGAGACGTAAAAGCCCATGCTCTTATAGTTTGATTCTGTTACTTTCAAATACTTGAGCAAAGTAAAAAAAAAAAAATAGAAATTACCCGGAAAGTGTTGCTGCCTGCCTATTTATCCAGAGCTTAACTTCAAAAGGGTGCTACAGGCATACAAAGTTGTGTAGCCTGGCTGTGATAGCAGAAGGACTTGGTGATGGCTGGAGGGGCTACAGAAATATCTTGGGTTCTCATCCCCGATGAGACACTGATTTATTGTGCTGTGTGACCTTGGGCGCGTTGCTGGAGCACACATCGCTTCAGTCTCTCCGCAAACATGAAAGGTCAGATCTGGGCACGCGCTGGGCTGGCTGGTCCAGCACGGGAAGGCACAGGGGGAGCTGCTGCTCCTCACCTTCCCAGCCCAGCATCATGGCTCAGCCCCACATCCACGGGACCACCGCAGCCAAGGCAAACCTGACTCCGGATGGAGCACAGGCAGGTTTGTCTTGCCTTGACCCATTTATTCCAAGCTGGCACATTTTACTGTTAAAAACAAGTCGAGGACTTCACCAATTACTGTACTGCAAGTGGATATTCCTCAAGCCCTAGAAAGGGACCCATGCTTTAAGAATGGTTTTACTAAAGACTGCTGGCACGGTGCCTATCTGCTGGGGAGATGATCCGCTTTGGACACCAAGATGCTTGTCTGCAAGGCGCGCCAGCGGTAGCTGAAATGCAGGCAGGAGAAGAGATGAAAAGCATTACATTAAATTAAACCGTTTCAATCTTTTATTTTATGAAGGGAATGTAACAAGTACGAAAGACGCCAGGCTGACAGGCAGGATGTCACCAGCCATCCACAGACCTGAAGACAACAGGTAGCTCCACGGCACATTCTGCCTCCCTGCTCCTGTCCCCACCACACGTCTCAGCTTTGGTCTGCAGAGACCACGTCCCGCAGCCAGAAACCATCCCGCTCTTGGCGACAACACGTGTCCGGACAGCCCTGACCTGGCAGCAGACCCAGGGACCAGCACAGGGCCCTGAGCAGCAGCCACTTCTCCATGGCAGAATGAGGATCTTCACTGTCTTAACCCTGTAATGGACATAAAATACTATTTTTATGCCACAAGCGTCCCCTGTCGATACGTAGGAACACCCCAGCACTCTCCTGCTACCCCAGGTCCAAAGGCAAGCTCAGAGGGTTTTGGGGTCCTCCAGCGGGCTGATCCCAGGGCTGTCATCTCGCATCCTCCTCCTGTGCAGGAGCAGCTGCTGCCCCAAAGCAGAGGCAGGCACAGAGCCGCCGGGCACCGCTGCCGGTGCTGCCCTTTGCAGCTAGGTCTGACTCACCCAGCCCTAACATTACCCAGGACAGTCATTCACATTCACGGGCTCTTTATTGTACTGTTCTGTCTCTAACAATCGGAAACAGGACAACAGGAAATTCTTTTACAGCCCTAGACCTGCCCGAGTCAATATGACTGTTACTGTCTGCACTAAAAAATGTTCTTAATGCAAGGAGCAAAGCCCAGGTAATAACCACCGCACCACGCACCACATGACGAGTGGCAGGCAGCCAAAACAGGCAGCTTCCCACCTCCGCGCCCGGCGCATGGATGGCAGGGGGTTGAGCAAGCTGGCATCAAACTACTGCCGGCCGGGGCCTGGCGGGAGCAAAGGGAGGAGGAAACAACGGAGGGGCAGCGCCGGCTGACGTGACCTGGGGAAGGGGAACACCACGGCCCGGGGCTGTGCAAGCCGCTCTGAGCTGGGCTGGGCTTTCTAACAAGCCAAGCACATCCCGCACAAGCCACGGGGAGAGTCCTATTGCAAATCAGGCTGCAGGGATATCTGTGTCACACGCAGGCTGTCCGGAGAGATGCTGAACAGCTCGCAGGGGGCAGGTGCCATGCATGGGGGACGGCCGCCCAGTCTGGCACGTGAGGTGCGCAGGTCCCGCAGCAGCAATGTCCATTTTTCAGCCAGCCTGCCTTCACCCAGCACAAATCCAGAATCTCGTTTCAGCAGAACCCTTGCCATGAAGAGGTGAGCAGTTATCTTGAGGTCAGGCTTGGCAGAAAAAACGCGTCATTGCTAAACGTAAGCTCTCACTTAGCAAATATGAAATAAAATAAAACCAACAGCCACCCCTGGAATAAATATGCTCCTTAACAAGTACAGCGAAACCCATGCTGAGCTCTAGATTTCAAACCTTCTCTATTTGCACCTTGGGGTCCGAGCCAGGCAGCGGGCTGCCGAGAACCAGCGGCTGCAGAAAGACCTGGTGGGAGAGACGACGCACCCATGGCTCACCTGCGGGCAGACGCACAGCCGTCATCGCCGGCGAGGAACAGGAGCTGGGGACAACGGCATGGTGACACAAGAAGCAGGGAGATGACACGAAACGCCAGGACTGCCCTAACTCCCGGGGCTGAGCCCGGCACAGCACCTATCCAAGGGGTCTGCACACCCTGATGCCTGCACCCTCAGCACTTCCCAATCCCACCATGAAGGCTTTTGGCCAGAAGAAGAGGGAGATGGGATGGATGGCCGGGTGCTGAGAGGAGCCCAGGGGGAGCCGGCAGAGGACGTGGGGTGGGTGCTGTAGCAACAAAGCCTCCAGCTCCCCCCTGCACGGGGCCTTCAAAGGAAGGACTAACGAACGTCCAGGGTGTACAAGTGCTTTCAGTCTCCTATTCAAAGCCTGCGTACCTGCAGCAGAGCAACACGCAGCCGGTGTGCAAGGCGCCCATTCAGCTCTCAGAGCAATTGAATTATCTCCAGTGGAATCGCAGCGCTGGCCAAAGAGACAAAGTTAAATCATAGCAAGGTGCAAGTGCCTGGGAATGTAATATTCCTGATAAATGGCCAGATGGCATGTGCTGTTATACAATCTAAGGTGCAATTTGGGCGATGACAATGTCCCTGGAGTTTCCATTTTCAAACAGCCGCTCAGTTCAATCCAATCCATGTCAGAGAAGCTTTGCTGAGGTGAGTAAGTAGAGCTCATTTGTGCTATTACATGGGGAGCAAGGAAAAGGAGCGGAGAAGTCGCTTGAAAATGAAAAATAAGGAAAAAAAGGGTGACTGGAAGAATGGCAGGTTGGGACGTGCACGGAGCAGGGGGTGCATGGGTGAGCATCATACTGAGCGGCCCCAGCCCCAAGCCCCCAGCCCCGTGCCGGCGCAGGGCACACGTGCCCACACCTGGGTTGGTACCATAGGTACCCTCGTGCGGGACGCTGGCTTTATCTCCACATTTCGGTGTTTCTTCAGTAACCCTATGATTATACTGTAATCATGATGACGCTGCTCCTGGGTACAGCAAACAGCACGATCATTAAAAAATTCATTTCAAAATCTTCCTGGAAGCTAATAAATTTTACAGCAGTTTCAATCCTTTCTCATTGCAACAAAGAAAAGCTTAGTTCCAGACAAATTAAAAGTAAATTGATTGCCTTAGGGGAATCTATTCAAATATCACTTTTCCATGTTAGAAATCTCTTCCTGAAACAAGAAGAGGAGAACCAGGGAGAGCCAGCACGGGAACGATGTGGAAAAGCAAATCATTAAATCTCAGTTCATGAAACTAAGGAGGAGGGGGTATGTGGAAATCAAACTTAAAATAAAATGCAAATGTCTCACTGGGGTGCGGGCCTAACATTTGTGATGGAATTTATGAATAATAAATATGAATAAATAGTAAACATGAAGGGATCAAACATTGCTGTTGCTGTTTACTCATGGTTAGCCATCTTTCATGGACAATGCGCAACTGCATTATTTAACACTCCTCTTCCAGCTACTTTGGGGTTTCTTTTCAATTCTGGCACCTTAATTTTCTTGGGAACGTACACCACAAGGTGCGAGGCATGTCCCCGAGGCGCCGTGCAGCACCCACCACCCTCGGCACGCTGGTGGAGCCCACCTCCCCTCCACCCCACCGGGAGCGGCTGTTCCCGGCTCGGGAGCAGCGATCCACTGCATTACACTCCAGATAAAATAATAAGCTCAAGGAAAATACAAACAGTCCCCAGCCATGGTTCATCATCTGCTTATAAATTAAGACTCTGCACCTCTCCCTTATCTCCTGTAATAGCATAATATGAGGAAACAAGAGGTGGGGAATAGTGTATTATATTTTTGACCTATGGGCTTTTACAGAGCCTTCTTTGCCTTTCCTAATAAGAAATCTCCAGTCTATGCAGAAATGTAATCCTGGCGTGGCTTCCCTTGCACAATGCTCAGAGGATACTAATAACCAGGGACAGTGACAAATGCTCTTTACCGCAACGAGGAGCCTTTCTTTTTCTCTCTTTTGCCATTGTTCGGGATTTATGCAAGCTAAAAAATGCTGTATTTTTAATCCTGGATTGTCTGTCCCGACACAGGAGGTCAACCGTGCCTGGACAAAGCAAATGCCTGCGAGGAATTATTTTAACGAAACAGGGGATGTGAATTAGATTAATTTATCAGGCAACTGCTGATAAGGACCCGTGGCTGAATGCAGCTCATGGGCAGCGCTTCTGTAATGGCCCACAGAGAGACGCGACGAGGCTCGCTCCTGGCTGCTGCAGATACACGCAGCTCCCAAGAAGCGCCGAGGCCCCACACTGATTTACACCAGCCGGGAGGCTGGCCCATTCACTTCTTCCCCTGCTCTATATTACCATTAATAACGCCCTTTCTTCTGCAGAACGGTCCCTGTACCATGAATGAAGACCGACACACCGATACATCTGGGGTGCCTGGCTAACTACACACCGGAGGGCTAAGGATAGATTTGATGCAAAAGATTTTCTCCGGCAAAAACACCTTCCTGGGCACGCCGAAGCCTTTGGGATGAGAAGGCGGCTGTGAGAAGGAGGGCGATCCCCCAAAGCAAGAGGAGTTGGTGTTTGGGCATGCCGTGCACTACAGCGGAGCCAGACCCAGAAGGTATTATGGGCTGGAATGCAATTTAATGCTGGCTGCCCCCCTTTATCCGGGACCGTGGGCCAATCCCCACCTCATTCACAAGGCAAAATTAATTCCCTTTCAGAGGGCCAGCAGAACACACCATTTAAACTCCAATTAATCCTTTTCTTAAGTGGTCTGTAGAGCTCGTGCTGGCCCCTGAGCGGCGGGGATTTCACCTCTGAAACTCTGCTACTCATGCCTCGATACAGGGCTCATTAGCGTCCTAACTGACGTTAGGATGCAGGATCCAGTCCTCAGAGAGGACCGCACTCCGGGATCCGATAGACCTTTTCCATCTCGAACCATTACGGCTCCATAATTCATAGGCACAGCTCCCATTAATGCTAATGGCAGTTACTGTGCTGCCTGCACGAGTGCAGAATACAACCCTTTGACTTCATTACTGGAATTCAATTTCATTAACACTGGATACAGAGGGATTGTCCTAAATACACTCTTTCTTAAATTTTTTTCATGTTAATGTAACCATTTGAGTATATTATACCCTGCAGAGATGGAAACATTTCTAGTCTGTTTAAACACATTTCCCACAATTGGGAGCAAAACTTTGTCTCCGTTTATGCCTTTGACACCAGCTGCCTTCCATTTAATGGGACTTTAGTCGCTAAAACAAATTAATCCAAAGGTTACTCTTCTCCGCTATTGTCAAATCCGAATCAGACAAATTCACATATCCTGTTGGGGTAATGTGGGACCAGCCAGGCAGCCACATTCCAGCAGCCGCAATAAATCAAATTATTACCCCATCTCATTCAAAAATAGGCGTTGCTCAGAAAATAGCTACTCGACAATTCTGATAAAAATCCAGCAAAACAGAAATTACAGTTGGGGAGATAAGAAGCAATTCCCAGCCTCTTGTACCGGGCCAGCTCCTGGCCCAGTGCCTGTCAGAGCAGCATCCCTGCTCTCGCTGCAGCCATACCGATGTACACCCCTTGGGGGGCTCGTGGCGAACGTTTTACCGCAACCAGCAGCTCCCTTGGCCAGGACGAAGCAGAACAACCCATCCTCATCCTCTCCCCGCAGGGATGCAGCGGGCCAGGGTGCCGGCAGGAGCGGGGATGCAGGCGAGACCCCTGCCTGCCCCTTCCTCCTGTGCATGCGCCCACTGCGGCTCTCCCATCCCTGCGAGGTTTCTGGTGCTTCCACACAACAAGTGAGAAATAAAGGAGCCGAGGTTATAGACGCTGATACATAATTTACTCCTATTATCAAGATTAAACACATCTTTGCATGCTTAGCATAAAACAACTGCCTTTCCCCAGATTTCTCAAGGACATGCATAAACGTCATTATTATCTAAATAATCAAAAGAGTATTTCAATAGAATATTTAACTGTCTGCCTACTAGAAACTCACAGCCTTAATCTAACACTGATCCTCTGTTGTCCTTCATGTAAATATTGTTGGGACGTCAGCCAAAGCCTAGGGAAGTGAGCTTCATCTTGGTGGATGGGAATCTCTCGTGTCAGATACAGTCAGCCTGACTAATGAGACCTACAGCTTGCCAAAACCTACAGCCTCGCTGTCTGTTCCAGCCATTGAACGCGCTCAGAAACCCAGTGGCACCAGCCCAGCAGTCTACAGATCCCAATCAACTATCAATAGCTTAAGTGTAAGTGATTGTGTATGAAGTACGAGCCAAATGTGTTTCCTTTTTCAGTTTCAGGACCTCCAGTATTGTTATTGCACCAGTAATGCTTGCACGGAATTAATCATAGATGTACCCACAAGGCAAAACATTATGAGAAGCTCTTTGTACTTTTGAAAAGTGCGCAGCTCTGAAAAGTGGAGGGAGCTGGAAGGCTTCCCAGCACGATGGGGCGTTCCCCACCATCGAGAGATAGCTAGGGACTTTTTCCCCCTTTTTTTTTTTTTTTAACCAAAACCAGTCGTTGCTGGCCATCCTTCATCATGACATTGACCTCTCACTCCTCCACCCTGGAACCCGGCGTTATCCCCTCCCTGGTGTTCTACTTGAACTCTTTGGGCTTTTCAGATGAACACAGGGCTTTTCCACGCTGGTGGATCCCCTTGTCTGAAACACAGGGATGTCCCACGATGAGATGCTGGCATAGGGTGGCAGGTGCATCAGAAAATCCCACAGGGAACTGGGACGGCCACAGGGACAGTTCTGCAAAAGCTGCTCTACATTGTCCGGCACCCAACAGCACCCACGGTGTGATCCGGCACCATGACTCACTGCAACGCAAGGACACTCCTGTTCCTCTCTGCCCCGGCCATGGATCTACACCAAGGGCTCAAATGAGGCTCCAGCTCCGCACCGACGAGGGATAACGGCGATGCCAGGGGAACACCAGCCGTGGGTTAGACTGGCCCCATGGCCACCAGAAGAGATCACAGCATTGCCAAAGCCTGGGAATCTGGCCCATTTCATTCAGCCGAAACTTCGTTCTGGCAATTAAGTTTACCTTCATTAATTAAGAGAGTGATCATAGTGTATAAATATACACATAAAATTACTGTAAGGTCAAGAGTCAAATCTAAAACCTCATAATAAGCCTAGGGAAACTACATTCCCTGTGAGTCATGGACAAGCTCAGTTTCCAGCAATGCAGGTGGGGTCCCCTCCCATCCCATCCCATCGGCCCCGCAGCCGTGGGGGCGAGATGGAAAATGAACCCTTGAGTTTGCCTGGGGCTGTAAACTGAAGAGCCGCGGGGAGATGGCTGAGCAATGGGAATGGAAAATAACTATTTTCATGACCTGTGTAAGTACTGCAAGGAAAGCAGTCGGCTCCACAGCTCCAGCCAAGCTGATGACAACCCATGGGCGCCCAGGCACTGATGCCGAGTCTGATGTGGGGGGTCTGCACGCCCCACTGGGGTCCTGCCACACACTCCCTTGCTGTGGCTCCAACGCAGTGGGCAGGAGGCTCCTGCTCCCCGAGGTGGGCTGCTCCAGCGCTGCTCGAGCACAGTGGACTTCTGGCCCAACCTCTGCCTGCACAGCCTCCGATGATTTCTGATTTCTCCGAGGCGCGTTTCTGCAGCGCTGCCCCAAGGTCAGGCTGGATTGCGTTGGCTCCTGGCCCCGGTTCACAGGGCTGTCAGCTAAATTGCACCACGGCATCGTTACTCTCGGTGATGGTGTGACGGACAGACAGACCCCAGCTGGATTTTCAAAACCTAAGCAGTTTGCAACACTGACAGGCAAGGAAAAAAGCCACCAACCCACAACCCTCTTAGTCTGAGCGGGTTTTATCTGGAAATACCCAAAGCTAGTAAGTATAAGACCCCACAAAGTCATTCCTCCTGAACCACTTTTCTGACCAAACCTTTTAACTGTCACTGGGAAATAAAAAGCAATAGGTACCAGCCCCAGCCAGCGTTACCTGATTAGTCTGGTCCCCACCGCACCCTTAATACGGCCTTTCTTCAAAGGGATAAAGCAAGGCTGAAATGACTGATGTAATTTGGTGCTTTCAGACAGAGTTAGCGTGAGGAGAAGAGTCAAGTTCATTACATTGGAGTTCACCACAGGGCTGCAGCAGCCAAGAAGACGTGGCCGGTGCTGGGGCTAAGCCGCCAGCCGGGCACCTGCTTCTGCGGCAGGAGCACGAGACGCACCATAAGCGGGTAGGTTTAACCCAAACGTGTCCCTCTGCGGTGAGAATCAGCCTGATTTTCCCCCTGAGCACAAGAAGGGGGATGCAACGGGAAGGCAGGCAGTGTGGTCCTGCAGTAATTCTGCTGGAGCCTCTCTACAGGGACCCACCCTCACTGTCTGCGGCGCACAGATGTAATACTGCCTCTTTGCCACTGCACGCTCGCCTCATTTCTAAAACACTTACACATGCCGCATGCATTAGAATTAAAAAACCATTAAACCTCGGAAAGGAAAAACTTTGACAGGATGCGTAATATACTAAGTATAATTAATTAAATTGGATGAGGCACTGGGGGATGAGAGAAGAGTGGATGGAGACTGTTCTTGGAAAAGGGATGGTAATGCACTAATGTTCAGTGTATGCCATTAAGTAAGAAACAGCCTTGGAAGAGGCGAGGATGAGCGACGGGAGCTTCGAGAGACGGCACCAGCCAGTTGGGCACCTTGGATGCATAGCAAAGAAGGTGATAGCACAAAAGGCGGCCAATTAGAGCTCTAAAAAAATGATAACGAAGGTGGAAAAGGCACCCGAGAAATGGAAGAGCAAAGACGGCATGAAGGTTGCTAAACAGCAATACCCTACCAGTGATAGCCTCCTCCACAGAGCATCTCTCGACACTGTGCAAGGGCTCAGGGCGATGGACCACCTTCACCACCCAGCACCAAGCTCTTGGGGCCAGCATGGGCATCAGGGCAGGTGAGAGGAGATTCATCCTGGAAAGCATCTGGCTCTCCGTGGGGTTATTCTTTAGTTATTTGTACCCCCGGGCACAGTTCCCTAGCGTGGGTAGCACCCTGCTGCATCCATCCCCCTCGGCGGGCGCCGGCACCAGCTGAGGTAGGGTGGGAAGCAGCGACCAAAGCCAGGGCTGGGGAGGGAGCATCAAAGGCGGCCCCAGTTGACACAGCAGGCACAACATGATGAGACAGCCACAGTCTGTTCAGCACAACAAAGTTTTAACAGGCTTAACAACAGCATCAGCACTGATCATTAGGCAATTACAACTGCTGAAAGTTGACAAAGCACCAGGACCAAATGAATTATCTCCCCAAATCCTGCAGGCAGGAGCATGGAAAAGAGAAAAGTCGGCATCAACAGCCTCTGATAGCTCACCGGGTGCAGAAGCAGTAACCAAATACTAAAGGGCTGCTCGTTTACTTGCTGTTTGGAGAGATAAAAGGGGAAGTCCAAGAAATGAGGTCTTCAAAAACACTCTCATCATTTAGGGAGCAGTGGGAGGGAAGGTCCTGGAAACACTGATACAGCCCCTGGGGACGTCTGATTCAGCAAGGAAGGGACTGTGTGTGTTCGGGAAGGGAAGGCTGATTTTGGCTGGGGGAGTCCACTCCTGAATCATCCCCAGCGTGGTTACTTGCTCAATTCTGCACATTCCTGCACGGTAGCCAGCGCTGGCCAAGGGGACGGTCATGAGCTGTTCTCCTTGAGGACGTACCAAAACCCAGTCCTCCAGGGATCTGCAGAGCTTAATCCATGCGGGACCATGGTGACTCCCTGCTCTGCTCCCTTGCAAACCACAGGATGCTCAGCTTTGTCACGCTGTGCTTCTCAAGCACAGCCCTTCACTTTGAGTGACTAGGCACGCTTTTAGGAAAAACATGCAAATGTGATTTAAAGACTGTAAGTGATACAGAATATATCACATCCCTTGGGAACCTGTTCCAGGGGGTAATTATTCTAATTCCTAAAATGATGCGTCTCATTTGCAGCTAGAATTTTCCAAGGCAAACCTCCATCCTCCAGCAGCGGCTGTGCCTTGTTTGCTGAATCAGAGAGATGCTTAGTAGCAGATATCTCCTCCCTGAGTTCACTTCTGAAGACAGCCTGAGACGACCAATGTCTCAAGCAGAGTCCAGAGCACGTCCCCCGAGGACGCCATCTCTCTTGGGTCCTATTTCAAGCCCAATGGTCTCAGCTGAAAGAGCCCTGCTGGATTCAACGGGCTTTGAGTCAGGTCCTAAATCTCCAGACACATGTTTGGAGAATGAAAGCCAATGCCTTTAGCTACACCCAGAAGTTCCCGATGCAGAACAGTCTCCAGAAAGCCAGGGAATATTTTTGCACTGACAAAGCATCTCCTCCCCACCTGACGCTCCAGAGCTCTTCGGTCGCTGCAAGGCACGTCTGCCCAGTGAAGGGCTTGCGTGGATTTTATAGTGAATTAATTGGACGTATCTACCCAATAACAATGGAGGAAGACTGACAAAGCAGAGGTCAGGTGATGAGGGAATTGCAGGTGGAATTGTTCATTTTAATTACTTGTCTTCATTAATGTGAGGTTCCTGGATCCTACAGTGATGACTAATGGGTCAAAATATTTGCATGAGTGAATATACTTCCACAAAAGGACACGTGGCTAAAGGGTGGAACAGCTACTGAATTTTCTTTGGATTTTACAAGCGTGTTTCCACCACAAGATAAAGTGACTTCCCAGAGCCCAGCAGTGTACCAGAGGGAAGCAACCCTAGATGCAAGTTAAACATTTTTATGAGGCCCAAAAGTGCCCAGAAAAAACACGGCTGAGGGTGGAAATAAGTGATGAACACGGTAAAACACGGATTATACTTGAGCTGTTTGTGTCTCCCTGGCACTGGAATGAGTTGGATATGAGCATCACGGCTACCTCTTCTCCTGACAGCACTGAAAGGAAACAAAAGTTTGGAACAAGCTAAACACATTCAATTTGCCTGAATAATTTAGGCTGCTGAGTTATCATGTGCTTCATGGACTGTCATGGAGAAAAGCTGTATTGCAGAGGAAAGGTCTGTAAATCAATGCATCTGAGGGACCAAAACTAATCAGAGAGCGGCTGCAAAAGCACCGCCTGTCAGAACAGATGCAGGACATGGAAGTCAACCGGCGAGCGCCGCGAGGGAGACGGCAGCCCTGCGCTCCCAGGGATTGCTTCTCAGCAGCCGGCTGTAGGAGATGCAGCGAGGACGGGCAGAGCGGAGCATTGAGAAGACATGGCTCCCACTGAAACACGCTGGCGAGCAGCAATGTCAGCGGCACAAATAACTCAGCTGGTAAACACAGAGAGTGAAAACCAAATGAAAGGCCACCCAGGGACCCACCTGAGTGTGCCAGACCCTTCCCAAAGGTATTTATACCCTCCACTAATGCACCCACCGCTCCCAGAAACACTCCTGGCTCTCTGACCTTTCCTGAATTACTACTACGTGCAGTTTTGACTACAGGTTTCTAGCCAAATTCCTCTTCCCGAACGGGAGCTGCCCCTTTATAACTTCTCACTGAGCTGTATCAAATCCAGAAGCACAGTTAGTTGAATGGAGAAAGCCGTTCCTTTCGCAGGGCAAATCCGGAGGCTCCTCACCTGGATCAGGAGCAGTTCGCCTATTAAACCAGCTGAGTGGAGAACGTGCCTGAGCAGACGAGGCAGCACCGTCTGTTGTACTCGCACCAGCTACTCTCCTGCCTCGTCTCTTTAATGAAGCCAACACTTACAAAGCAGTCAGAGGAAATCAAGTGCCCGACCTGTTCTGGTTTGCAAGCAACGTGGACACCCACCTTCCTCGGGCTTCTCACAAAAATTTCCAACCAGCGCTCTTCGCTCTTTCATTTTTCACATAAAACAGTGCAAGAACAACCACAAAACCTACTCTCTCCAGCATGCACCCAGCAGAGCAAAGTCTTCTCCCTAGAAAGGGGCAGAAGCTCCTCACCTTTAACCCCCACCAGCTGCAGGTGCTCAGCACCCCACAGGACGTGGCACCCCCCTGCCTTGCAGCCAGCCCCCGCCACCTTGCCGCAGGGAACCTCCCGTGACCGTCCCCACACCTCCACCCGTGTGCCAGGGAGGCTTTGTGGCATCCAGCTCTCGAGTGCGTCTGTAAGACGCAAGGTAGCATCTGTGGTGAAATCTCACCAAATGATCCAAGATAGTTTTCTCCAGCTGGGACTGATTGAATATAGCCTGGGCACCGGATGATGTGGGAAATCAGTCGTAGCCGAGCACAAATTGCATGCATAGAGGTAATTACTGCAGCACAAGGTTGGTAGCACCACTACCCACATGACAGTATATCTCAGCAATTTTCATTTCCTATTGCTTCAATTCAGAGAGGGTTTTTTTCACCTTTTTTTTTTTTTTTTTTTTTTTTTTTTTGCGGTTCAATTTTGTCCTTTTCCTACAGGGACTGACGCTAACCCAGGATTTCTTCAGGATAAAGCTCCACTTTCACTACAGCTAGTCATTCCACATATCCAGACACCCTCCTGTTTACTACACCCAGACCTCGCGCCCAACCCAACTTGACCTGACTCCACTTCCTTGGCCCAAGTGTGACTGTCACTGCCCGAAGGTGAAGCGACACAGCGGTGACCACCGGTCACCCGCTGCCATGGGCCGTCACCTGCAGCCGGCTGTGGGTATCGGTGATGAAACACAACATGCGAGTAGCTAATGAAGCTGGTTACAAAGCAAGTCGTTCTCCACACTTGAAAAAGGGTGAAAATATGATAAGGAAAATGGAACAAAAAAGGGTTTCTGCTGAAAAATAAAAACACTAAGAGAGCTGATGCTGAGAGTGGGGAAGCTGATCATTACTATTACAGATACTCAGCAAAAATAGGGCCACATTATGCTTACTGTGATTATACACATTGTGGCTAGCATATATCTATAATATATTTGATATAAAGAACTTATTTTCCAAACAGACGCAGGGGTTAAATGCAGGATGGAAAGGGAAATCACTGAGCAAAGGCAACACAAACCCAGCCAGAGCCCAGCACAGCCCAACGCTCCTGCTTCCCAGCCCTGCCCGCTCCGCTGCATACCTGCATGTCTACCGTGAGGAAAGGCTGCCAAACTTCTTAATAATTCTGTGACCCATTTAAAAATATCTACTCTCTCACATTCATATATGCTGTATGAGAAATAAAATATAGCGCTCGCAAGTTTTGAGTGGCAGCACTTCCCTTAAGACAGATAAAAGCTGCAAGTTCTCTTTGCTGTTTGGTGCCAATTATTACAGAGTTTTGACTTATATATTATTACATAGATCATTTAGTAAAACAACCTACATACAAACCCAGTGGTATGTCTCCCTTCAGCAGTTATCTGCTGGAATCAGAGCAGTTTAGACAGTCACCCATGTACACTGTATTTCAGGGACGGGTGGGCTCCTTCCCCTGCACCCAGGGGAGACGCAGTCCCCTGCCCTACAGCTCTCTGCAGCATGCAAGCGTAATTAAGTGAGATCCAAATGATTTATCATTATTGCACTGACAAATTTATATGCACCACTTTTGGGGGGAAAAAAAACAGGCACCCAACTTGTACCACCCCCTCGGGAGACGCCGGTCCAGCGCCGTACCCAAATCACCCCCGAGCTGCCGGGTGCATGTTTCGATACAGCAGGAGGGGATTTAACCTGATGGCAACCACCCGTGCCCAGAAGGCTGCTCTGAAACTCGCTGTGCCATGCACCCCGCGCCCGCGGAGCCGAGGGTCAGCGCGCTGTTTGCGGTGATTATTCCTTTAATAAAGGGCCCTGTATTTTCCAGCGGCTGCAAAATTGATGCAGGTTGCCATGGTAAGCACACACTTTCCCATTTAGTAGAATAATAGACAGCTTTGTATAATTCACTGATTTCAGATGATTTCTCACCCCAAGAGCAAGTCGCTCAAGTTACATAAGTCACCTGTTGTTTAGTCAATCTGGCAATTTTAATTAGAATAAATTTTTATGATTCCTCTTTGCAACACTTAGAGCTGCTCTGCCACCAGAATGCCGAGATGTCTGTAAATTATACGGGCTCCAATCACATCTTTTTTTGCCGTTTTAATTACAGTAACATTGCAGCATTAATCATGTAAGCCTCTGTTAAACAAGGAACAGCCATCCTCCATCATAATTAAAAAGAAAGGCCAAGCAAACAGGAGCTTTGGAGTTTACCATATTTCCTCTGAAAATTGTATTTTAACTTAAGAGTTTCACAAACAGTAGTTTTATTTGGCTCTAATTAGTGTTGTGAAGGAAACACCGAAAGGTTAATAAGAGACGGTTAGTTTGTAATGCAAGTTTCCCGGTGCCAGCCCCAGCAGTTCAGTCTGTTTTCAGAGTCATTAACGATGTAGATTGATTACAGGAGGAGATCGGGAAGTGCTGGCTTGCTGCGTTAGCAGAAGGTTAGGTTTTATTCATATACCTTCCCTACTGTTAAATATGATGGCCATTACCTTGACCATTTTGCTAGTCTTAACCGCTGTGAGACAGAAAGTGTTAACGGTTTCCTTTGAGGTTACTGGCAAAAGAAAAAAAAAAAGCCCACGTGAGCCTTTTTTTGGCTTGTTTATAAGGGAAAAGGAAGCTGCAAGCTTGACTGAACTGTTTATTTATCTTAGAAATATTTGAAAAACCAAGTATTGTGTGGTGTTTTGGAAAAGGATGCTTTGGGAGAGCCAGGGTTAGCACCGCCCCGTCCTTCAGCTGAACCCTGACAAAAGATCTTCTCTGCAAACCTTCTGCTTGGGCTGGAGTTTAGGAGCAGTTAACAAAAGCAAGCACAAATAGAAGCTGAAACTATCTAATCAGAAGTATCACTTCTTCATATCTCCTATAAATTGCTCTCCAGTCACCCAGCAAAAATATGGGTTAGCAATAACTAAATTTGACAAAATCTCATTAAAAAGTACAATAAAACACTAGAAACCCTCCAACTTTCTGGGTTGATCATTCATCCATTACAAACCTACAGAACGGGGCACGGATCCAAGTTTTAATTTTCCTCTCCAAGTTGCCAAAATGTTCACATCTGGTGAGTGTTTTCTGTGCTTAGACGGAAAGGAGTTGAGGATCTAAAGGTTATAACTCCCGTGACCCTGGACTGAGTAACTTCAGTGATGGAGACATTGCAAGAATTACCTTTGATGGAAGGAACCTGAAAACTGAAGAAAGAGTGCCAGGAATGTGGGATATATGATAACGCTTCTTATGCAAACAAAGGAGGTTACACATCTGTTTGTTATTTAGTTCTGCTGTTGCAGAAAGGGATTGGCATTCATTTATTGCTATGGATATGACGTCAGTGTCACCCCTGCCCCGCCATCAGTTTCCAGCGAGGACTTCCCCAAGCTGCACTCAATGCTACAGAGCTACGAACCTAAGGAAGAAGCGACGCAAGGGACCCGTCCGTGCCAGCCACAGCGTCCGTGTGTGGATTAAGCCTCCTCGAGTGACCGCTGCCCTGCTCTGCTGCGACGCAACGTGGCGGCGAAGGAAGCTGAGCCCATCGGCCGGGCAGCCTGACCCAGTGTCCAAGTCCACCTGCCCGGATCACCCACTGAAGATGGAGCTAAGCACCGCGTACCTGGCAACAATAAGGGTCAACCTGAAGAGAGGCTTGTTAGTCTGAGTGCTTGACAGCTTTTTTTCCAGTTACATTCACTGGTCTAATAAAAGATATTACGTCCTGCTGCGAGCTCGGCTGGGCAATGTTAGCAGGAACAGGCACTTGGGGAGGGTGGAGAGAGCGTGTACAAAAGTACCGGTAACCACCACACCAGCCAGCCATAAGCTGACTTAGACGCTCAATCGGTAATCATTTAAAAGTGTAGGATCATAAGACAATCAACTCCTCTTCCCACAGCCCAGCTTACCCACTCGTCATAAAAATCCTTCTCTGGGGTTTCAAAGCACTGTGAGAAGCTGACTGCTCCCTCCAGGCTGGCCGCTGCAGGAGCGCCACTGAGCTCACCGAGGCTGCTTTACTGAGAGATCCATGCAATAATACAGAAACCAGAAGAGCTGTAATAATTGACATTGCCCTGTAAAGAAAGCTTACAGCATTTATCCATCTTAAGGGATGTGCTGTCACTCACAAATGAATGTTATACTTTCTGTCTTGTGCTGCATACACAAATACAAGAAAGTAGGTATTTTTATTAATTTGTAGAAACTTCCAGAGAAATGCAGCTGTATTTCCAGCCTCCAAAGCCCTAGAATGTGTCACTTAGGTCTTCATGTACATACAGCTCTACAGAAAGGCTTTTCTGCAGAGTAAAAGGGACTTGCAGGTGGAACGACTGCCGGAAATCAGCTTAAAAAATCAACAGTTTCTAATACCTCTGTTTGCCTCCAGTTAATACCATTAGTCATGTTCTCAGTTCACGACTGAAATGCACCCAGATACTATGGAGATGAGCATAAGAACCAATTGGAATATTCTAGATAAAACCTGATCCCCTAAATGATGACGTATCTGAATAATTCGGGATGCAACCGGTAAGAAAAGTTTCGGTGAATATCACGTGCCCGCCTCTCCTTTACATCCAAGCCTATTTCTATACTGTGCAATAGTATCAAGAAGACTTAACGTAAGCATTTAAATATAACCCATTACTATTCAAAGAACCCTTCGTCTTGCTGGAGGTTATGAGGCTCAGACACAATTAAATCACCTATGTGAGCAAAGTTACTCAAATGTGGAAATGTATGCAGGATCAGGTCTTTCCAGATGACATTTCACGCCAACCTTTACTGCTGATCTGGCACCAGAAAAATGGAAGTGATGCTTTTAGAAGAAATTCTCTGTAGAGACACATTATTGACATTGCTTAAAAACCCTCTCACTTTGATTTTAAAGCTTTTTCACTGTTTTATGGCTGTGGTGACTATTTCTAACACCGGCTTTTTTATGATTAGTGTGTGTTTATTATTTTCATATTTTCTTTTCAATTCTATTTTTACCTTAAACAGTGAATCACTGCTTCATTGGGCCAACAATTTTCCTTCTACAACTGATGGTAAAAATACTGGTCGGCACTGGGAATTAAGCTCAGTCTGAAATCTGTTGCTTCTAACATTAAAAACACATATTTGAAATAGTTCCTTTCTGATTTCTATGCTGGCAAGAGCTCCTATGACTTATAGAGTACAAGTATGGCTCTGGCTCAAGGCAAGGTGAAAAAGGTAATAGAAAACATTTAAGCAGATCTAGCTGTCTGTATACATCCACACAAAGAAAACAAGCCAAACCTGCGCAAAAGCTATGTTTGGAAGAGGGCAAAGGGATTAAAAAGAAAAAGTCCCAGTATGAGCAAAACCAAGGGAGGAATAACCACCTGAATCACAGAACAGAGTATCTAGCCTCAAAGATGCTAATTCAGGTCCTGAGGGATCTAATCAGCCTCTTTGTTGAAGTAAAGATAAAACTTTTTGACAGCAAATGCTTTCTGATAAAATGGAATTTTCAATTACCCTGCGAAACATCTGGTCCGCGCTGCCATTTCCCGGGAAAAGCACCACCACGCTCTGCAGTGTTGGAAAACATTTCACGCTGAGATTTCCCCACATTGCTGGGAGGAACAGGTGTCAGGAGCTTCAAACCCAACGGCAAAGCTCCCGCAGCCACCGGCATCACCCACCGCTGTCCACAGAGGCGATGCCGGTGGTGGGTCTCCTGCCCGGCACCGTTGCGCACTTCACCTCCTTGCTGGAAATCACAGTTTCTTCCAGTGCTGGACTTTCAGTCAAGGTTACACCAGGACGTGGAGAAAATCCATCCCATATTGTGGTGAAATAGGTCAAGATACAAAGAGGGACCCCCGGATTTACCCCCACCCTCCAGCAGACTTTTCCAGCCAACCCAAAACATTGCTGAGATCCAACAGCCGCTTGAAAACCTCCCTTTCTCAAACAAATCCGTTTGGAAGTTCAGCTGAGGATGCCATTAGGAAAGGAGTGCATATAAACTTCTAGCAGTGCTTAACACCTCCACAAATAAACAAACAATTAAACAGCAGCGAGGCAATCGTGAAAGGTGGAGCAGCGCCGGTGCCCGCCTTCCTCAGTGTCCCATTTGGTATCAATTAGCAGGGGAAGGAAAACAATTCTGGGCGATAATGAACTCTAGATTGGGTACATATTAGAGCAATTAAAGCAATCTTTTCAGCTGATGAATTTATAATCAATAATTAAGATCCCCAGGTAAAGAGGGACAGGGTAGAAGTCCTACTCCCAAAATAAGCAATGTGGCTGAGCTCCAGGCAGTGTTTCTGATGACCTACTGCTGCCCACTAAAGCTCGACACCCTCCACGCTAGTTTGCCGTTTTTCTGGAAATCTAGGTCATTTCCAAAGGAAGAGCAAGGGCTCCTGCCAGCGGGACTGGCAGCTGGTGTCACTCCCATCCAAGAGTGGCACCAGGGCAGTGAAGGGGTAGAGGGCCCCGAGGCCACCTGAGCATCTGCAGCAGGTCCCTGGGGCTCCCACGGCCACGTACTCACCACCAGTGCCAGGCTTACGCACTGGTTTAAGAACACTAGAGAAGCTTGGCCCCCCCCATGCCTACCTCCTTCTGCAGAAAATCCAGCATCTCAGTAGGTGAAGGCTGGCCAGACAGGTCCACGCTAACCCCCCAGTGCCACCACAGAGGGACCGTCCTCTGCCACCGAGCTGCAAGGATTTCTGCCAACCAGCGTCTTGCCTTGGCAGATCCAGGATTACCCACCGAGCAGATAAATACTCCCGAATTATCTGATGAAGTCTGAGAGTTGGCCGCTCACGAAGGACTGGTGGTGTTACAAGCCGAGGTCCAAGCCCAGCAGAGCCTGGCCATGGGGGCACCTCGCCGGGCTCCCAGGCAGGATCATTAACATCGACGAGCAAACCTCGGCGACTCTCCGACCCCATTTCTCTGGGATTATGTGAGATGCGGTTTGGGCAGGGACGGCGAGCGAAGGAAAAGCGTGGGGACATGAGCTGCCAGGCTGCCCTTCGGCTGCGGACTGTGTACTCGGGGTGGTGGTCAGCCCACTGGTCCTGCGCATCCTTGGCATTGAACTTGCTGTGGTTCCTCCCTGCCCTGCCACTCTGACCCGAAATCGGGTAAAAATTACCATGCCAAAACCATCACTTTAATCATGCAGGAACCGCTGTTATCACCATCATCTCAGCGTCTTGATTTTCCTCATTATTTTCTGCAGTCCCTGCTCAACAAATCAGCTCATAAAATACTCTCTTTAACCTTTTTTTCAGCTTCCGTGACACTAACTGCTAACCTCCCCGCCTGCACTGCTCCTCTCATTGCTCCACAAACACCCCGATAACCTCGCAGGCGAGCACCCCTGCTCCTCCGCATGAGGCAGCGTGGGTCCCGGGGGACACGAGAGCTGGCCCCCCCAGCACACCTGCCTGCCTGCCTGCCTGTCCAGCTGGATGGCAATGCAGCGCTGGCGTGCCGGCTTCCTCCCAAAAATAAACAAGAGCCAAGAGCACCAAGCCCCTGGCCATCGTGAGACTGGGAGCCAGACACACAGGTTGCCTTTGGAAGTTGTCTTCTGGAAACACTCTGCGTTTTTGGGGGGTATTTTACGTGGAAGAAGGAGTTCTTGTTACAATGGATTGGACTATATTTATTTCCATCTGACTCGTCCGACGAGCTCTGCCTCCAACTCATCCTCTTCAACTTATTTGCATTGTTATCTGGTGCACAACAGAGCCAGCACGCAGACTTATCAGAAATGTAATCTCTGTAAAACCCTATCTGCAGTCCATTGAGATTGGGTTTTTTGCCGAAGAAATGTGACAAAAAATTAACAGATGTTGCTCAGACCATTCAACAGGACAGGAATCAATTATGAACATTTTCGCTCCTACAGTCATCCCTTACTGCAAATGCATCTTAGGAAACCCTCTCCTGATCGAAATGAAAAAGCATTTCTTTGTAATAGAAGAATAATAAATGATAGCTATCAGCCTGCATTCTCTGACACGGCGTCGGTCCGCAGAGAATTAAACTGCCACTGTACAGTTATATAAATGTTTAATTTTTTTCATCTTTGGCCACAGTAGGGTTGTCTGGAAATACATTATCGCTGCGGATGCCATCCCTCTCCAATTAGCGTGGCTGGCAGCGTGGAATGGGTAGGTGACCTCCGCGTTCCCCTCCTCGTGGAGTCTTACAGGGTTAACTACAGCCATTTAACAGACTCTATCGAGAATTAATATAGCGATCAGCTTCTCTCCAGAAAAAAAAAAAAACATTCGGCGGCGCAGATGGCAAGAACTCTCTCTCCCCCGTTTGACTCTTTTATGACAGCAAAACAAAGGCTTTTAATGATGTTTACCATGAATTGAATTAAACAGCTGAAGACCAGTTCATAATCACAGCATTTTGTTTTCATATCCTTAAGTCTTTTAGCAGTGGGGCTTCCAGTTGAGCCTCAGCTACAGCTTATCTCAAGATATAGCCAAGCGCCCCGAGGCTCCCCGGCGCCCGAGCACCAAACCGCATTCAGGCTTCTTAATTGAAAAAGACAGGATGTTTGCATAGGATGTTTGCATCCGTCAGACATTAAAAGCGGCATTCACGCCCAAGTACAAACGATGGCTTGGGCTCAGCTGAACTCCTCTGACTTTCCTCTAGCTAATACCAGCCTGGTTTCGGAGCAGGACTTCACCCCTGCACGTGGGGATGCATAAGAGCTGAAACCCCACCGCCTATTCGGGGGAAAAGATACAAAACCCTCGCCCACTGGCCTGAGCTAATCCCTCATGGGATGCCTACGTGCTCCGCTGACCTCTTGGAAAAGTTGCCCAGACCGTGCCTGCACACGAGCTCCGGAGACGGGGAGCGGAGCACGCGGGAAGGGCACACCATCTGCACACCGGAGAGGAGCGCCGGCAGGGACCAGCCCCAGGCACGGCACTGGTAATTCCTGCCCTAATCCCAACTCCACCACTCATTTGCTGTCAGGCGGATGCTTCGGGCCTTGGGTTTTCCGCCTGTGAAATAGAGGATAATCCTAACTGTTTGCTTACCTGACAGGCGTGGCGTGAAGATTAATTTCTATCTACCCAGCACTCTGACGATGTACAGCGTTATCCCCAGCAAGCACTAAGCATCCTTATTGTGCACCCACCGAGGCAGCCCCAGAGCCACCGGATGGGGCATGTGGAGGTCAGAGGGGGTGAGGGGCAGCCCCCCAGGGTGCACGGTGGTGGCTCACCTTGCTCGGGGCCCTGGGACCCCATGGAGGGGACACTGGTGTTCAGCACGTCGTTGACGGCCGTGTCGCAGTAGAGGCCCCGCTGCACGTCATGCTCGCTGTCCGTCTGGTCGCTCTCCTCGTGGCCGCTGTCCTTCAGACTGTTCCCCTCCAAGTCCTTGAACGTGGAGCTGCTGGGGGAGACACAGCCATGACTTACTGGGTGGGACAAGGTGGCCCCCACCACCCCACGGCGCTGCAGTGAGACCTGCGGTGGTGGCACGGCTGCCACCGTTCAGCCTCGCGCCCCGCAGGGACGGGGAGGTCCCCTGCCGTCCGCAGCACCCAGCGGCAGGGCTGGGACTGCTCCCCCAGCACGGAGAGCTGGGGCAGGGAGCCCGGGGGGGACACCCCCTGCTTGGCACCTCTGCACCCCGAAACACAAGCATCCAGCCTGCACCGCCTCGCAGGCTGCTCCTGCCCATAGGTACGGTGTGAGCCTGTGGGTCAAGCTGCTGTGGGTATTATGGAAGCTGAGAGTGAAGCAGGATTTGAAAACAAAATTTAAAAAATATAGGTTAAATGAGCTGTTTCTATAACGAGGCTCCCTCTAGTCGTATTACCTCATATTGAAGCTACGCAGGATCTAAACCCTAATTTTTTAGGTTATAGGCCAAATCCTAATTGCTTCAACTTTGAAAACAAAAGTCTTCCTAGAAATGGGAATTTCTTTTCACGATGACGATGCCATTCTTATTTTTAAAAATAACCCAGTGATTCTGGGTCCAAGTTCACACAGCTTTAAGGAGATCTGATACACAGTCAAACTCCTTGACATCCCCACTGCTGGGGGGACCCGAGGGCTGAGCTGCTCCCAAATATCCCCCAAAGGCTGAGCAGCTCCATCACCCCATGGCATCCAGCTCCTAGGCTGGAGGGATGGAAGAGTTTCACCTCTGGCTGCATTTGGGATCCTTCTGCTGCTCCCCGCTGCCCTGCGAGGGGTGATGCCGCAAGACACCCAGCCGCAGTGAGCCGCAGGGACGTCTTGAGATGCGCCTGCCCCGGGTGGCATGGCCATCGGGACGTCCCTGGGGCCACCCACCCTGCACCGCCATCCACACCCAACCCTGCCATGGGAAACCCGCACCCGTCACGGGGGATCCACCTGCGCCCACGGCCCCAAACTTTCTCGCTGGCTGGTTTGGTGTCAAACGTCGGTGGAAGACGCGGCCTGTGCTTCAAAGCCCCAAAGAGCTGGAGATTTTCATTACTTTGAAAAGCCCTTTCGCGTCTCCACGGAAACCAAGCAGACCACCTACCATCTGATGCTTTGCAAAAGCACGCGAGGGGGGAGCTCTGAAATACATATAAATTGGTAAACCTTCAAACATTACCTTTTAAATAAAGATGTCCCTGTTGAAGCCACTGACTTTGATTCCAGGTGACATCAAAGAATTATAAGTTAAGAAAGCACTACAAATCTACGGTTCATTTGTGTGCGCACAGATGAGCAAGAGAGACAGGCAGACAACACAGGAAAAGTACCAATAGATTAATTAAAGTGCTGGATTTCAGGAGATTCACCACCAAAGATAGAAGAGCTACAACATCTTCATAAAGGCAAAGGATGAAAATGATGCCACGGTACGTTACAGAAAATATTTTTTGTTCTTAGACGTCTGCACAGCGTTCCTGGCACCCGTTGTACTTAAGATACAAGACAAAGGTAGAAATCGAGGGGAAACGCTGTCCTACACGAAGCTGCTGTTCATAATGCGTAGGCAACCTGTGTTACAACGCATTTATCTTCCCCGCAGTGAACCAGACCGTAATGCAGCAGCCACACGACATGTTTCCACGGCTGACACTTCTCTAAAGGATGGGCAGGTCTCAGGGAATCGGCAGCAGCAGCATTTCCCAAACAATACAGCCTCGGAGTAAGCCCTACTGCGGCAGGCGGGAGCGCCGCTTGCCTTTATCTTAGGTGTGAACGAGGAAAGATTAATAGATTTGGGGTTTTTTCACGATGCCTGCAGACTCTCTGGTGAGGAGCGGCGTGGCGCAGGCAAGCCATCTCTCTCACAATCGCATTAGCATCATTAAACATCATGAGCCACGCAGGCAAATATACCTGCCCTTCGCTAGCTGAACCGGAGCTGCTTAAACAATGCGCTCGCAGCTCCCTTACTCCTTATATTTTTAAGATGTAAACAAATGGGATCTCAGCCAGGCAGATAATTGGATTTTTTTACTGCTTAGATCAGATTTCAACAGTTGAGGGCCAGCTCCCGCTCTCCCTTACACCCCTGCTACTGTGATGGCTACTGCAGAGCCCGTGGGTACAACCCTGCCGGACACAGGCATGGGCACCAGCACGGGCACGGCCATGGCCACGGCCACGGGCACCAGCACAGGCACAGGCATGGGCACGGCCCTGGCTTGCCTGCCGCACACCTCGGCCGGTCCCTGGGGAGAAGAGGGGAGGTGGGCAAAGAGCTGCCGGCCACCTCCTGCACCCGCATCCTGCGCGGGGAGACGGCCCTCCAGCCCGACGCGGCGGCCTCCTGATGAGTATTGATTGTGCTGTGTCAGTGCCTTTCCCTGCCTCGGAAACAGCCGGGGAGGCAGTGGCAAGCCTGGCCACCTCCCCCACGGGGGGATGCTCACCTCTAGTTTAACACAATCCAGTGGGGTTCAACTGGACAACCCCGGCGTTAACTTCCCAGAGACATTTCTTTGCCACTGCTAAGCTCTGAGGCAGCATTTTATCCAAAGGGTTAAATTCCCCCAAGAGTAATCGCCAGGTTGCAACTGAACTGATGATTTCCTTTTTACCCATGGAAGGAAAAAGCCTAGCAAAGTGCTGTTTTGCCTCGGTATTCAAACTAAACCAGTGAGCGTGTATCCAACCCAATTACCTGCCCCCAAACAAGATTTTTTTTTTTCCTCTTTCCCCGCCTCACATGGCAGGGAGATCTCACCATCCAAATCTATCATTTTATTCCTGTGCATTCACATAGAATAAACTCTATGAATTTGAAAGTTGTCAGGGTAACAGCACTCCACCTAACTCGCTGCAACTTCCCGGTGCGAAGGAGCCAAAGAGAAGAAAAAAAGACTTGCCTTTATTGCGAACCAAGAGCAATGGGACTTAATAGGAAGTAAATACTGTTTTTAAAATCAAATGATTACTCTTGAACCGTTTTGCATATTAAAAAAAAACAAATAGTATATAACGCAGTAAGGAAGAACATTAAAAAATCAGGATTTGGCTGGGCAAACCCAAGTGCCTTCAAGCGAGCCTACGTACCTTTTTATTAAATGAGCTCTGCTGTTCACGTAGTTGGAATCGAAGGAATAGTTTTCAGTCTGGAAGGAGGAAAAGAAAAGGGACACGGTTACAAGTCTGATTGCTCCACGACTGGGAACAGCCGGCTTTGCGGGTCCAGGAGAAAAGCCACCAGCAAAGCCCACAGGAGGGAAGGAGCAACCCGGCACAGGACAGACGCCAGCGTGCGGGACGGAGCCGGGCGCGGAAAACTCCAGTCCCTGCCGGTCTTTCCACCAGCTTTCACCAAAAAAAAAAGGCTGGCTGGTGACCACAGAACAATTTGCAGAGAAGAAACAATGTGACTACGCTCTGTTACAAAACTAATTGCTTTTAATTCCCTGATGGACTCCGTTCTGTGTGTGTCAATTTGACTGAAAGTTCAAAAGGTGTTTTTCTTATTAGTGTATAATTAACATGTTAAAATATTTATTGCATAGATATGTAAATGCCAGCAAGGTAATCCCCTGCCAGAGAATTTAACGCGGGCACTTTTCTTTGTTTTACATCATTTCATTTGCAGAGACAGTGGGCTCTGTTATTAATAAAAAAGCAAACAATGGGTGACAGGCTTAAAAGTTGGAGGGGAGTGAAAGCAGGGGGGAAAGTCAATGGATTTGTCATCTGCAAGCAAAACCCACTAACTCACTCTGCACTTGAAACACCGTCTTTTAACCTCAGATTACAAAACCCTGGATTTCTGGTGCTCGCAGCAGGTAAGGAACCAAAAAAAGCAACCAGAAGGTAGGGAAGAGAGCGGGGTGTTACCACCCAGGAGGCCACGGTGCGAGACGTGGGGTGGGACGCAGTGGGTGCTGCATGGTGGGACATGGTGGGACATGCACGGTGGTACATGGTGGGAGCTGTGTGGTGGGATGCAGTGGCTGTTGCACAGTAGGATGTGGTGGGAGCTGCATGGTGGGACATGAAGGCAGCTGCTTGGTGGGATGCAGTGGCTCAGTAGGATGTGGTGGGAGCTGCATGGTGGGACATGAAGACAGCTGCATGGTGGGATGCAGCGGCAGCTGCATGGTAGGATGTGGTGGGAGAGGCGTGGTGAGTCATAGTGGAAGCCATGCGGTGGGGCACGGTGGGATCTGCATGGCCTGGCCGGGATCCTCCCTGGGCTTCAGGTACCCTGGAGGATGCAGATCTCTTTGCATAAGTCAGGTACCCCAGTCCGCCTGTCCACCCAAAGCCCACCCAGAGCTGCAGGGAACCCACCTGGGCTCCCACCAGCACCACCCCTGGCCCGGGGGATGCTCCTTGCCCCCGCCAGGCACCCTGGGCAGCAGAAGGGGCAGACTCTGCTCTGCCCCGCTTCCTCTGGGCTGACAGCAGTGCCTCCCCAGGACTGGAGCGGGGACAGCCACCTGCCCCGGCAGCCCTGTCCTGCCTCCTCTCCGCCGCGGCTCCTCCTCGCCCCGGCCTCGCGGCCGCTCTCCTTCCCAAAGAGCCGCTCTGGGATACTATGGCCTGTTTTTATGGCAATTATGAACATGGTAAAAATAAACGCATGCATCTTTAATGTCTCAATAAATAAAGGAAAGCAGAGTCTGCTGCTAACGTAATCACAACGGCAGGATGCAGGGAGCGGGGCTGCTGCAGCAGAGCCGAATGTGAAATCCAATCGTACCCCGGCAGAGGTTACACTGCTCTGCCAAGATAATAAAGCAAAGGCAGCATCGGTTAAGTGTGACCTTTTCTGAAATACAGCACAATATCTAATTTACCAAACAGGAGCCTCCCAGAGAGAAACATGCAAGGAGCTGCGAGCCGGGGGAGTTGGCCTAGCACTCAGCACAGCTCGGTTATTACTTTCACATAGTAATTACTGCTGGAGAGTCACGCAGGAGATTTACTGCACAAACTACTGGTCCCTGCAGTTCCTGCATCCTCGGTCCTGCAGGACGACTTTGATGGTTAGAGCTCGGGAGCGAACGGACACGTGTTTTTAAAATACGCGACACCCAAGACTTTAAATGCCGCAGAAAACGCCTGATCCTGTGTTTATCCATCATTCCTGGCGCTGCCATCCCAGGCGGAGGGATGCTGCCCCACAGCGTGTCCCCCCCAGCAGCCCCGCAGAGCAGGCAGGAGGTCCCAGCCCTGCAAACAGGCTCTGAGGGCAGCCAAGTGATGGAGGGCAGGAGGGATGGGAGCCAGTTTCGGAGCAAGCCCTGCTCAGCGGGGAGCCCCCTCCATTACCCTGCACTGGCGGATGTGGGAACAGCTCCAGCAAGCCTGGAGCCTCAGCTGGCTCCGTCCCCGTGTCCCCAGCCCTGCCACCGTGCCCAGCAGCAGCGTGAGACCCCCTGCACCCACCACTACCTCCATCAGCTTCATCCCTGTGTGTGCGCATCTCAGCCCTGGGAAAACCGGGAGAGGAACGGGCGGGTGGGAGGACCCAGAGAGCAAATTTCAATATACACACATACGTCACAGAGCTTTAAAATGCTCAGAGCACTGACACCGCATGGCCGAGGCTTCAGGGGCCAAGGGATGTTCAGGGCCATCCACGGGGAACACTCGACCGGTGTCACCAAAACCCCACGCAGGCTGAGGAAACGCCGTGCGTGCTGCCACCACATCTCCTGCCACAGCCTGTCTCCTGCACAGACCTCGTACTAAATCCCCCTCCGACCAACATCACTTGGAGCTTTGCTATTGATTTCTGACCCAAAAAAAGACCAAATCCCGGCCCAACTGAAATCATTCACCAACAAGCAAATTCCCCGCGATTTAAGTTTGATGGACTGGAGTAACGTGCGGACTCCCTGGTCCACGTGTCCCCCCCTGCTCGGGACACTTTGCACCACATTGCTAATGACGACACAACCCCCAAGCCCAAAGGCAAGCGAGCGGGTTCCCGCGGGGTCAGTCACAGCATCCGTTCCCAGGCTTCGAACGCCCCGCTCCACTGAAAGCAGCACGACTAATGCTAATTACTTCCAGATTTTGAACAAGACAAGGAGCCACATGGCCACAAGGATGGGAAATGTGCTTCCCTGGGCTGGGGGTTTGCACCCTCAGCGAGAGCTGCCTGCCCTGCCCACACCAGCACGTTCCCGCCGGTGCACGAGGCAGCCCAGCAGTTTACGAGGCCTCTCCTCAGCCGTGAGATTATCCATCAAGGTTATCTCCATGCAGGCTAGGGGATCAAAACAGAAAAATAAAAAAGAAATGAGATCTTTCATGGAGAAGGGCTGCTTTATAGCTCGCATTATTCAATCGAAGTTCACTTGATTTAATTCTAGTTCATCCTGCAAAGTGCAATCACTTACAAACGGAGGCAAAGTGATGGGGAAGGAGAGCGTCTCCGACATGTCAACATTTTAATTGGGAAAGGATTCGCTCCCTCTCTTAATGAGGCCCAAAGAACAAAGTTGAAGCACAAAAAAGAGGGAAAAGGTAAGGCTGGCTGGTGCCAATGAAAGTGTGCTCTTCGTAAAGCGCATCATCGAGAGGGCAGCCCTCATCTTCTTCATTATTTTGGCAAAAGCAAACAAACCATTACTTTCTCACTGATCAGCATCACTCCTGTAGAAATCAAAGGGAAACCCAGCCTCGAGCCCAGCCTCTCCTTTCCATGTCCAGGGCTGGGTAGGGCAAGGACCCCCCAAACGGCACTGCCAATTCTTATCTCCTGCTCATCGTAACATGAATAAAGGATGCTCACGCTTGTCAGGATCAGACCCTCAGCCCCTGTGCTATGAATAAACAACACATTCAAGACATCGGGAAGTGCTGAATAACACCTAGCGTAAAGTCTGTGGTCTCAGCCTGCATTTCTCTTAGAGGAGAGAAACCCTGCTGTCGTCCGGGCTTGGGATTTGCTTTCCAGATACAGGCATGCTGGTGTCAATGCCATCAAAGAGAGAGCCCTGGCTCGGCGTGCAGCTTACCAGTGCCTAATTTGAAAAATGCTTTTAACTGCTGCCTTAGCAACACAAATAGAAATATAACAACAGACACACCCGGAACTGAGCGATCAGTAGGGAAATTTTAAACTTCCCCCCCCCCCAGCGGTTGCNTTAAAAAAAAAAAAAAAAAAGATGTACAAACATCAGTACATCTCTTCTTGACCTGGACATCTAGGAGGGGGTGAATTCCCCGTTAGCAAAAGGTCTGTTAGCAACAGGGCGCTGCTCTAACGACTGCTCACTCTCTGCCTTAGAAACAGAAATAAACCCCGGAGGATCCAAAGGCGGTTTAAGGGGGATTAATGCAAGTGCCAGCGGAAAGGTCAGCGGGCTGCGGCAACTCCAGGCACGACCACTGCTGTGGACTGATGGAGAAACAGAGGATGCTGGCTGGGGTCGGTCCCAGAGTGGGGGGGATGCGTCCTGGGCCGTGCCAGGAGGCTCAGATCAGCGCAGCCGTGTCCCTGCCAGCCTGCCCGCCGCGGGGCCGATGCCCGGGATCTTGCTCTTTCTCACTCTTCCCTCTTTTCAGCTATTTCAATTTTTGTTTTTCCAAACCAAACTCCATGGAGGTGAAAATCCAGCTTTCCCCGCTGTGCCTGGATCCGGGCTCTTGACGGAGGGTTTGGCTCCTCGGTCCGCACGCCAGCCCCCCAGCAAAATCCATGGTTGTTCAAAGCTGGACTCATCTCTCCCGACCCGAAATGACAGGTATCCGTCCCTCCGCCAGCCTCCACCTCGGAAGACGACTCTAAAGCATCTCAACGTGGGTCCTTTTGCCCTTCTTCTCACTTCAGGGTGAAAACATTTCTATCTTTCTACAAATTACTGTAAACCTGCTGCAACCTCCTGCCAAAGCATGTAGGGACCCTTCACAAAATCAGCTTCATAAAAATGACACATTTAGCGCCACTTTTTCAGGGTTATCCCTTGAGCCTTTCTTTTTCCCCCTACGTGCCTTGTTAATAAAGCTTGCATGTCACCCTTTATTATTAAAAAACAAAGCGGACCTTTCTCCAAGGCTGCAATGTGCATCTCTCCTTTTGGGTTTCAGAAAATCCTCCCGAAACACACAACGGCTCCTCATCCTCTGCATCAAGCTGCACGTCTTCACCAGGAGCACCAGTCTCCTGACCTTCCCTCCGTGCTGCTGGCCTCGTCGGGGACCACAGAAATGGCAAATCGTTCCCAAAAATCCACTGGGCCTCCCGGGTGGGAAGGGCAGGGCTTGTAAGACCGCTTCTCCTCGTCCTCCTGTATTCTTGGTCCTGTTCTCCATGGGCCACTCAATCACAGGCTCCAGCATCTGTAATAAAACTGTTGCTGCCTGTTAGGAGATCTCGCCAGCACTTAATTCTTATGGTTTGAACTATATTGCGGGTGATATAGAATTCATGCAAATTAAATAAAACCACTCCAGCTGCACTTGGGAAACAGGGAAAATTTCAAAGTAGGGACCAGGTCAAATGAAGTACAGATCAGCAATGAGGGAAAGCCATTATCATTTAGCAAGCTGCTTATTTACCCCATGGGAAATAAATAAGTGGTCTGAGACTCCTTCCCGCCGGGAGCAGGCGTGGCACAAAACCCCACCAAACACCGAAATCTAGCCCCATGGCCCCGAGAGGAACAGCCGGGCTCGTCCTGATGCTCTCACGCCCAGCAAGGCGGCTGGTCTCTCTCCGCACACCGGCAGGAGACTCATCAGATCCAGCTCCAGGCTGGGAGCGGATCACAAAGGACGTCAGGAGAGATTTTCCCGTTGTGTGTGACACCACGTAATTAGCCCCTGTGCTACCGGCCGCTGACAAGGACACTGCTGCCTCAGAGCATCAGTCAGAGGCCAGGACTGGTGGCTGGAGACCAGCCCGGACGAGCACCGCAGTGTCTGACCCACTTGAGGAGCTCTGCTCCTCCTTCCCCACGCTCGCCTCCGGCTCTGCTCAGGCACTGACGGCATCTGCAACGTCTGCAACCGCGGGTGAGGGT
Source organism: Fregata magnificens (assembly GCA_013389945.1). Lineage (NCBI taxonomy): Eukaryota > Metazoa > Chordata > Aves > Suliformes > Fregatidae > Fregata > Fregata magnificens. Next base: position 835,662 of record WAAD01004002.1, on the reverse strand, counting down.
CCTGGGCACCGCAGCCACAGCCTAGGAAGGTGTAACAGAAGACAGACACGTATTTCCCAGTTCCTCACTCACCAGCATCGGCACCTTCCGGCATGGTGGGTATGGGAGATGTGAGAGCAGCACCAGCCCAAGGCTTTGGGTTAAGCCCCTGTGCAAACTCTACCCAAATAGCTACTGGTGCTTCCACCTTGGGGGAAAGTCAGCAAATGCTGATGGACACGGCGGGGTGAGCGATGCCTGCGTCACCCCAAGGAGCCCACCACCCTCTCCTCCCACAGCCTAGCTGTGCTGTGGCTCGGAGACCCCCGCGGGGTCAGGGCCTTTGGATAGGACCCGGCTGGCCACCGGTCCCCATCAGCAGCTCCAGCCCGCTCCATGGGCACTGGAGCACAAGCCGGGGGAGAGGGGCAGTGGGATGCACCTCTGCTGTGTCAACAGCCCCAGGCAAGACGGAAGGAAAACGTGAAGCAATTTGGCTCTTATTAAGGAGCATTTAAGAGCCAGTCACCTGGAGGAGTTCAATAAATGTTAAAAGGATCTGACCTCTGGCATCTCCCTTTGCAGCCATCTCACTATACCCCAGCTCACTGTTAAAGCCTATAATACAGGAGATTGCAAACTGTAAACTAGCAACATAGTGTCTCTGAAAAAGTAAATGCATTTAGCATCTGATATTGATGTTTTATAATTAGATGTAATATAGCAGATCATTTTCCTGCCCTTGATCAATGAAACCAGGGTTGGTTTTGGGGTTGGGCTTTTTTGCAGACACTCTGATTGCTGCCGAAACCAAATGGAGCGGTGCCACGCTCGGTTCAGCAGGAACGAGCAGAGACGAGGATGTGCAAACACAGCATCCATTTAGATTTACTATCCCCGAAATATAAACAGAGTATTTGTTTCTGACCTTTTAAGCACTAATTCTAAATTTAATGAGGCACAATGAACATTCCTCAGAGCCAGACTCCATGGCTGCTTAACACCACCAACCCTCTAATTATTACTGCAGCTTAAATAAAGGGCATTTGGTTCTGATGGACATTACTAAACACCGAAGGAACTGAGTCCAGCCTCCATTTTCTCTTGATGAAATAAAAAGCATTGCAGAGAAATCACTGGGAGAGTTCATCCTTTAGCATCACCCCGCTCATCAGAACGAGCAGAAGTTTCAAACCAGATTCCGTTACGGCGCAGGCATGCCCGCTAATCCACGCTGAACTCCTGTCCCCTCCCCAAATAAATACAGGCTTTGTCATTTTTTGTCTGAAAATGGATCGGAGGCAGGAGGAAAGGAGCTGCTGTGATGTGATTTTGAAAAAGGGTATAGGATTAGAAACCCAGATTGAATCCCAAGAGCGGCAACACACCATGAAGCCATAATTACACTCCTGAAAGCCACAAATAGTGTCACCCGGTTGAATTTGTCAACATATCAGAAATCTACAGTATGGTTATGAAGAGCAAAAATGCAATAATAAAAAACCTGCCTTACATTCAGATGGCATCTATAACCCAAAAGCTCTTTGGCGGCCATGGCACAGAGGTCCCTCCAGCAGCACTGCCGGGGCAGGCACCTGCTTAGCACCATCCCCTCAAAATCGGTCGAAAAGCAAAATACTGACCCAAAATGGGGGCATGCTTTCTAGGGGAGACCATGCAGATGCCTTCCGTGGACCACGAGCAGCCAGGAGGCTGGCAATGCCCCAGCAGCTGCCCATTCCCGCCCCCCCCTCCCTGGGGCTGGGACAGGAGGGATTTTGGGGCAGGGGGGCAATGCCTCCCTCCTGTATGCCCACCAATGGGCACGGGGCCAAGCTCACTGGCTCCCCAGAGCGCAGCCTTCTGCACGGGGGTGCTGCCTCGATACGCTGAGGAAAATTCCCTGCGGGGATATAATAGCCAATAAACCTAATAAAAGGTTTTTTCCCCATCACCTATGCCTGGGACTTTCAGATGCGTAATGGATCCATGCATGCACCTTCCAGCGTGGACTACACCCCTCCCTAAGCAGTGCGAGAAACAATCTGGATCTAATCAGCAGCCCCAGGGTAATGGGGCATGACTTACAGGTTTGTTAGAAAACCTTTCAGAACTGTCCTTTCCCTGCCTCCTGCCATTAGGAATGAAAACAAATATAACAGAGGAACCTTTTTTTAAATGTTCCCATCGCTAGGGCTAAATAAAACTCCTTGTCATTCACCTTCTGGAGCGGCAGGTCAGACCGATGCGTTTTGTAGGGAACAGGAGAAATCACAGATTTGTCACTGGAAAAAAAAAGAAAAAAAAAAGAAAAAGAAAAACCAAAAATCATTGCAGATGAGTTAAAAATAGCGAAGGCGTGAGATGCCGCCACCAGCTCGGCACATCGGAGTGACGGGATGCCCGGGCAGCCGCCTGCCTGCTGCATCCCTGAGCGTGCACAAGCCCCGGGGCAGGCGGGGGGGCGGGGGCACGCCGAAACGGGGCCGGGCACCGAGAGGGGCAGCCAGGCTCAGCTGGTGCCCAGCCGCCGCGGGGGCACCTCGCTCCACTTCTGCATCCCGGAGGAGACGGGGACGCCCCCGAGGCACCCCAGAGCGGTGGGCGAGGGGGCTCGTGGTGGCAGCCGGAGGATTTCCCCGCTTTGTGGCTTAGCGGGGAGAAATTCAGCCGGGGGTACCAAGACCGTGGCAGGCGGCAGCCCCGGGAACAGCTGGGGAGGGCAGGACAGGCGCACGGGGACCTGGGCCCTCCCCGTGTCCCAGCGCAAGCCCCGTTTCTTCTGGTTTTTGGACAAGCAGCAAGCGCTTCCCGTATCACCTACACACCCCACAGGCATTTTCATCCTATGGCTTCACCGGAGGCCTGATCTGGTCCTGTGCGTGCCCCCGGCACGTGGCCGTGCACATCCACACCCAAGCTCTCCACGCCAGCATCTCCCACCTGGCTTCAGTTAAAATTCCCTAGCAATGGCAGATAATGAAACGGAGGCGAACGCTGCCCCGTGTGCTCGTCATGTTATCATTTACATTGTTTATCTGTAATTGCATGGGCAGGCTTGCAATCAGGATAGCCTCAGCAGGTGAAACTATTTACCCAGTTTTCCCCTATTTCAATTTTTGTCCCTACTTGGGCAGGAAAACGCAGCTCTCCAGCCCACAGAATTACCCTGCAGCCAAGAGGCTGACTGCAAACCTCAGCAGGACTGGCCTTCCTCCCTGCTGCCGTCGCTGTCCTCGGCGGCCGCAGTACCACGTGCGGAGCCCCGGCTGGGGAGTGGGATGCAAAGCCTGGCTCAGCTCAGCTCCCCTCAAAACCCGCTGCCCCCCAAAGGTGCCACACTGGCTCCAGCATCCTTGGGGACACACCAGCACCCTCCGAAGAGCCCTTCCTCCCCTTTGAGCCACGCTGCCAGCTTGGGGGCACCGGGAAACCGAGGAATTTCACCCAACAGGAGCCTGTTTTCTCCCAGAATAACTGTAGGGAAATAAATGATAATAAAGCTCTTGCCAGGTTAGGGGATCTCTGCTCCGGCGCTAACTGGATGCCCCTCTCCATCCCCACGCTGCCCGCTCCCCCTGCCCGACAGCCACCCCACGTTATTAACAGCCTGGTAAACACAGCCCGTTGGTTATTACAAAGATGCCAAAACCTTACTACTTCTCGTTCCTTCCAGTTAATGTACCATAGCCGAGGATGAATTGCTATTACAAGGAACTAAAAATAAAAATGTTTCAGAGGCTGTAATTGGCTTGTCTTGTTGGGCTTTTTAAGGAGCCAAAGTACCAGTTCCAGGCTATTAGCCCTAAGGTTGTAGGAGAATGGTGTAAAATATTTCTTCATTAAAACCCTACCTTCTCCATAGAGGTGTTTTTCTTTAGGGTTTTTTCCCCCCTTTCCTTCTTCATTTATTTTTTATTCTTTTCTTTTTAAAAGATGTGTGTTATCAAACAAGCTTTAGTTAAAAGAGGGCTTCGAAAACCCAGAGGTGATATAAATAGACAGGGCTCGGTGCAGCTGGAGAACCAGCCAGAGCCTTCACTCATCTATTCAGGTCATTTTTCTACAAAACTTACGTAATATTCCTCAGTCGCATCTGTAATCTTGGACCATTTTTAATAATCAGCACCAAATCTTGCAGTCCTCGGGGAGACGGTGCTCTGTGCCGGCAAGCACCCGGCCCACCAGCGTGGGACGGGGACCGCCACCAGCGCAGGCTGCAAACACCCTACGAGGCAGCCAGGGGTGCCCAGGGTGCTCCCCGGGATGGGGACTACGGGTTTTTTTTTTTTCCTTTTGAGGCTCTTTGGTGCTACTTGGTTATTAAGAGCTTTAGTTACCACCATTACTCAATATTGGCAACAACCACGACAAAACCAAAACCATTTATTTAGCAAAACCCTTCTGTCGAAAGCAGCAGATGCTCTACTGAGTGAGGACTTGGCGGCTTGGCACCAGCCATCCTGATGAGGATGGTGACGATGCACCAGCAAAACAACAATAATTTACGGTCACAACTTTAAAATTGGCTTTAAGTCCTGCCACTTGCAGAGCCTGCTCTGACCGGCGGGAGCACCTTGGGGCTGCCCTCGCCACCCGCACGGAGCCGGGCACGGCAGAGATCCCTCTGCAACCACAGCACGGAGCAGCACGGCATTAAAATAAATAATAATAATATCAATAATGATGATGACCAATCTCTAGATAACACTGCACAGCAGGGGAAGCTCAGCAGAAAAATTACAACAGAGCCTTTTACTCCCTGCTTTTGCGCAAGGAGAAGGATGACACGTTGCTTTGTGAAACGACAACCCAACGGGTATTTACTACTTTGATTTTGTGATTTGAAGGTTGCTGCTAGAAGACGACTATTTCTGTTAGGTACAATTGCTATTTTTTGGTAGTGTCTAGGCAATACCTTGTTAAAAAGGGCAAAACAACAGTTATTAATTACCCTAATTAACCCATTTCATAAGACACATTTGTGTGGCTGTCATGACAACTGCTTTGACTAACTTGCCAAGAATAGCTTAGCTGTCCATTCAAATAAATCCCTGATAATTACTAGTCTAGTTTACTGGGCTTCTGTGATAATAATAATTAGTGCTACTGTACAAAAGGTCGCGCTAAACAGTTTATGAATGATGCATTTCGCATGGTGATTACATGAGTCATGCAGCATCCAGCAAGCGGACGCAGCCACGTTTCCAACATGGCGAGATGCGATCAGATGGGAGCCTGTGGCCGCTCTGCCTGCAGACAGCGCAGCGGGCTGAGAGGGAGAAGTCATTAACGTTGGAGGAGAAATAACCAAGGAGAAGTTGGGTGAAGCTGGGACGGCCACCGACCTGCCTCCTCGACAGCCAGGGTGTCCATCCATCCAGCCACCACAAGCCAGGAGATGGTACTCTACTTCTAACAAAGGCACTCGTAGACACTGAAAAGCTTCCAAGCCTGACCTGTTGCATGTCAGTACCTCATCTCGCCACCTCAATTCCCTCCCCTTCAGTGACAGATAGCCACAGTTCACCTCTCTGGTTTTGCCGTACTTCCCTATTATTAGGTTTCAGGATCAATATCAAAGGGGCTGAAGGCAAGGCGAGCCGGGGGTGGGCAGCTCCAGCCCTCTCCGTCTCCATCTCTGCAGGAAGAAACCCTCCAACCCGCGGTTTGGGTCTCCCCATGACCAGCTGCAGCTCCAGCAGCATGCATCGCTCGGCCCAGCATCGCTGCTCCTGAGGCTGCTGCGGGCAGGAGAAGAAGAAAGGGCTACCTCTCCCAGCGCCTTCCTGCGCTCCTGACGGGGCTACGCTTTCATTCACTCTCACAACGGGAAATCCAAGCCCACCAAATGCCATTTTTCCTTTGCTGAGGTTTGTAGGTGAAAACTGATCTGTGGGATTCCCTCCGGCTGCACCTGTACAGAGCCAACGGGGGACGGGACCGCAATGCCCCACCACCACAGCTGCAAAATCCTGCAAAACCCCGGGGCAGAAAGGGCAGCGGGGCAGGGGCAGAGGCAACATGCTCACATTTAATAGAGGACAGCTGTCAGCTCCATGGAAATCTATGAAATCACCCCATTTAGAATAAATTCTGATTAAATACCACATATGGTCCTTATTGTCCATCCCTTGTTACCTATCACAAGAGGCATCTGCATGTAAACAGGGTCTTAATCTGCAAATATTTGTCTGCTACAGCACTCTCCTCCCTCACCCCCACCTGAACTTGCAATTATTCTTATTGATTGACTTTAAGAGAGCACCATGCACATGCCTGGAGCTGCCACGCGCCAAGCAAACAAGGGAGCAACGCCGGGCTCCGCTGTAATCATTACCGGGGCGAGCAATTGCCCTGTCACACATGGCAGGTTATGGCTTCAGACTGGAGGCAGCAAGGCCAGATGAACGCTTAAAACGTCGTCACAGTGTGAAAAGCGAGGATGTAGAAATGACACCTCCTTTCTCAACAAATCTGTTCTCTGAGCATCTCCCAGCTCTGCGGAGATTTCATCTCGTTAAGCCTGAAGAGCCAGCATAGCCCTTGGAGGGGGGACACGGGCTCACGTCCGCTTTGCGTGCCAAAATAAGCTCTGATGAGGACGTCTTTGATCTGGGGGAAGATGGATTTGAGGTCCCCAGAAGGATTTCAGTGCCGGAGCCTGAGCCCGGGCTCGCCTGCACATCACCCGCAGCCCTGGCCAAGAGCACGTGCTAGAAGATGAGGTGCTTTTATCAGACCAAGGAGGAGAAATTGGGGAAACCTGATGCCAAGCAGAACCTTCTCCAGTTTTCCCAAGTGAAGGTTGCAGCTTGGTTCAATATGTTAGTGCCTAATGAAGGTTTCCCCCATATTCTGCAGGGTATAATCATTCTCCTCCTAATGAGCATGTGTTAATGGCATATTAATGCTGACAACAACTAAGCGCGGAGAACAAGAGATGAACATACTCCAAAATTCATCTTTTTTTTCTGAACAAAGGAATCCATCGTGTGGCTGAGCGAGCCCCAGCCCGGCGGGAGCCTGTGGCTCCCACAGCGATGCTGCCGGCTCTGGCCCACGGGCTCACCACGGGATGCACAGCCCGTATGAGACCATGGCTTTGGTCTCTCACTAACCCAACCCCTGCAATTAATTGACGTACAGGGAAGGATCTCAGCCCAAGCGCGGTATTTCCCCCCAGACAGGGGACACAGCCACAGTGGGGGCTGAACAAGAAAGCAGAGGAACCACCTGCAAACGTCTGGAAAAGCATTTCACCGGGCAGGCAGGTTTGGATGCTGTTTCTAAGCCAACAGCCGTGTGGATTTGATTACTAAATGTCACTGAAGCTGGGCCCCTGCCAGAGCATCCAGATGTGAATCTGAATATGAAAAGTCCAGAAGGGAGCAGGTGACGGGAGTCGCAGGCGCGGGCACCGAGCCCCCATCCCGGTGCCGGTGTCCCAGCCCATCTGGTTTGGCGTGACCAAGTTTACATAAGCTCAGAGGCATGGAAAAGGACACACATAAAATGGGTGTTTTCCTGTTTTTTCATTTTCGTTTGTGAAGACAGCTCCCAAAACCCTGACAGCTCCCCAAAAGTAGCAGCAATCTGTCCCGCGGGTGTGCTGCCCACTGCCAGGTGCTGCAGGGAGGTGCGGAAGCCTAATTCCCTAATTGTCCGACTCCCGTGTGCTCCCACGAGCACGTACATTTAGATTTCCAGATCGATAATTGATGCTAGAATCAATAACAGGGAATTTAGCTACATTATAAAAACAGTAAAATCAGCCAATACTGAGAAATTACTATTGAGTCCTGTGTTTTCTGTACTCACTTAGTCTAATAACGGTGAATGATATTTTCCAAGTACATTATTCAGCAATAAAACCGCCGAATTATTTGATCTCTTTCTAACCTTTATGATTCTAAGCACTCTTTTTGACCCAGATTGAATGAGGCAACATCTGCAGAGCCTTTCACAAAATTGTACTCGGCATGCACTATTGTAGGTCTGCTGCCAAAGATAAATGTTATTATTTTAAAGCCATCATCCTCCTAATAGATGAGCAAACGCACTGCATTAGCATAGCCTGCAGAGCTTGAGCACGGGTGAGAAAATGCCAGAGGGTTTTCGCTTAATGGAATTTTACATACCTGACTTAGGATGGGTTAATGCAATCCACCAACACGGGAATTTTAAAACCTGCCCTGTGGCATACACCTGCCATTACAAAAGATGGTATAATCCAACAAGCTCCAGATCCCCGTGAGAACCATGAATGATTCACGTCCAGATCTCCAGTGGCCAACAGGGCGTCGAGACGAGGACCTCATCTACACGGCTCCGACGCAGACAGACCTACGCTATTTATCACAGGCCTACACGATGTATTGGGTGTAAGGAGGAGGAGCGGCTGGGGTGACCTGCGGTGTGCTGAGGGTTTCCATCAGAGGGTGTACGAAGTGCCATACCTGCGATGCACATCTGTCCGCTGCAGCATTAGCAGTCACCGCACTCAAGCCTTCGCCAGCCTAATGAGAACTCACCGTAATTCCGTGTTAAACAGGGAGTCACATCGAGGCTAAGTACTAATCACTTGTCCGGCTGACATAAGCCGTTACTTCCTTCCAAATTAAGGCTAGAAACTGGAGGGAGACACTGAAGCAAAGATGCTGCTGTCTCTTCTCCGGCAAACCCTCCAACGGGTGCCACGGGCAAGCTCTGCCCCAACAGGAACAGCAAAACTGGGAGCCGTCAACGGCCTCAGCGCCCCTTAGCTGAGCCCTGGGCGACGCTCTCCTGGGGACGGTGGGGACCAGGACGGCGGGGGACCCCAGGAGACAACCATGCAGCAGCCCTGCGAGGGTAGCGCTGCCTGCAAAGCACCCCATCCGTCGCCAATTCAGAGCACGCTCTAATTTAAATTATAATTACACTTATAAGTACACAGATTACAACTATTTATGCTACAAATAAGACCATCCTGTATTTTAATTAACAGAAAGTGATTGGAACTCAACTCCAGCCTCTGCTGGGAACAATATCTAATCATTTACTGAAGCGAGGCCGTGCCCAGCCCCGTAGGCAGCCTGGCAGGGAAGGGGGAGCGGGCAGGGCTGGGGGTCCCCCCATCCGAGCCCTCGCACGAGAGCGGGAGCCACCGTCAGCGGGGGCGAGAGGGGCGAGAGGAGAGGTCTCCCAGGAGAGGCGGAGGGCTCATTGCTGGAGAGCCTGCAGGCAGAGCCTGTGGAGGGAGGCAGGCGGGGGACGAAGGGCGGGCAGGGCTCTGCCCTTGCTGGGTGATGGGAATTTAGGAAAGACCGAAGCAGGGCACCCTCGGTGAGGGCAGGAGCCCGGGGACCTGCGAGGGCACCTGGCTGAGGAGCTTCTCTGGCTCAAAGCCCGCAGGAGGGACTTCAGGAGATGGCAGCTGGAAAATACGGCTCTTCCACAGAGCTGAGCAGATGCGCATAAGGTTATTCAAAGGCTACGTGCGCTTGGCCTTAACGATGCCTTTGCATGCAGCGTGTGCTTTATGCAAAGTAAATGACAGGGAGAAACCACAGAGTTCAAATCACTCAATACAACAGGAGTTCATTTAGAACCTACTATAAGAAAGGCCACAAGTAGCATGCAAGACCACCCTTTTGATGTAATTAAAAAAAACCCCTTGCTATAAATCTTTCCTAATTTAAGGGAAAATTCTTATCTGCCATGTAAGTGTAGTTGCAGGAGCTGTTTTTTATAGACTCAACAAGTAAGAGTTATGCATCAGAAATATGCATCAGAAATTCAAATTTACTAAAAGGAAAACAAGATGAGCCCCTCTACTTTCAGTAAAACTGAACCATAAAACCCAAACCAGTAGCATAAAACCAGATGAGATATATATATATGACATATCATATACTTACTTACATAATTAGGTACGATATGTAATAATTCTATACACACTTTTTGTATCCTTATAAACATATCATGTATATCGTATAGCATATAGTATATAATAGATAATATATGATGTATAATATATGATATATAATATACAGTATGTAATATATAATGATACAGTCATTATATCATTATCTATAGGTCTTGCCTTCAGAGCAGAGGGGTTTTACTGTTAAATACAGCTTGGCTACTGCCACCACATCTCACACCGTCCCTAATTCCTCCATGGACCCTTGCAGCAAAAACCCCTTGGTCCCACCCAGCCAGGACCCCACTGCAGGCTGGAAAATCCGTGGAAAACCCAAAGAAGTGCCGGGACGGGGTCGCACTGATACAAAAGCCAAAGCGTGTTGAACTACAGGCTCGCCTACGACACAGCGCAGCGAGCATGGTCATCAGTGAGAGACGTGGTTAAACATGAATGGGAGCTGGTGTATTTATCTCTGTTCAAGGTATTCAAATGAATTTTTCCAAACGGAGAGCTTGGAGCGATTACATTAGGAGATGTATAATTTGGTTAGGCTGACCTCGGAATGGAATAAAAAGCTGCTGATTTCCATAATGGCGGCCTCCGATGCTCGGAGAGGTCAGGGAACGCGCAGCGATACACAAAACACTTTGGGAGTAGTTAAGCCGAGGGATTTGCTGGGACTTGAGATTTCGGGGCAGATTTGGAGTGAGTAGGGAGAGCGTCCGGGGAGGTTTGGGGTTCCCACCCTGCAGGCTCTGGTACCCCGGGAGGTGCAGCGTGCCCGCTGGCTGCCCTGGCAGGGACCGGTGAGCTTTCCCCAGGGAGGGGATAACCAGTCGCTATCTAAAGCTGAAAGCATCGCTCCTCTTCGGCGGGCTCTCGGAGAATAAAGGCTGCCGCTAGCTCCCAGACAGGGATGCACAGGCACAGAAAAGCAGAAGCACTAATGAGAGCCGTGACCTGTGCTTACCCATCCCGGTGCACATCGCAGGCACAAAAAAGTGCTGAGTTACAGTGACCTCCCAAGGAGAAAACAAGACTGGCAACGCTCGCTGAGAAGTCAGCCTTCCGACTAGTCTAACATCATCACTGATAATGCTTTAATTATCATCTCTGCTGAAAATAAGCCTTACTTCAACAGCCTGGCATGTCTCAGCACTGCAAACTTTCTCCGGGTTGGAAATTATCTCCTTTATTTTTTTTTCCCCTTGCTCTACGCACAGCGTTACTCTGAAGCAAGCCAAATCCCTTCCAATTATGTATCATGACGTTTCCCCAGTGTTACACTAAAGCAAGGCCCTTCACTTCTAAATGGCATGGTTTATAACAAATTGTCTGTTATACCAGACAGAAACTGATTTCCTCAAACCCAGCATATTAAAGTGAGTACATTCATTCTGCTTCTAACACACAAAATGTGATTATAACAGACACTTTGGGGGCTTTTTAAGGCTAGAGGAGACGAGGAGGATAAGCTGGAGGGGAAGAAAGAATTGACAAGTAGAGAAATGACAGAGAAAGAGGAACAGCCACGCTGATTTCATTTCTTACAAAACAAAAATCTTTGTGTGTTGTAGAAATGTGCTTTAGTTAACACCACCAGATAGCCAGAGCAAAAACTGCCAGTGCCGCCTGAAACGAAAATTGCTCTATTGTGCTTAGAAAACCATTTCCTACAGCGAGGAGAACGCTTTCCAGGTAGTAAAAAGCCTATCTGAAACCAACAGGGCCTTATCCTGCAACTGTTGCTCACTCAAATAATCCCCGCTGCCACGAGGAGCCCAAACGAAATCAGCGCGAGTGAGCATTATGCGGGAGTGTATCAAGGTTGGGGGATTAGACCAGGATTATCACTAAAACCAGTAATTCCCCATCTTACTGATGGTGGCCACCAGCTCAGGAGGAGGCGGATCGCCACGGCCACGACCCCCCCGGCACCGGGGCCGGACCCGGCTCTGGGAGCTGTCGGGCATGCGGGTCCCCGGAGGACTTGAGTCCTGCTGGATCAGTGGCTGCTCCACCTCGACCTTCTTCAGTGGGACCTACCAAAGCAGCACCAGGGCAAGGCCATGCCTGATCCACACCCTGCTTACGGTGTAACAGCATCACTGCTGCTTCCCTTCCCTGCCACTGCCACGACGGAGCCATCCTGGACCTCCAGAGAGTCAGTCCTGAACCTCCATGCTAATTCCACCTTTGGACGTCCAACCTCTCAAACAAGGCTCGCCCGCTCCCATTGCACACCTCCTCGCCTCTCCCGCGCCAGGTCCTGCCGGGGACCGGCCACCGCTGCGGCCCCAGGCGAGACAAAAGGGCAGAGCAAGCTGCCGTGCCCCGGGGGATGCTCCCTGTCCCGGGGCAGCACACGATGCTTTGGCACCGTTTCCCAGAGTGGCGCAGATTTTGGATGTAAAACTGTCTCTGGAACACAGATGCAGCCATTATACGCACATTGTTTTCTTTTAAAACCATGAAGTCAAAATCCAGGCATGTAAGTGTTACCCAAGGGTGGCTGCTCTACATGCAAGTCGTGTCCTGGGGATCCTAGGAGGCTCAGCATTCAGACCGGTTTCCACACCACCCCAATGCAACGCGCATTTTTATCAAGGAAGCTGCCTAATGGCTCCTATTAATTTTGATTTTTAATCTCCTGGTACAACTTCCAGTAATACCCATGCAAAACCTGACAACAAGCCCTTTTGGTTTCAAAGCTGACTTCTCCTCCGGCTCAGCAGGAAGGAAAAAAAAAAAAAAGCCCTCAGCAGCAGCAAAGCCTCTGACCGGCAATGCCCTTGCAGCTCCAACTTCCCACTCTCTCTCCTGCAAAACAAGCCGAAATACTAAAGGGGGCCAAGCCTCCCGCTGTCAGCCACCGTCACCAGAGCTGCTCGCAAACGCTTTTTGCCATCGCTGCCTACAGCCACAAGGATGCTAAAAGACTGCGGGCAGGGGTCCCCGAGTGGTACCCCAGCACCCAAGGGACCACCAAACCCCAGTGGGGCCAGAACCCCCCGGCACATCCCCCGCTGCCTCCCGATGCTCTCTTAGCAGCCGTGCCCTGGCACAAGCAGAGCCAGCAGCCGAGCCCGGCCCCCACCCAAAGGAAAAAGCTTTTCAAGGGTCGCCTCAAACTTTTCTTGCAGCCTCAAGAGCGGGGTTGCAGCCCCCCGCAGACGCCACTCTTTAATCCTTTCTGGATCAGCGGGGAAAGGTGGGGAGCACTGACGAACCCAATTACCACCGGCACAGCACGGCACCACCAGCCCCGCGACCTGCCACCGCACGTACCGCCGCCACAGTGCAGCGGAAATGGCTCCTGAAGCTCCACAAACAACCCATCCTTGGGGACTTTTATTTCAAGGTTCCTGACTGTTAAAGTAAATGAGCTTCACATTAAAGACCAGCTACGCTGCAAACCCACCGCTGCTAGGACAGCGCGCATCTGCAGAGGCAATCGCTTACTCCCAGACACAACCATCATATGCTAAGCGACACCACCAGCGACACGTTTACCTCTGTACTTTATCTTTTATCAGCCGATGCTTTGCCTTCCCATCAGGAAAAGTCACTCCCAGGTGGAGCAGCAGCGATATCTCCCCAATGCTGACACCTCGTAAAGGCTCCCGGGGGAAACGCTGGCAACCTCGTCACTGGAGGCACTTCAAACCAGCCCAGACAAAGTCCCGCTGGATGCACTGCAGGAAACGGTTTGACTCTGGCAACTCCAGACTTGGGCAGGAATTTTATTTATTAAATCATCATCACCCGGAGGCGTACCAATAGCACACTTTATAAGCACATCATCACACCAATAGCACCTGCTAAGGCAGCAACGGGCTACGGTGGGTACAAGGCTGCAACGCTCCTCCGTGGAAGCAGCTTTTATGGAGTCTCTGTGTCAACCCTGCATGCCGGGACAGGGCTGTCACTCTGGTCACTGCTGAGCCTCCTCACCCTCAGGATTTTTAGGAACCAGCTGAACCCACAGCGCCTGCAGGATAGCTTCCCTTGCAACAGCTGGAAGCATTATACAGAGGCTCTCTGCCAAAAAAAAGTTCCCAACCTAAACCAAACTTCCAAGCAGCTTCCAGTTGGGATTTCTCCTCCCCGTGCCCTGGCGCTGCCCTTTTGTCCAAAAGCATCCCCAGGGAGCGAGCAGGGCCCTGCCAGGACACGCTGCTCTCGCCGAGAGCACCCACCCGAGAGCTGCTGGTCCCTTAGCAGGACTGGAGAGCCATCAGCTGCCCTCCTGCTTGCTCGCGGGGCTGCTGGAGGGCACGTTTTAAGCCGAGACTCCACGGCACTCGTTACAAGAGACCGATTTATTACTCCAGGTGAGGTACCAGCTCTTCACAGTGCATCCCACCTGCAGGAGTGATGGGGACATGGGGCGAGCTGGATGCACAGGGAGAAGGAACAAGCATCCCAGCTCCCTCACACGAGGGTGCACAAGACGGTGGGGGTCTTTGGAGAGCCCACCCCACCAGACCCCAGGTTAACTGCTGGGGGGTGGCGGGAACGTGGGCAGCACTGCCTTCTGCCTGCAGCTGCCTGTTAACTTTATCAGCTGAGCTATGATGTTTCCGATGGTCCTTCCCTCCTCCCCGGCACCACAGACCTGCCGCTGCCAGGGCGCGCTTCTGGCTAATGCCAACGTGTGATGGATTTTATGACTGAATTTTGTCTGTGGCAGTGAATCACAGGCTGACAGGGTGCTTCACTGCTCGGTGCCCTCAGCACCAGCCAGAAACGCGCCCGAGACCCCTCTCTAAATGACACAGCACCAGGAAGGCAGGAATTCCTCAGGGATCACTGCCCCCAGCACCTCAACAGCTTTGGTCACCCACAACCTTGGGATGCATCCCCCAGGCAGCTGGGCACCCTGAGCCCCAAGTGGTACTCCGCAAACAGCACAGGCAAATCTGAGCATCAATGGAGATCCCCTAATACATGAAGGGTGGCGTTTCCCACGCCTGGCCTGCCCGGGCACAGCACAAGGAGCAGGCGGCTTCGGTAGCATCTCTTCTGCCTTACTTGACCAGAGACAGGCTTATCTCGAACTGCTGCCATCCAGACTCAGGTGCAAAGTCCCTGCCTCTCCTCCTTGAGGCCTCTGGGACCAGCAGAGCCCGCTCAGCTCTACGGCTGGATACATGCAAGTAGAATATACGAGTGCTTATACCCAGGTCATTCCCATTCGGTTATTGCTGAGAAACTCTATTACAGCTTTTAAACTGACACCAGAAGTTAAATCAAGCCTTAATTCTCGGGACCCGCGCTCGGTTGCCCCCGCCATCCCCTCCCAATCGCAGGCGGGCTCCCAGCCCCGCAGCCGCAGGCGGCTGTGCTGGGCTGTGCTGGTGCACCCGTGCAGAAGTTGCCTCCTCGCAGCATCTCAGCGGGTAACCTTGACAAGGCAACGCCGTACGGCGAGGAGCCTGCATACGCGAGGGCAGGAGAGGCTCGAAACGCAAGCTGGGCAGAAGGCGGCTAAGTGCCCACGATCTGTCACAGAGATCCCGACAACACCCTCCCGACCGTCTGGTCGTTAAAAGCTGCGCCTCTGCTTTGAGCGACCGGCATTTGGGCCGGGAGTACCCCAAAACTGGGCCAACACCGGTACGTGACCTCCCGGGAGCTGGTTCAGTAGACTTAGCGGAGGTTAAACGCCAGGGTTCAACGAGCTTTTTGCCAGTACAAACGCTGCAGGGTCAGGCCCGCCGGCACCAGCCCTCTCCAGCAGCCCTGCAGACTCTCACAGAGGGCTGGGCTCTGCTCTCCGTAGTGCAAGTATAAATCTGAAGCAGCTCCACTGTCTTCAGCAGCATCATTTTGCATTTACACCAGCACGCTGAACGCAAAACAGAGCAAGCCATAAATATTTTAGCTGCTTTTTCAGCTTTGTTATTCTGTTCAAAGCAGGAAACATGACAAACCTTTGATTGTTTTGCTTAATACCAAACAATAATTCAAAGAGAGACAAACAAGCAACATTAAATGATGTCTGTGATGTACAGGAAAGCCGATGAATTAGAAGAACGTGATGAGGATGGCGTGGATCGGACGCGGCCCCTTTCCCTGCCTTCGGCAGGTTCCGCGTGTCCCTCCCATGCCGGCTGGCGCGTCCCCGTCCTACGTGGCGAGGGGGCGGCACCGGGCCAGGCATACGGGTGGTCACGCCAGGGCATTCTGCGCTGCCTGCATCCCCAGCACAACCCGCTGCCTCCAGAGCAACAGCCACCGACACCACTTTCAACAACCTTTTAAAAAACTCCGGTGAAGGCAACGAGTGTCTGTTCCCTTGAGCATCACCACACTCAAAATCCACCTGCAAAGCAGCCACCTCCAGCCCCCTGGCAGCACGGAGGCCGCCTGGCCTGGCCGGCCACGCCGGCATCCCTGCCTGGGCACTTCTGGGGGTCTCTGCAGTGTGTGGGAGTGAAACATCCACCCACGACCATGTGTCGGGGCTGCCCCAGAACCCACAAGCCGGGTGCCCGCCGCTCCCCCCTGCCCGTCCTCCATCGTTCCCTCACCTCAGAGCGTCAGACACACGGAAACCACCACCGCCTGTTTGCTCGACGCTCGTTTCGGCAGCGCTTACACCAACAGACCCGCACGCCGCGGTCCACGTGCAAACCTGTTACCGATGCCCCGGGGGCGCAGGCTGCCCGCCCACACTCACCTCTGGCAGCGGCATCCCATTGATGATGAGGTCGGGCTGCTGGGGGCTCTGCCCGGTGAAGGTGTGATGGTAAATGTGGTTGGAGCCGGCGTTCCTGTTGTTCTGGCTGTCCACATTGAGGAAGGTGCTTTCGGAGCGGCGGCAGCCCAGCGGCAGGGTCTGCTGGTGGTAGTCGAAGTAGTTGAGGGATGAAGTGAGAGAGGAGCAGCTCACAACGTTCATTTTATCCGTCTCTTCCACATCCCGCGGTACCAGGCGGATATCATTCTTGCTGATTTTCTTCTTCTTGCTTGATTTCTTTTGATGCCCATAGGAGTATTCTGCGATTCTGAGGGACAGAAGGAAAACGACTAGCTGAGAGCATCCCGAACCCTGCCCCACTAAATACACATGCAGAAACCCGGAGGGCTTGGCCCCTATCTCCGTGTAGGCTTCTTAGTCATGCACATTACGTCATGTTTTGGGTCTGGTGGCACAACACGGTCTTTAGCTTATTTTCATATGTATAATGCTTTCAGGTCAAATATGAAAAATAATGGGAAGGGAGAATGCCTCTGTTTTTCTCTAGTGTTTATAATTGCTGATATCTAGTTACTAGGAGTAAAGTCCAGCCTGCAGAAGAGAAAAATGGAGATGTTAAAATCCATGAACTGAAAAGAGTACCTGCATTCATTTCCATGCATAATAAGGATTTTAAAAGTGATTTAATTTGGTCCCCGTAATGAAAATTCAAAATGAATAGCAGATTTTTTTCCCAGTTCATTTTCCATAGCAGTAAATAAGGCAGACCCAGGAGCAGTCCTAGCTGGCAAGCTCTATTCTCTCACACTCCAAAGGCTGTTTGTTTATTAATGCTTTATCCAAACTGCTGGTATTTTGACTGTCTCCTGATAACACCTGATAACTCGAAATCTTTTCTCCAACTGCATGCTATTCCTCCCTCACCCCCCAACATGCACACCCCTTTCTGCTGGGAAACGCTTTCGTCTTCTAGAAATCGGAGAACAACAACAGTGTTTTGCAAAGAGAAATGATCCTTTTTGACCTTTTTTTTTTTTTTTTTTTTTTTTTTTTTTTTACTGCAAGCTTGGTTTTCTTAGCCTTTCTTTCCTTCTTTGCTTCCCACCTGCCAAAAGAATGAACCGATGAAGCGCCTTGAATGCCTTGTGCAAAACACCGGAGGAGAAAAGTTATCGTAAAACACCACCCGAGCAAATAAGGACAAATATGACTGCACCTTGCATTAACTGGGTATGCTTGGCTCACAGTGACTGTGGCTCCTCTTTCCGTAGGGAGCAACACAGCCCCAGCCAATGCCCCACAGACGAATCTGTGCGTGCACAGCGCTGGGCAGCTTGGTATTTCCCAGGGAAGCACATCAAATGCTACCCACGGTCAGAAATACACATTTGAAAGTCAGGACTTTGCTCCTCTTCTTGTTATAACAGCATTAAAAAGAAAAAAGAAAAAAAAAATCCAACAGCTGCAACAGAAATAATGGGATGAATAAATAATACAGTTTATCTAGAAAGGCAAATATTGGACAAATATTCTTGTTCCAGAAAGCTAATTGCCTGAGCATGAAAATGCCACCAAGTCGAACAGCTCTCATATAACCTTATGTGCCTCATAAATTAACACATTTTATGAAGACTCTCCAGCAGCTGTTGTGAAGAACCTCTAAAATAAGGCACTGGCAAAGCCTAAAGGCACGCACCCAGCGCAGGGACAGGCTGCCCCATGGCCACAGCCGCTGCTGAGCCTACCTGGTGCTTCTCTACCTCTGCAGCTGACATCTCCTGCTCAGATGCACGCTGATAACAGCCCGTGCATCCCCCTGAGCATGCAAATAAATCAGGGGAAGGCAGGGATTTCTGTTGTGCCAACAATCTATATGCTGCTGACTCGTCTAACAATGCTTGATGAAGCTTTAATTGTTTTGTTTACCTAAATGTTTAAGTTTGGCAATGAGAGAGCCCTATTATTTTCTGCAGGCATTCATTTTGCTGTCCTTTCTCTATTGACCAATTATTTAATTAAACTGCACTTCATTAATCCCTAAGCCGTCACAGTAAAGCCAGGGCTTATACATGTGTGAAGCTGTTAGGGGCACCATCACGATGTGATTTTTATCCATTCAGGTCCTATTCTCATTTAATGGGCCGAGCTGGCAAGAAATCTGGTATCTGAGCTTTCACTCGAAGCTAGACATCCCATAATACAGCACAAACCGACCTTTATTTGCAGATGATTTTTCCCCCATCGAGCAAAAAGGCTTATAAACGCACTTTACGCTGTGAAAACGGGGTGTAAAAACCGAACTCTCCGGCATTATTTCTGCGTAAATAAAACTTCAAAGACCGCACATCCCCCTGCGCCGCAGAATTGCCGGGGGCCAGCGTGCATTTCCAAGGTAGAGCAAAATTAATTTCCATCCCTCCCCTCTGAAACGACTCGGTGCCGAAGGAATGGAGAAGTCATGGCTATTTCACTAGTAACAGGATTAAACCATTTATGAGGCATTGCAGCTGCTCTTTTATGGCATCTGATTGATATTCATGTGTGGTTAGCATTTGTCTCCTAACTTGTGTAACACAGAGAATAGTAAAAGAGAGACAATAATCGGCCGGGCTGTTACATATTCAGGGGACTGGATTTCCCCTATCAGCCTTTCAGCGGCTCCAGGCGCGGGGCTGACCTCCCCTCCGGCATTTCGGACCCGGGAGCACGCATTCAGCCAGGGCAAAATAACGCAGCGCTGCAAAAATCCTCCCTCGCCCCATCGCTCCCAGCCCAACCGGTCGTGCCGGGTGCTGGAGCGGCGAATCGGGGGGAACCGGGTGATTTTCGCCACTATTTTATCCGGTTGGCCCCATCGCCAGCCGTGGCGAGGAGCCGCATCGGGCGCACAATAGCTCTTTTGAACGGCAAGCGAGGGCTTACAGATGCCACCGCGGCCGCTCGCCCCGTCTGCTGCGGGGATGCTGCGGTGGGCTGGGGGGCTTTCCCCCCTCGCGAGCCCGGGGAGCTGCGCTGGGGACGGGGGGCTGCCCACAGGAACCAGCCATGCCGCTATAAAACTGTTCTCCCCGCTTCCTGCGACGGAGCGCGTAAAATCAGGGATGCTGCAACAGATTGTCAAGGCGCACAATTAAGTCGATTCGTTACTCGGCACAGATTTCTGCTCTCCTTCCAGAGAACAATTTTTTAAAGCTTCGCAGGAAATTTCCTTAGAGGGAAGCAAACCTCACTTTTGTTCCTAAAGCAAATTTAACACCACCACCCCCCCCTAAATATACAGCAGCAAATGGGAAAGTAACTGTAATGGCAAAAATCAAAGCACACCCGGCAGGTGTGCAGAAACAAAGATGTCTTTACCTGCAGTTATAGGTCCTGATTTCCTTGTTATCCCTTTTGCACTTGACTGCCACAAAGATCATGGTGACAAAAAGAATGGCTGCGATAGACCCCAGGGCAATAATGAAAATCAGGGAGAGGTTAACAGATCCTATGGACTCCTGGGCATCCAGGGCTGGAGACAGGTATATCAAAATCAAGGCGGAAGCCGAGAGAGATGTTTTTCCATGGTCGTGAGCCACCACGATCAGCTCGTAGGCTGTCTTTGCGTTCTCCCCAAAGGCTCTGGTGGTCCTTATCTCTCCATTGACCTGGTCTATCTCAAAAAATCCTCTGTCTCCTTCCACCATTTCGTAGGAAAGTCTGCCATTTTCACCCTCGTCATAGTCGTCTGCCTTGACCACCGTCACCAAGTAGCCGACCCCCGCGTTCCTGGGGATGTACACCTCCGCGGTCCCGTTGACCAGCGGCGGGGCCGTGATCACGGGGGTGTTGTCATTGACGTCCAGGACGATCACTCGGATGGTGGCATTGCTCTGCAGAGAGGGATTGCCCCCGTCTTTTGCCAGGACCTTGAACTCAAAGGCCTTCGTCTGTTCATGATTGAAGGACCTCAAAGCATAGATATCTCCAGAGTTGGGGTTGATGGAGACATAGGTGAAGACAGGCATGTCCCTGACTTGGGAGGGCACGATCTGGTAGGAGACACTGCCATTGAGGCCCAGGTCAGGGTCCCTGGCCGAGACTGAGAGGAGGTAGGCCCCCGGGGTGTTGTTCTCCTGCACGATGACCTGGTAGTAGGGCTTGGAGAAGTGGGGATGGTTGTCATTCTCATCGGTGATCTTGACAGTGAAAGACTTGGTGGCCTGCAGGGAGGGGATGCCGTTGTCCTTGGCCTGGATGGTGAGGTTGTACTGGTCCCTCTGCTCCCGGTCCAGCCGCCCGTCCACCAGGATGGTGGAGAAGCTCTCGTACTCCTGAAGCCGAAAAGGCACGTTGCCCAGGAGCTTGCACTGCACCCGCCCGTTGGCCCCGGAGTCGCGGTCCGAGACCCGCACCAGGGCGATGACGTACCCCGGTGGGGCATTCTCGCTCACCTCCACCAGCTCGCTGTTGACGGAGAGCAGGTTGATGAGGGGCGGGTTGTCATTGGCATCCTGGACGCTGATGGTCACTTTGCAATGGGCAGGGATGGAGTTAGGCCCCAAGTCCTTGGCCTGCACGTCCAGCTCGTAGACGTGACCCTCCTCGTAGTCGATGGCACCACTCACTGTGATGAGGCCGCTCTGGGGGTCGATTTGGAAGAGCTCCCGGGCCCGCTCGGAGACGTAGCTGTGGAAAGAGTAGAGGACCTGGCCGTTGGTGCCCTCATCCGGGTCGGAGGCATTGAGGCGGATGACCGGCGTACCCGGCGGGGCGTTTTCAGGCACGCTGACGGTGTAGGCCGGCTCCTCGAAGAGCGGGTTGTTGTCATTGGAGTCGATGACGCGGATGCTGAGCTCCACCGTGCCGAAGTTGGGCGGGTCGCCACCGTCCAGCGCCGTGATCACGTAGCTGTAGTGGGACTGGGTCTCGCGGTCCAGGCTCTTCTCCACCACCAGCTCGGCAAAGCGGGACCCATCGCCCCGCGTCTTGGTCTCCAGCCCAAAGAGGTCGTTGGGGGTGATCTCATAGCTCTGCACACCAAAGCTGCCCGAGTCCGGGTCGTAGGCACTCTCCAGCGGCACCCGGGTGCCGGGGCTGGCCGTCTCCGAGATCTCCAGCTCGATCTGGTCGGTGGGGAAGCTGGGCGCGTTGTCGTTGAGGTCCTTGATCTCCAGCTTGATCACGCAGATCTCCATGGAGCTGGACATCACCTCCAGCGAGATGACGCACTTGGGGCTCTGCCGGCACAGCAGGTCCCGGTCGATCTTCTGCTTGGTCACCAGCAGCCCCGACCCGGGGCTGATGTCCACCAGGTGGGGGGCCGAGTTGGAGACCACCCGGAAGGCGGCGGGCTGCCGGGGGTCCAGCACGAAACCGGCGTCCCGGGCGTCCTTGGCGA